>CM027825.1:25116572-25659210 GCA_016097485.1 Eucalyptus sideroxylon x Eucalyptus melliodora
GTGTCATGCACCACCTTGAGCTAGTAGAGGACCATCTAACGGTATTTGAGCCGTAAATAGACATTTGCTATGCTGGTTCTAGCTCAGAAAGGGCTTTGTGCTCTAAGTGCAAATGTATTGATTCGTTCAATATGTGGGAATGCAAATGATCAAGTCCTTATTGCAAGAAATCAAGAATTAACCAACAAAAGAGAGGAAAGCGTCCTCAGGTGAAGAAAATGTCAAGAGTGATGTGTTACAATTGTGACAAGAGAGGTCACTATGCTCGCGACTGTCGTGAGCCAAAGAAAGAATGCACCTCTTGTACATTTGAGAACTTTGCTTATGTGTCAAGTTCTGCATTATAGGCTGAATCCAATCCTTTGTGGAATGTAGATTCAGGAGTGACAGACCATGTAGCAAAGGATAGAGGATCCTTTGTGGAATTCCGACGAGTACCAACTGGGCCGAGTGGATCCATATCGGAAACAACTCTAGAGCTGATGTAAAGGAATTGGCACCGACCAATTGAACATGCATGGTGGACGCACCTTGATGTTCTATATGCTCCAGAGATTCGTCGAAATTTAAGTGTCTGTCTTAGTGTTGGTTAAGCTTGGTTTTGGTATGAACTTCCATAATAAATGTGTAGATTTGTGTTTAGATACAAACTACTATGGTTGTGGTCACTTTCTAGATGGTTTTATTGTACTAAATGTTGACTGTGATGATGTCAATATGTTATCCCCTTGTTTCACGTCTTCTATCTTATATGATAATGATGTGAATATGATGGCATGCTAGACTTGGTCATATGGGCCAACAACATATGAAAAGACTAGCCAAAAAGGGCTTGTTGGGCAATATTGAAAAAGTTGATTTGTCCATATGTGAGCATTGCCTAGTAGGGAAAATGACAAGGAGACCATTTGGAAAAGGTAAAAGAGCTGAATTTCCTCGGCATTTAATCCATTTGGACGTCTGTGGTTCAATGAATGTGAGAGGAAGGCAATGGGCTGTTTGTTTCATCACTTTAATAGATGATTCTACTTGATTCGGATATGTCTATTTGATTTCTCATAAATCTGAAGCATAAGTTGTTTTAGAAGGTTTATGAACCTGGTAGAAAATCAATTAGACAGGAAAATAAAGGTATTTAGATCCGATCGAGGTTGAGAATATTTATCTGATAAGTTCAGAAAATTATGTGATGAAAAAGGAATAGAAAGATAGTTGTCTATTCCATATACTTCTCAACAAAATGGTGTTGCGGAGAGAAGAAACAGAACCCTACTGGAATGGTTAGGTCCATGATGGCGCATGCTAACTTACCCATCACTTTTTGGAGTGATGTGTTGTTAACTGCTGCCAATATACTTAACCGGATGCCTTCCAAATCAGTTATTTCCACTTCATATGAGTTATGGACAGTTAGAAAACCGGACTTAAGTTTTCTTAAGCTATGGGGTTGTGCTGACTATGCTCATGAGTCCTCTCACAAGTTTTGGGAAATTGAGTCCCAAAGAAAATAAAAGTATTTTCATGAGATACTGCGAACACTCAAAAAGGTATGTGTTCATAGGTGAGCAGGAAAGTGGGAGTATAACTGAATTTGAATCACGGGATGTCACATCCTTAGTGGATGAATTTTCTAAGAGGGGCGAAATAAGGGAAAATAACTCCCTATTTGAAACCTTGGATCAAGATAATGATGTCAGTGGAGTTCGTTCAAGTGGGAGTAATATGAGATGTAATGAATTGAATTCAACTCATTCTCAATTGCAACCACTTGATGTGACGACATCATCATTACCTAATCCAAGTGGGAGCATGATGGGGAATGATGTGTTAAGTGTACAATCTCCCATACGGTGAACAAGTCGCCAAAGTATTCCCCGTCGATGTTTTGACATTGAAAGGGAAACTTTTATGGTTGCTCCACAAGATGAGGATGAGCCAAGAAATATTAATGAGGCTCTGAACTGCCCTAATAAGGAAAAATGGATTCATGCAATGAAAGAGGAAATGGAGTCAATGAAATCAAACCAAGTTTGGGAACTGGTTGATCTTCCAAAAGGACGCAGAGCTATAGGAACAAGTAGGTTCTCTAAATAAAGCGAAAGGCTGATGGCTCAATAGAAAGGCATAAGGCTCGCCTTGTGGCGAAGAGGTATAATCAACGGAAGAAATTGATTATGAAAATACATTTTCTCCGTAGTGAGATTTACCTTGATTCGCATTATTCTGGCAATAGTGACTAGTATGGATCTTGAGTTACATCAAATGGATGTAAAGACTGCTTTCCTCAATGGAGAATTAGAGGAATGAACATATATGGAACAACCTGCTGGTTTCATAATGAAAGGCCAATAAGAAAGGTATGTCGACTTTTGGGATCGATATACGGTCTTAAGCAGTCATCAAGATAATGGTATATACATTTTCATAATACCATAGTGGCATATGATTTTACAATGATTGACGAGGATCATTGTGTATATATCAATAGATCCAATGATCAATTTGTGATCATATCATTATATGTTGATGATATACTAATTGCGGAAGCAATATGGAGTTTGTTAATACTATCAAGAGATGGTTGTCTTCCAACTTTGAGATGAAGGATATGGGTGAGGCTGCATACATTCTTGGAGTTAAGATTTCAAGAGATCGTTCTAAGAGATCGTTGTCTCTTTCGTATATAAATAAGGTTCTTGAACGATTTCGTATGCAAGACCCCATAGACACTCCTATTGCAAAAGGTGAAGGATTGAGCCATAGTTTGTGTCCAAGGACTCCACAAGAGAAGGAACAAATGAAACATGTTCCTTATGCTAGTGCTGTTGGGAGCTTGATGTATGCTATGATGTGTACAACACCCGACATATGTTTTGCAGTTGGAATGGTGAGTAGTTACCAATCCAATCCAAAGTTAAGCACATTGGAAAGCCGTTAAAAGAATACTAGGTATCTAAAGGGGACTGCTGATTATACGTTGAGTTATTAAGGAAAAGGATCTCGCAACTCAAAGGCTATTGTGATACTGATTGGGAGGAGATTTAAGATGAAAGAAAATCTATCTCGGGTTTGTTTTCTTACCGAAAATGGCACCATATGTTGGAGCAAAGTAAGAAACAAAAGTGTATAGCCTTGTCCACGATGTAAGTTGAGTTCGTGGCATTATCAGCAGCAGTATAGAGAGTGTTTGGCTTAAGAGATTTTTTGGATCATTTAGGTGTTATTGGAAGTGCTGCAGATTTATTATTGGTTAACTGTGATAGCCAAGCAGCAAAAGTGTACACCAAAGATCCAAAATATCATGGCAAGACCGAACATATAGATACCAAGTATAATCTTGTTAAGGATATGGTTGCACGAAAAGATGTGAACTTAGAGTACATACTACGCATGGAATGGTAGCAGATCCTATGACAAAGCCAATACCTAGAGATGTGTTTTGTGGCCATATGAAATCTCTAGGATTGCGTAGAGACTGATGTACTGAATATTGTATTTTCCCTAAATGTTCACAATTTGATGAATTTGTGTTTTCATCATTAATGCCTATGAATCTTTGTTTAATCATTATGCATCTTAATGCTTAGTGCATTACTTTAAGTTGAGAAGTATGTCGGACAGATATAAGATTAGCCCACTCACACGGGTAATCGCCTCTATTTACTGTGTGATAAATAGAGATGAGACAGTATTTAAGCTTATTATCTAGGTGATAATCGAGAGCTCAAGCTCAAAATACGCATGTCGCCTTAACTAAGTGTTAAGATGAGGACATAATACTTGTGATGTCCGAAAGTAAAATACCCCACACATTTTACTTTATCCGTCTATAATGCCGATGTGAGTTCGATGAATTTTGTGAATGAGTAGATACGTGAACTCAAGTTAGACATTGGGTATGTCGAACTATCATCTGTACGGTATTGAAGGGTATAGACATACGCTCCATGGGAAAGGAGTTAATACCGTAATACGTATTTCATACTACGTATGCATGAGACGACCAATAAGAGTGGCAAAAGTTTGATCTCAACTTTTATGTCGTGTGAGACTCTTGAGGAAGAGAGTTCCTCAATTTCATAGTCCCCTCATGACTCTTACTTATTCTCAAGATTTCTATTTAGTGTTTGCTATCTTAGATGTTGCCAATGGTCATGAGTTTGATTCGATCTAATGGGGCATTTCTAGAAAAGCAAGTTGGACTGAAATTGAGAGTTTGAAGGAAAGAGGAAGATCGATTTTGGAGAATCACATTAAAGTTTTGTATTCACCGGTTAACCAATTATGACTGTCTTTGTGATAATCATAATTGTGAATACAATAAATATATCATTGTTTGAAAGAGATCAAGAGAGATATAAATGTGATCGATCGATCTAGGGTACTGCATACTAAATCTACTCGGAGTGTGATGCCCATTATGAGCTGCTATATATTCCTAACAGATGTATGGCAACGAGCTCTCAAAGTATGCTGGTCGCACGGATTATTCACCGGTATGAATGTTGAAGAGAGGAAAAGAGGATTATGTTCGGCCCACCATGTTAAGTGAGAGTCTATGCTGGATTTTTCTTTGATGGGACTGAGTAGGGCCTGTCCGCCCATGTTGGTTTTGCACCACCATGTGCGAGTGAGAGATGATGGATTTATAAGATAGGCTTAAGGCCCATCCGCTCAAGTTGGGCCCAAAAAGGCCCGGTCCACGGGAAAAGGGCCCGTGGAAGGGGAGAGGTATAAAAGGGAGGAGAGAGAGAGAGAAGATAACGTTTGGCAATTCAACGTACGTCTTCTCCCGCGCGTTCTCTCTTCCTCTAAAAAGAACAGTAAGTTCAAGGCACTGTTTTCTCCCCTTCAAGACGCCATCGGATCGAACGGGGCCAGAATTTCTTCCTCTTCCGCATTGGTGTTTAATCTGTGGCTAACAAGGTACGCTCGAATCCGTGGTGTCCGCTTTAGATCGGTGATACGTGTTTTGTTTTCCGGGCTTCGCTTCCGCATTGATTTAGGGGTTCGATTCGGTGTCGAATCCGGTTTCGATTTTTTTAAAAAGAAATATTAAAAAAGTAGATCCGTTATTCCCAACACATCAAAGTTATGAAAATAATTTATAAATTATTCATTTTTCATCATAGAAGCGCACTTTGAATCTATATAGTCTCAAAAGAATGAAAATGTATAATAAATTATATTATATCCCATCGCTCCACCTCATGTCAAATTTACCCAATCATAGTCACATAATAGCTATGTTTCTTCTTTCAAAATGAAATGACTCAAACTTATGAAGGATATTACTTTGCAAATTGCAGAAATACTAATTACTGAAAAATGGGAAATCCATATTCTCATGGTCTAACCTCATGACAGATTTTGTTGATTTAACATCATGTGATAGCTTATGAATGACTCCTCCTATACTAGGTTACGGTACTGACTTCAAATGTTAGAGAAGAACGTCAAGACTAGCTTGATATGACAAGTTTCAGTAATACTCAAATTATTATATCATATATTGTAAGTTTTTTGGTCAAGAGTGATTTAAATGAATTGATAAAAAATCATGCTCTCACAAAACACGCATTTCCCTCCTCAAAATATGTGAAACAACATTTGACAAAATTGATTTTGGAGAACAACACCACGTTCGTTAAGATAATCTATCACGCTTCCTAGGTGTGCTGTGATATTTCTCATTCTCAGTAGTGACGCCAGTAAAACTGTAAAAGGAGCACGCTTGCTTTCTTCCTCACGTGGCATGGTATTCCTCCCGCCACTGAAGAGAGGAGATGGGCAAAGCAAGTATCGACACCAGCATCACACCGAAGATCCTTCCGTGTCCTTGTAATAAAATGCATTCGAAGAATGGCGTTGAGGTGGTGCCCACCGTGTGGTATGATTCTGTCCGTACTCATGAGCCACTTTCTCTAACTTCACCACAAAAAAGTTGCGAGACAAACTGAATATATGAAAGTTCTATTTCGCAAAATATAAATCATCTGAAAATTCTTATACCGTTTGAAATTATTAATAGATTGTATATATTTTGATCAGAAACAATAAATATATGTCTAAACTTTTCTGTATACAAGAGAAAGTTATTGATTCATTTTTACAATTGATATAAATGTTTTTTTTTTTTTTTTTTGATACCTGCGGGAACCCCGTCAAATCAGCCCTTGCGGCGGTACATACCGCCAAGTAAACCCCGGAGTGATGCTAGCGAGGACCCACCACCCCGACATCACACTTAAGACGCCGATGCTTCCCCCGGGTTTGACCCCTCGACCTTTCCCCCAAGGTTGAAGTTTCTTATCCAAATGGAGCCACCAAGGCCGGTGGTCAATTGATATAAATGTTCATCTTTGGAATTAAGAACTTTTTTTCTTTTTACGAAATAAATATATGTCTAAACTTTTTCGTATACAATAAAGTTATTTTTCATTGATTCATTTTTACAATTGATTTAAATGTTCATATTTGGAATTAAGAACTTTTTTTCTTTACAAATCATTCACATTGAACAAATCAAAAGAATAATATAAAAGATTTGATTTAAGCCAACATTATCATGATCACAAGACCACCAACTTATCAGAAAATGGCGTAACAGGAGATGCTCTAGTCAAAAGTTTATACTCATGGAAGCAAAAAGATAATCGGGGATGAAAAAATGACTTGAATTGGTATTTTGTTTTGAAAAATAAGATAATCGATCATTAATGACCAATATTGTTTTCTTTTTTCCTTTGGTATGTCACCACCTTTCAGGCCAATGTCCTCTTCACTTGCCTATGGAATATGATATGTCTATAAACACATACGTACGTACATACATACATATATATATGTGGGCAAGTGTGTGTGGGGGGGGCGTGTGTGTGCACCCACATAACTATTGAGGGTATAAGGATGACCGTCGAGCAAAACGGACTTGAAAGAAGGAACAACTTTGCATTGTTGTTGATGATGGGCAAACTTTGTACTTTTATCAAGTCATTTGAAAATGATATATAGAAATACTAATATTAATGGACACACCTGTACAAAAAAAGATTACATAATTTTGCCGCTTTGAAAATTAATAATTCGACAAAATAAAAAAGCACAAATGCTATTATTTTGTTTTCAAATCACTATAAGCTTTTAAAATTAATCACCAGTAATACTGTTATGAAATAAGTACAATCACACAATATCTAAAATAACCGTAGAAAAATAGAGGGTGATTAGCAAAATTAGTAGGCAATAAAACAATGAGTAAATGACACCATTAAAATAAAACATTTAAAAGAACTATTCATGGTGGCCGAGTATAGGGCTCTAGTGTCAACGGCGGCTGAGTGTGGTGGTGGCAATGGCTGTGGCAGCGCCGATTTTGGCGGCAAAGGTGTGGAGTTGATGGTGGTGGTGGGGTGGTGTTCAATCCCAGCATTAGCAGTAGGGGTGGCCACTAGGCTAATACAAAGCATGATTGGCCAAGGCCCAATAATTTAAAAAATAAATAATAAATTGCCCTTTTATTAGAAAAAATTAAAATGGTGTTATTGAAATATTAAAAATAATTGAAACATTAATGACAAAAATAAACCTCAAATAATGGAGGTGGAGAAAATCTACGTGATGAAAAACATGAGGTCAAGAAAGAATGTGAAGAAATGGTTTTTCCTGAATAATATTTACCATTTGTTGCCCTTTCTTGCTTGTGCCACCCCCTACCTTGCCATTTTCCAAATTTGTCCTAGTTGAATGGAATGACATTTCGGTCATTTTACCAAGATTGAGCAATATTCACCTACTATTCATGTACTTGAAAACAATTAGTGTAAAGATTTAACAATGATAGACCTAATTGGGCTAGGAGAGCCCATAGACCTCATGGGCCGCCCAACTCCCTTGGGTGTGTGGCCCATGGGCCGCCCATCATGGGCGTGGGCCCATTTGGGCTGCCCAACGTGGGCTTGGGCCCACTTGGGTCCTCACTTGTGGGGCGCCCTCAATTTCCCGAGTTTCCACATCTTGTCAATGAGAAATTGAATTTCCATTCCAAAGTGGCTTTTTCAATACCGTTGTGGTTTATGGATCCTAATGCTGATACAATTCTGTCTTGAAAATCGGGGTTGGAATGAAGACATCACAACAAAAGCTCTCTTCATTATTGCTGACATGACTACTTATAGTTTATTTAAATGTTTCTTAATTAAAAAAGCAACGCTTGGTTATGCTTGATAATAAATGCTAATTTAACATGATTTTCATTTTAATAATATATATCATGTCTAACTGCTAATTATACTTTTTATTATTTATTTTCCATATACGTTTTGCTCATAAACTAGATATTTAAACTAAATTAAAACTAATTAAAAATAAATAATCGAAACACATTTCAACCTTAATACTTACATATAAAGAAGTGTGGGGAATCTATAATACATTATTCATCACGTACATATTTAGAGGACGTGATAAAACGGAGCACATGGCAAGGAAAAGTTTGATTCGGAGGCTCTAGGGAAGGGCCCACTTTTCTATTGCGGTGATGTTAAGGTTTAAAGGAAGGACTACAATTGTTGTGAGCATCAGCCCTACAGATATTAGAACTAAGATGAATTCATATGCATAAATTTATCACTTACAAAACGAGCTATAAATTAAAAAGTAAAAGGAACTTCAAGACAACTTATTTTTCTAATTAATGTTGAAAATAGCCACACATCCGCCAAGCAAATATTAAGCCCTTACCAATGAGAAATGACGTATGAGGGTCAACGCAATTGAAGGTCGGTGTAGCTGCTGCTAGTGCAATGCCTCCTTCCACGAAAATGGCATGACAGACGCATGGAGTAGTCCAAGGAGTGCCCTCTGTCAAGCTCTTAACATTGCGACCGAACAGGACACAAGGGCACAATAGTCCAGTCCAGCCTACATTGGAACTCATGCAATAAGCTTTTCCTTAACCAGCCCAAAATGCGATACGAGACAATCTGAAGAATAATCTAAGGCAAGGCACAAATGAATAAGCAAAGTATAGCCAGAGTAGCTCAGCAGAATGTTGTGACCAACTATCCATCGTTAATGCTTACTTCACAGTTCACAGGCTTACTCTGCCGCTCATTTTAACTCTTGTTTCAACTCAAGCCTATTTTGGGTGGACCTTAATTGAAATTTGACAATCTTTTCTGACATTTCCTCGATTCGTTCACCAAGCCCGAGGGAAATCCCATTAATAATACCAGCTTAGTTCCAAAAGTAATTCAAGTGCTTCAATAATGGGCTCATGCATTTTGCGCCATTGTCGGATATTCGTAAAACACGCACAGCAAAAGGAAAAGGCAATTTTGTTGCCGAGACTATCTGAACACCATTTATTCCTGCTTACAAATTGTTTTAGATCTTGCCCTCAAACGTGCAGATGGCTAGCATATTTGGAACGAGAGATAACAAGATTCTCTATTATCCACTCACTAGACAACATTATGCAAAAAGTTCAGTTGTCCTGAAACTTACAACTTTGGCCGTCCAGCACAACCAAAAATTCCAAGTTGTCCAATTTTCATCTGCAGGAGGCTCAAAGCTTTCAGGAAAAGGTTGTCCACACTCGTGGCATTTGCGAACTTCCAACAGCACCAGTAAAACGAGTTTAGCATATGTCTACCTAGCCATTTATTCCTGACCTATCTAAGGCTTAAGGAAAGATTGCCAACATCGGCATCACATGAGCATCCATAAATGCCAGCATGCACCTTCCATATCCGACACCCCAATCAGAATAATCAAAAAAAAGGAAGCTCTGTACTCAAGACAAGAAATTTGGCGTTTTACTGAATGATGCTATGCTGTACAGTTGCCGTTTCAAAAGAAAAATAAAATCTATGCTCATCGTATTCACAGCAGGACATCCAGATCTCCAAGTCCAAAGAAGTCGTCGGCATTGAATCCACCGCCGACAGCTGAGTCCTCCGGCGAAGTCGAGGGACCTTTCCGGCCGCCGTCCACCTCGCCGTCCTCCAACAGATTCAGGAACCCATCCGGGTCAAACCCATTATCCTCAAGCTCGCCGTCCTCCGATAGATTCAGTAACTCGTCCGGATCAAACCCATGATCCTCAAGATCGGAGCTCGTGGGGGTCGACGCCGCTCCAAAACTTCCACCGCCGGCAGCATCAGATGTGTGACCCTCGAGATCGGAGAGCGCCGGGGTGGACTCCGCTGCGGAAATTCCACCGCCGCCGGCCGAGTTCTCGGGCGGAATCAAGAGACAGTCGCCGTCGCCGTCGCCGTCCGTCAAGAGATCTGAGAGCGCTGGGCATTGGCCTAAACCCTCGAAAAGCGCATCAATCTCCTCCGCGCTCAGAATGCGAGATTCGCCGCCACCGACCCCGACTTGCGATGCTTCCTCCTCCAGAGATTTCAATTTATCGCGCGCGCAGTCGCGGAGGGCTTCGTAGTTCAAGATCAGGGACTCGAGGTCCTCCTCGGTTGCGCAAGCCTCCCACTCCGTTTCCATCCAGTCCGCCCACTGGGTCAGGCTCATCGGCGGGGTCACGTCGCCGTCGCCGTCGCAGTCGCCGTGGCGAAGGTAGTCGCCGATGATCTCATCGGCCGATGGGTCGCCGAAAGAGCAGGGCTTGCCGGCGGGGGAGAAGACAAGGACGGCGGCGCGAGCGCCGCAGAGGCGGCAGAGCTGGGAGGCCTTATTGAAGAGGCCCTTGCGCCTCTTGGAGTAGGTCACGAGCCGCGCTGCCGGGTCGGTGATCTCGGCTATTTCCGTTCGCCGGCGCTTACCCATCAACGGCGGAGTTCGCTGGACCCTGGTTTTCTCGGAGAGAAAGCAAGAGAGAGAATGGGTAGAACGAGTTTGCTGGTTTCTTGGTTTCTGAGAGAGAGAGAATGAAGGTGAAGAGGAATGGAGTTTGGGATTGCAGAGAGGGAGGGAGGGAGGGATTGCGAGGACGAGGAGAAGAGAGGGAGGGAAATCTCTGAGATTTTGAAATCTCGACGACGATTGGAGGCGGCAAGGCAAAAGCTCCGTTGCAGCAGGTGGCAAATGACGCCGTTGTCCTCCTCCTGGCCGGCTGTCCTGGCGGCCCTCGGAGGACAGGAACGACAATTCGTCGCCGTTCCGGCGTTGTCCATCGTGGAAGAGATAGAGTAGAGGGAGATGAGCGATCTGCCGTTGATTAAGACGCGTATTATTTCAACGATAAACGATTTCTGATTACGACAGATATTTCCTAATATATATAAGTTGCTCAATTCCCCAATTTTTTAAAAGGAAATATTAAAAAAGTAGATATGAAATTGTAATATATATTGAAATATATTGAGCTCTAATCCTTTTTTTTTTCGGAACCATAACCTTTTAACTACAAAAAGAAATAGAAAGAAAAGTTCAATTCCCTTCCATAAATTTTGAAGGTATTCATGAAAAATGTTATTTTCCTAAAATCATATTGCATCGCTAGAAAAATTGGACAACTGTAAAATGTATTTATTATGAACGCTATTATTAAATCATAGATTTGTTGTTCTTAATGAAAGCATATATGGTGGCTAATTTTTCTAAGCAATACAAAAAATCATATTTTTTGGAAATATTTTATAAATTAGTCCATTTCTTTAAAGCCGTGGCCTTTTCACTATAGTAATAAAAAAAAATGAAAAGTTCAGCTCCCTTCCTAGAATTTGAGATCAAGTTTTTTAGCTAAGCGAGTTATTTGTGTGATCACACAAAGTGTGGCAAAGAACGTAATTTTATTATGTTACCATATATCAACACACACAAAATGCAAGTAACCGACTAAATTATTTTTCATGAAATAGAGAAAATATAGGCATTTGTTATTGATGCATTTATTTTGCAAAAAAAAAATGATTTGAAAAATATTTTCCTAAAATCAATGCCGTATCACTGAAAAATTATACAAATGCAAAATATTTCCATTATCAACGCAATTATTAAATCATAGATATGTTGTTGTTAATGAAATTTATATGTTGACTATTTTTTTTTAAATACAAAAAATCAAAGTTATGAAAATAATTTATAAATTACTCATTTTTCATAGAAGCACACTTTGAATCTGTAGTCTCAAAAGAATAAAACTGTATAATAAATTATCTTATATCTCATCGCTCCACCTCATGTCAAATTTGCCCAATCATAGTCACGTAGTAGCTTTGTTTCTTCTTTCAAAATGAAACGACTGAAACTTAGGAAGGATATTACTTTGTAATTTACAAATTGCAGAAATACTGATCATTGAAAAATGGGAAATTCATATACTCGTCGTCTGACCTCATGGCAGATTTTGTTGATTTATCATCATGTGATAGCTTATGAATGACTTCTCCTATACTAGGCTACGGTACGACTTCAAATGTTAGAGAAGAACGCCAAGAATGGCTCGATATGACATGTTTTAGTAATGCTCAAATTTGTGTATCATACATTGTAAGTTTTTTTGGTTAAGAGTGGTTTGAATGAATCGATAAAAGGTTATGCTCTCACAAAACATGCGTTTCCCTCCTCAAAATATGTGAAACAACATTTGACAAAATTGATTTTGGAGAACAACACCACGTTTGTTAAGATAACGTATCACTCTTCCTAGGTGTGCTGTGATATTTCTCATTCTCAGTAGTGACGCCAGTAAAAGGAGCACGCTTGCTTTCTTCCTCACGTGGCATGGTATTCCAGTATTCCTCCTCCCGCCACTGAAGGAGAAAATATTCAGTGGTTCGTGCGCGCCACGTCATCCGCTGACATGGCGCGCACATTCCACTCAGCTTTCGACACCTGTCCTGGGGGACCCGCTGGAAAATGAAAAGACTCGCTCGGCTCGGCTCGGTTCGGCTCGGCGTGGGACCCACAATCTGGTCAGACTGAGGAGAAAATCAGGCGCCATTTTAAAAAAATTTCGGACTGAGCGAGGTTTTCTTCTTCTCTTTCTTCGCGCCTCTCACTCTACCCTCCCCCTCTCTCTCTCCGACGAACAGGACGCGACCTCCCAGTCGCTCTGTGCCCTCCCTCTTTCCGACCGGCGAACCACCGCCAGCAACCGACGAACCACCGCACCGGACCGCCGAGAGGACCGCGAGATCTAGCTCCCTCCCTTTGCCCTCCCTCTTTCCGACCGGCGAACCACCGTACGGGACCGGCGAGAGGACCGCGACCTCCCTCTCTCTCTGCATTCCCTCTTTCCGACCGATGAACCACCGCACGGGCGAGAGGACCGCGAGCAATCGACGAACCACTGCACGGGACTGGCGAGAGGACCGCGACCTCCCTCTCTCTCTGCCCTCCCTCTTTCCGACCGGCGAACCACCGCGAGCAAATCAGATGTTTTTGTAGAGATCTCCCATCGTCGCCTTCATCTTCTTCCCCCCCCCCCCCCCCTTTATTTGTTTCGTTGTTTTTTTTTTTCCCCTAGTGTTCTAATGGTGGATCTGGAGTTGCATATGAAGGACGACGTGATGTCTCACATCAACCTCGACGGCTTCTTCGGCGACCTCCCTGAGACCGGCGACGTCATCGGCGCTTACTCCTCGACGATCGCGTCGTCGTCGTCTCCAGACTCGGGGCTCTCTTGGTTCGACGAGATCGAGAACATCCTGATGAAGGACGACGATGTCCACGTGCTTGCTGAGGCGGGGGCTGAGCGGGCCGTGCCGGAGGGACTCGAGCTTCCCGCGGACCTTCGCTTCCCCGGCCCCTCGCCGCCGGCTTCTCCCCGCCTCCTGCAAGATGCGGCAGCGCGGCCTCAGGTGCTCCGCCAGCTGGCTGATTTCCTCGGTTTCCATGGCGTGTGTGGATGACTACTAGTTCTGGGAGCAGGAGGCCGCAGGTCAAGAAGGCTTCGCCGGATAGATATCCTTTTTCCTGCCTTTGTCATATAGTGTTGTCCATTGGCATGAGATAATTTGTGCAAGAAATTTATATAAATTATGTTCCCTTAATATGCTCTTGTTATCACATTAGTTGATGCTTTATGATGACTTTTTGGTCAATTGGCACGATCAGGTGTGGGTTGTTGTCCGTAGTGGAATGGGTATCGCATTCTCTTTCTATTATGTACTCTGGAAAGAAAAAAATTAAACGGCTCATTGGTCAACTATCACTTGATTATAGAAGCTAGAAATTAGTTCTTAGTACATATGGTTACCTGAATATCTTTCCGCTCGCAATTAAGTAGCTATTATCACCGTGGAGAATTTGTAATCTGAGGCCTCTGCACTCTTCTTGTTCATAGTGCTGCAGAACCTGTTCAAAAGAGGGTAACTGCGATCATCGAAATGTATTTGAGATGCAAGAGAAAGAACTTTTGGTGAGTGCCTCTCAATATGATGCAGAAAATCTTTAGGAAAGAAAAGCTCGCAGACTTCTTTTGCCAATTTTTGCAAAATGAATTGGAAAGATTTTGTTTGATAAAAAGATTTTAGTAAGGGTGGTTGGGACTA
This sequence comes from Eucalyptus sideroxylon x Eucalyptus melliodora, assembly GCA_016097485.1. Lineage (NCBI taxonomy): Eukaryota > Viridiplantae > Streptophyta > Magnoliopsida > Myrtales > Myrtaceae > Eucalyptus > Eucalyptus sideroxylon x Eucalyptus melliodora. Next base: position 25,131,032 of record CM027825.1, read on the forward strand.
TAATAGATATTTTCAATTTTCATTTAAACTTGCTTGCAGGATAGACTAATAAAGCAAGGTCTTTAAGTTAACGTGATTTCATGTTCCCGTCAACAATTGTAAAGGACGAGAAAGTCTAATATTTGCATCTTGCAGGATCTTAAAACTTTGTTGGTGAAGACAAAAAGGGAGTTTGAAGATCTGCAGTTCCAGTTTCAGAGAGATCTAAAACAGCTAGGTAGGAAAAGTAGACTAAAAAGGAGTAGTCTAATTAGTTCTTTTTTTCTGAGCAGAGGCGAGGCTTAGGACATGGAGCTGCATGTTCCTTGTCCTTTTGCATTGAATGTCAACCATTTTAGATGAGTGTCGTCTATATACTTTATTTATTACAGCTCCTCCGCTGAATGTTATTATCTCAGATTGAGGCCATTGTCATTAATATGCTCCCTAAGATTTGGCAATAAATCTCAAATTTCAACTTGAAGAATGAATCTATGGGATCTTGTTACGATCTTTTTTTTTTGCTTTTGCATTTTATTAAGGAGAATAAAAGCTAGATGTGACATGCTTCCTGAGCATTAATATGTGTTTTTGCTTTTCCAATGAATCAGGCAATCAAGTCCAGGAGATGTCTACTGCTGCCCTTGGATATCATAAAGTGGTGAAGGAAAATCGAAACCTTTACAACATGGTTCAGGATTTAAAAGGTCAGCTTTTTTTTTTCAAGGAGAGTTATTTGTTTATGAATTGGATCGCATAACTCAATTTTTTGAGCAGTATGCATTTATCTGCAGAAGTATATGCTTGTCCATGGGTCAGTTGCTTTTAAGTAAAGGAGCTTTTGTTGTTTTATTTCCAATGTTACGAGTTTAATTTGACAAAAATCTTTACAGGAAATATATGAGTATACTGCAGAATTAGACACATTTTTAATGCGGAAGCCAAAAATGTGGTAGATTTTATTGGAGAAGATGGTTCACTTGTGATTGTTGACCCTTCAAAACCCCATAGAGATGGAAGGAAAGTGTTTCAGTTTAATCGGGTTTTCAGTCCACTTGCTACTCAAGGTATTGTTACACTTCATCTTACTGTCTAAGGGTATATTGTTGGCCAAGTGATTGTCCTGCAAGTTGATGTTCAGCTCCTAAATAACAATGTAAATTGTTTTTCGCCATGCGGCCCTCTTTGCAGATGATGTGTACATGGATACTCAACCTTTGATTAGATCAGTTATGGATGGTTACAATGTCTGCATCTTTGCTTATGGTCAAACTGGATCGGGTAAAACACATACAATGGTAAGAACTTAAGTGTAGCTTTAGTAGATCCAACCTTTGTGCCAGATCACCTCCTAGGCTCCTAGATAATTTGTGTAAAATAAAAAGTGTGCATTTTCCTTGCTGTTAGATGGATGTACTGTTAATTTCGTATATCTACCTGCAAAGCATGAACATAATTCAATCTAAGCAGATGCTTAAGATTGCTTACGTTGATTTGAGGAATAACTACTTATTGCCTTTTGGAATTGCAGAGTGGTCCATCAGGCGAACTGACAAAGGACATGGGGATTAATTACTTGGCTCTCAACGATCTCTTCGAGTTGTCTAACAGAAGGAAGGACATTATAACTTATGATATTCATGTTCAGATGGTTGAAATATATAATGAGCAAGTGCGTGATCTCCTTGCTGAGGATTCAGCATCCTCAAGATATTCTTTGAAATGGATTATTCTGTCTAATATAGATACATTTGATGTCAAATAAGTAGATAAAAAGACTGAAGAAAGCTTAAGTTTCTGATATTAAATTTGGGTTCCTTGACTATGCGCAAATTAAAGATTTGAAGCTGTACCAGTGACGGTGGCTTGAGCCTTCCAGATGCTACCATGCATTCTGTCAAGTCCACAGCTGATGTGGTCAACCTAATGAAATTTGGTGATGTGAATCGTGTCGTCAGTTCTACAGCACTGAACAATAGAAGTAGCCGGTCTCACAAGTCAGTTTTTGGACAGGCAGAGTTTCCTACCCATTCTTTTTGGTATAAATTTTGATGTAGTTTCCAATAGATAGATTATTCAAGAGAGTGATACTGATGTCCATGGGATGCATCCTTGCAGTGTGCTGAGTACATGTTCAAGGGAAAGATGTATCTGGATCCATCCTCCGGAGTTGCCTGCATTTGGTTGATCTTGCAGGAAGTGAACGGGTAGATAAATCTGAAGTCACAGGAGAGACTGAAGGAGGCACAGTACATTAACCGGTCTTTGTCTTGTCTGGGAGATGTTATCACAGCTTTGGCCCAGAAAAACTCCCATGTACCTTACTGCAATAGCAAACTTACGCTTCTGCTGCAAGATTCCCTAGGTACCTATTTCGAAGTTTCGAACTTTGTCAGGTGTCATTGAAGCGTCGTTTTAGGATAAAATTACTAATTCCCAGAGTGAGCATTTCATAAAATTGAGATACTCTAATTATGATCCTTGGGTAATGGTGACATTGCTTTTATGCATTTTATTTCAGGAGGAAATGCGAAGACATTGATGCTGGCTCATGTGAACCCTGAGAGAGATTCATTTGGGGAATCAATGAGTACCTTGAAGTTTGCCCGGAGAGTTTCAACGGTTGAACTTGGTGCTGCACGCATGAACAAAGAGACCAGTGAGGTCATGCAACTCAAAGAGCAGGTAAATGTACTTGGGTAATCTCTATGCTTCAGATGCCTTTCTGACAATAATCAACATTACAATTCTGGGGTGCTGGATCTGTTGATTTGGCAAAAATGAGATTCAGATTGTTATGCAAGGAGAGCGCACTCTTAGTACTGATCCTCGAATGCCCAACTTGCTTGTTCAAAGCATGAATGGCAAGGAATCTCACATAAGGAAATCGCTGCGCACCATAGAGAGGAAGCTCATCAATGGATCTGAAAGGAGGTCAGTGAAATATTTAACTATCTAGTCTTAACACTGAATTGGACAAATTTAGTATGGTATGAAATACACAAATGCAACTGAAAAATTCCAAAATGACGGGTACTATGAGAATTTGCTCACATCATTATCTTGCCATTAAGACTTGGTTTCTATGCAACTGCAGGAACCAAAGAAATGTGACAGAAGCTCGTTCACTTGTCAGAGGCTCTACTACTTGCATTAATAATGGAGTATTGGCAATTGCAGCCAACACACGGACACAAAATAGAGTATTGGCAATTGCAGCCAACACACGGACACTTAGGAGACAATCACTAACAGGTGCTGGTTCAGATCAGTCTCGCCGGTCTTCTCTGGGTGGCAAGTCCACTAATTCCAGTAAGCAGAATCAGCATAATTAAATTTAATTCACAGTATATATTTCATCTCATTATGTCCATCATCTGATTATTTGTTTTTGTTTCTTCAATAAGATGTAAAAGACACAAGGAATGCCAAGACGCCTCCTCCAGTGCACCCATCATCTACGATAGCAAAGCGTTGGCTGTAGCTATAGTTGGCGAAATTTAGTGTTCAATGACCAGCGAAGTGATGCTTTGACTCGAAGCTGACTGAAGTTTTGACATGATAGATGAGACACTGAGAATTGACGAGGGAAAGACTGAAGAGTTAGCCGACAAACGCAATAGCAATTTTTTGGTTTAACACACTGCTTATGTACATATTGACACAAGTTCTTCAAGTAATGCCCGAAGTTTCTATGGCAATGTTTTCAAACTGTTCTTGCCCATTGTTCTCTGAATCTCTGACTTACGTCATCAAAGCTATCGGCATCTTTTAACAGAAATGGAGGAAATGACAGGTGCCTCTGCTAATAAACCGGCTCCTCTTCTATTGTATAGCTAGCTAAAAATCAAAGATTATAGCACGGCATTCATATAACGTGACGCCAATGTGGTACTATAGAATCAAGTGTTCTTGTTTTTAGTATAGTTGATTATAATAGCTTCACAAGCCCTGAAACTGAGATACCTCAGTTTATCCAGCGATACCTTGCGTGATATGGATCATACATAGTTTACTTATTCAGTTATAAACCTCCAATGTAACTGAGGGGCTAGTCAGTTAAAAAAACACAACTATATAGCAACAACTTCCATGTTTCATTTTCCGAAACAGGATCCCATGCCCATCTTTGAAGTTCAGCTTAATTTAGTTGAAGATGCAAACAAGCAGATGGCCATTGCCTTAGATTTACCCAAAAGTGCTACTGTCAGGAAAACAGACGTAAAGGTTAAGAGGAGCATCATTAACAAGTCATCCAGTTTACCAAATTGTTAAAAATGCCTTCTTTACAAGTTTATGATGAACCTGAAAAACTGATTCACAGATGAGTGCACTTTATTCAAGTTTCAACCATTCAGTCAATGGAAAGAAATATCGACAATTATTTAAGGAAGGTGAAGAGAAGGAAGTAGTTAGCAAAGCTTAAACAAGTCGGTTGTTTGATTGTAGCTAATTTGCCCGTTTATTTTCTTGAAGGAATAGTCATAGGCTTGAAGCAGCCGCTTGTGGAATCTCCTCATGTCCAAGCTCACATTCTGTCTGTCGAGATAGATCTCCTTAGTGTATTGCCATCCCTTCCTAGTCAGACCCTTTGGATTCGTAAGGACTGGATCATCTTTATCGTATTCATTATACAGTGAGCTCTCTCTAGGCGAAATCTTGTAGCCAATATACTTGAGACCAAGCTCTCTAGCAGGTTTACCAAAGCATGTCTCAGCTGGTGAATCCGTCCCTAAAGGAATGACTTGGATGAGCACAGAACCAGGCTTCAGGAAAAGGAAGTGGGTCAAAGCAGCCCCGTGTACACCAACCATAACCTCGCTCTTATTAAGCAAGCGATACATCTTCGCCAGTTCAGTCGTTCGCTTAGGCCGCGAAACTTCTACTCTGAACCCCATATCCTCTACCATTTTAACCAAGCAGTCTTCGTTAACTAACGCCCTGGACCCACTGCGCGATAATATCACTAGCTTCAGTTTCTTCACCTGGTGTTTCTGGTCTTTATTAATTTTCATCGATCACCCCAAAGTTGGCACTGAAGCCGATTGATTCTGTTTCAGCTGTACCCCTTGATCCTTGTCTGGTATTGAACCTTTTATCCACGGCTGGTAAGCACGGTCAAGGAAGTGTCTGAAATCGAGGATGATCTTATTCCCCTTCATCAGTGAAGGATCCACAGTAAGGTCATCATGGATTTTCAGACCAACAATGGCATCCGGGAAGCAATGGGTTCTTTTATCTCCAGCAAAGTCGATGAGCGGATAGTTCGAGAGGCGAGAAAGGATGTTCTCATACTTCATAATCCACCAATTGTACAAACTTCATCACTTATAAGAATTCATGTGGGATCGGCTGTCCCCATTAGATAGTAAGAATCTGGAATAGGAATCCTTCCTCCTTTCAAACTCTTCTTTTCATCATTCATCAGGATGGACCGACGATTTTGTAGGTATGTTTCGTCCAGAGGAATCCCAGATAAGATCATTCTGGCCGCAATGAAACCATCCTTCTCACCATGATTCACCAAAACTGTTCATACGGTTAAAGAACAAAAGGAAAACACAAGGGAAAATGTTTACACATGAAATAGCAATTGAAGGAAATACGCACCCAAGGGAAGTAAAACCAGCAAAGATGAATAGAGATGCATTTTTTTACTTATGCATATTTCGAATCAAGAAAAATAAAAGAAGCACATCCAAGTATAGAAAAAAAAATTGGAGAAAAATCTCTTTTTGGACTGTTTTAAGAATAGACAATATTTCAACAGTCCAAAAGTTCAGAAGAATACTACCTCTTAGAGCTGCTCGTTTACTAGAGAAGACACTATTTGCATCTCCCAGAGCATTCTCCACCATGTCCAAAAGAAATTCATTAGGGACCTGCCATAGCTTAAAAGTGCAATCAAAATCTTTGAAAGATATGCAAGCTTTGGTTTATTACTGCATCAATGAGGACCAAGGTCTAATGAGTTCTTCCAAAAAGGTAAAATTTGATGGCAGAAAAAGCTCCAAACAAAAAGCAATGGGATTTAGTAATTCACAAGAAAAACATGTCCCATGTTCAAATTAAACTACTGAAAGAACAAGAAAGCTGCTAACTTTTCAGTCTGTTTATGTAAGGGTCTTTTAACCAGCTAACTCCAAAGGAAAATCTTAACACAATGATCAACAAATCAATAGTATAGCCAGGCAACAAACCCACAGATAACACTGTGATCACAGTACTAGGAGTCAGAGGTACCATAAGAACCTCAAGAGAATCAATTAAAACAATGATAGCCTGCTGGAAAAATATGAACAAGAAGAGTGCAGAGGCCTCAGATTACAAATTCTCCACGGTGATAATAGCTACTTAATTGCGAGCGGAAAGATATTCAGGTAACCATATGTACTAAGAACTAATTTCTAGCTTCTATAATCAAGTGATAGTTGACCAATGAGCCGTTTAATTTTTTTTCTTTCCAGAGTACATAATAGAAAGAGAATGCGATACCCATTCCACTAAGGACAACAACCCACACCTGATCGTGCCAATTGACCAAAAAGTCATCATAAAGCATCAACTAATGTGATAACAAGAGCATATTAAGGGAACATAATATATATAAATTTCTTGCACAAATTATCTCATGCCAATGGACAACACTATATGACAAAGGCAGGAAAAAGGATATCTATCCGGCGAAGCCTTCTTGACAAATCCTCCGCGGCCTCCTTTTAGTAAATCTCCAAAGACTGCTCCCATGTCATTTGCCTCCAATGCCCAAACTAGTAGTCATCCACACACGCCATGGAAACCGAGGAAATCAGCCAATTAACCACAATGGCGGAGCACCTTCGAGGTCATCCACACACGAAATAAAAACAAAAATGAGAATCCCGAACACGCGCCATGGAAATCGAGGAAATCGCCCAGCTGCCGAGCACATCTTGCGGGAGGCGGGGAGAAGCCGGCGGCGAGGGGCCGGGAAGCGAAGGTCCGCGGGAAGCTCGAGTCCCTCCGGCACGGCCCGCTCGCCCCCGCCTCGCAAGCACGTGGACATCTTCGTCCTTCATCGGGATGTTCTCGATCTCGTCGAACCAAGAGAGCCCCGAGTCTGGAGACGACGACGACGCGATCGTCGAGGAGTAAGCGCCGATGACGTCGCCGGTCTCAGGGAGGTCGCCGAAGAAGCCGTCGAGGTTGATGTGAGACATCACGTCGTCCTTCATATGCAACTCCAGATCCACCATTAGAACACTAGGGAAAAAAAAAAAACAAAACACAAATAAAGGGGGAAGAAGATGAAGGCGACGATGGGAGATCTCTACAAAAACATCTGATTTGCTCGCGGTGGTTTGCCGGTCGGAAAGAGGGAGGGCAGAGAGAGAGGGAGGTCGCGGTCCTCTCGCCGTCCGTGCAGTGGTTCGTCGATTGCTCGCGGTCCTCTCGCCCGTGTGGTGGTTCATCGGTCGGAAAGAGGGAACGCAGAGAGAGGGGAGGTCGCGGTCCTCTCGCCGGTCCCGTACGGTGGTTCGCCGGTCGGAAAGAGGGAGGGCAAAGGGAGGGAGCTAGATCTCGCGGTCCTCTCGGCGGTCCGGTGCGGTGGTTCGTCGGTTGCTGGCGGTGGTTCGCCGGTCGGAAAGAGGGAGGGCACAGAGCGACTGGGAGGTCGCGTCCTGTTCGTCGGAGAGAGAGAGGGAGGGTAGAGTGAGAGGCGCGAAGAAAGAGAAGAAGGAGAAAACCTCGCTCAGTCCGAAATTTTTTAAAATGGCGCCTGATTTTCTCCTCAGTCGACCAGATTGTGGGTCCCACGCCGAGCCGAACCGAGCCGAGCCGAGCGAGTCTTTTCATTTTCCAGCGGGTCCCCCAGGACAGGTGTCGAAAGCTGAGTGGAATGTGCGCGCCATGTCAGCGGATGACGTGGCGCGCACGAACCACTGAATATTTTCTCCCACTGAAGAGAGGAGATGGGCTTATGCCACGTGGAAGATCCTTCCGTGTCCTTGTAATAAAATGCATTCGAAGAAGAGAAAATATTGGGTGGGGCCCACCGTGTGGTATCATTCTGTACGTACCCATGAGCCACTTCCTCCGACTTCACCGCGAAAAATTGCGAGACTAAACTGAATATATGAAAGTTTTATTTCGCAAAATATTAATCATCTAAAATATCTTATACCGTTTGAAATTATTAATAGATTATCAGAAACAATATATATATGTCTAAAATTTTTCGTATACAACAAAGTTAATTTTTCATTGATTCATTTTTAGAATTGATATAAATGTTCATCTTTGGAATTAAGAACTTTTTTTTCTTTTACAAAATAAATATATTTGTACAGGAGCGTTAGAAATGGCCCTGCTCGTTCATCAAAGTATTCTTCTCCAGCAGGAATTCAGGGTTGCAAGTGTAGTCGGTGAGCTTCTCCATTTTTACAATCTTCATCATCCTATTCATCATCTTCCCTTCATCTTGTTGATCAGACTGGACGCTGCTCTTCTCATCGACGACTGCAGCTGAGGATAATTCTTAGAGTGTTGCATCAACGCCTGAATCACAACTCCCTCAATGTAGTCCCAAACGCGAACCACAGGACTCTGAAGCTTGCTTGATATCGCCTTCGTCTTCTGCTGCAGAAAAAAAGAAAAGGCAGTTTGAGGGAGGAGGTCCGGGAGGCCGATCCCTTTGGCCTCTTCCAAGACCTCTGTTTCCTCCAACAAGAAGTTAGTCGTCAGGTTGTTCTCGGTGCAGTTTGGGAGATCATTGTAGTATTGGTTCAGCATCTCCACCAGCCTGGCAGTGCAGTGCATATCCTTCTCGTCCAGGTACTCGTCTAACTCGCCTCTCAGCAAGACTTTCCTCAGCGACTCCTTCACCAACCCCATGATCTCCATGAAGGCCATCATTGCATCCTCGGTGGAGGACAGATTATTGGGCATGCTCTTAAGCTCCGCGACGTTTGCGTCCAGCTTGTCTTTGACTTTCATGACGATCTCAGGCAAATACTTGGCAATGATGGTGGCTTGAATCTGCGTTAGCTTTTGTGCCAAGACAGGCACACCGACAATGGACTTGTCGATCTTGCACAGCAGAGGGTGTGTCGAACAGCTACGCCTCTTCCAGCCTCGCTTCTTCGTGGGTCTCGGCACCAATCCTGCTCCTCACACGCACATAGCCAAGTCCTACATTGACATCATCAGCCGACACCTTCTCAAGCAATCCCTCTAGAGCTTTATCAGCCTTTGTGACAACCGCCAGAGTCCTCCTGCCGGTCTTATCCACCATCTGCGACACAAAAACGAATAATCGTATAGATTCATTTCCTTGAGTTCAAATAAATTATTCTAGTATTCAATTGATATGGGAGCCAAGCGAGTCTAGATTATAATTACTTGCGGCACCCTTATGGAAGCATCTCCGAGATCTGCTCGTAGATGTTCTCAGGCTGGCCGAACCCGGGGACTCTCGTGTCAGCGGCGCGTTCGAGACACCCTTCCCATGACTCGCAATCTCGTCAGTGGCATCATTAATGGCCTTGGCGATGTTGTCCTCGTCAGTGGGGACGACTTTACCATTGAAGTCGAGGTAGAGCTCAGGGCGATCGGTTTGAGGGTTGTCTTGGAGTGCATGATGAGAGGGACGCGCGTGCAAATGCCCTGCCCCACCGGCAGGTTGATGCCGGCGAGGGACTCGAGGACGCTCGACTCGCCGACGACGACGATCGTGGGGAGATGGATGCCTTCCTTCATAACCATGAGGTTCCGCAGCCTGCCGACAGCGTCGAGAAGAGGGCGGATTCTGTCATTGTAGGAGGCAGCAAGTGGCTGCGCGTGGGCGACTGACACGGTGAGGGCCAGGTCTGCGCCATCTTTGGCGGAGGGGTTGACGATGATCCTCGACTTAGAAGAAGTGTTCTTGCCGCCTCCAACCATTCTCTCTCTATCTCTCTCTCTCTGGGTGATGGGTGATGGGTGATGGGTGATGTGAGAATCGAATGCAAGACGTGCATGAGGGAGACGGGAAGCGGTGTGATTTATAGGAGAATCGACGCATGCATGTGAACGGACATCGTCGGCCAATTAGCTAATGGACAGAATACAATCATTAAAATTGCTGATAAAGTATCAACTTTCTTCGATGGAGGCGTTTGGTCTTTCGATGCGAGGAAGACGAAAGACCGACGACGGATTCGAAAAGAAGAGGAAGAAGAAGCGATGGCTGTTCCTTCTTTGTCTTCGGTGTTTTCCGAGGACAAAATGATGACTGATGATCTCCATGATCGTCTGGCTTGGTTTTCTCTGGGCTCGATGCAGGGCCATGCAAGAAAACGAAGCGACCTACGTACACTGCAAACTGCATGCTTGCATGGACGGGAAGATAAGAGGAACTGTATAGCATGTGTAAAACTACATGTGTGTGACAGGTTGATTTTCAACGGATGAAAATGGAAAACTCATCTAGGGTCAAAGGGATTATATGCTAATTAATCTAGATTAAGAAGATTATTACTGGAATATATCTTTAAGGATTGAGTGATTTGACATACTTGTTTCTACGATCAAATACCGAAACCTTAACAAAAATGAGCACAAGAACCTCGCCCTCCGCTCGAAACTCAAATGTCGTCCGCTGAACATCGGAGGATAAAGTATTTCCTATGTTGATATACTGTCTTAATGTCGTATGAGGTAGATCTCCTCGCCTATTAGTAATTTGGGTGTGGATTAAAGGGCTTTAACTTTCCATCAATTTGATACCCAACTCAGTCATAAGTTAATGTCACTAGGCTCGACAAACATAATACTATGTTACATAGCTAAGTTAGTTTGTTAGAAAAAGGTGTAGCTTCTACAGTTTCGTATGTATTATAAATGCCCCGCGTTTATATAAATTGCCACCTAGCTAAATATCATTGAATGATTTAGGTAAATTTTATCGTGTAGAGACACACACATATATAAGGAAACTGTGCGAAACTTTGTTACCTTGGATTCATTTGGTTTTGGTACTTGGTTAATGTGATTCTGATTAATGATGTGTTTGTTTCACTAAAAATTTCATGATAAAGAAAAGTATTTTTCATAGAAATCATTCTTAAGGGCAATGGTTGGTCTTCATTTGTTTGGTAGTTTTTTATATTTATTTTTTTTTTGGTGTCAATTTGTTTGGTAATTTAGGATAAGTGACTTCTTCTTGTTGGAAAGGGAAATCGTTTTTCCCCTATTCTAAGCTTCTTGCTTTCCGTCTATGAAAAATGTTTTCTGCAAATCAATGTTTTCATCCAAAAAAGCGGACCCAAAATATCAAATATATAAAAAAGAAAATGGGAAGGGAATTGAAATTGAAAATACAATAGGAAAAAGAGAAAATCTTAAGATTGGCCGCCATCAATTCTCTCACCGATCAATAACCTATCCGGCCCACTAATGTTGTATTTAAGCACTGCTTGTAAATACAAGTGTTGACTTTGGCACCTCTTCTGCTTCTCTTTTTCTTATCGTTTGTGATTCATTTTCTTTAAAACATATGTGTGTATATATATACATTATATACATATAATATATATCTTTCCTTCTTTGGCGCAACGCAAAATGCAGAAACAGATAAGGCAATGGGCGCAAGAAAGCTCGTAACTTTTTAACCATAAATGTCGCCCATGAACTCAAGGCAAGCTGTACATCAGAACCCATCACCACGATCACCTCCTTCTCCTCCACCTTCTTAACTTAAGCTATACACACAAGAAAAGCACGCAGACCACAAGCGCACACACTGCTAAGCCCCAGCACTAGCCCCTAGCCGCCGAGCTGATCGGCCCAGGCGTCGATGACGTCCTCGTCGTCCATGCCGACATCCTCCGCCGACTTGGCTTCCAGGACCCGGGTGCCCTCGTAGGTGAACCGCACGGCGTCGTACGGGAGTCCCCTGCGAGAGCAGTAGTCGGCCATGAGGGCCCCGAGCGGCACGCGCCGGTCCAGCAGGTAGCACACGTCGTCCTCCTTCTGTTTCTGCACGCGGAGGAGGATGGGGTCAGGCCGGCTGTTCTCGCAGCCAACCGATGACAGGATCACCAGCTGCGTCTCCGTTCCGGCAACGCGCATCGTTGAATACAGAGAGAGATGATGGAGGTGTCTCGTTTCTTTCTTCTGCTCCGCGATCTGCCGTTCATTTTGACATGCGATTGCGTTTGCCTGAGGAGCAGCAGCTTTGCTGCACCAACCGTTGCCGAGTGACCGCTCCATGCTAATTCTGCAAAGGGAGCGGCTAGCATGAGACCGTTCACTGCGGAATGACAGTGGAACGGCGAAGTGCCAGCCACAGATCCCTTTTTATACACGTAGCTGATGGATAGAATGCAATCATTACTTGCTGACGAATTATTTTTCTTCAATGGAGTCGTTTGGTGTTTCGATGTGATGTGGATGAAAGAGCGACCACGGATCGGAAAAGAAGAAGAGAGAAGAAGAAGCGATGGCCGTTCTTTCTTTATCTTCGCTGTTTTCCGAGGACGAGAGTGACGACTGAATGATCCCCAAGGTCGTTTGGCCTGGCTTTCTCGGGACTCGATGCAGGTTGATTTACAACGGATGATAATGGAAAACTCATCTAGGGTCAAGGTGATTATTACACTAATTAATCTTGATTACGAAGATCATCACCGGAGTACTTTGTAAGGATTGAGCGACTGGCATACTTGTCTATATTTAAAGGCTAAAACTCTAATGAAAATGAACGCAAGCCCTCCGCTCGAAGCTCGTTTCTTGTCCACTAAATGTCGGAAAAGAAAGTATTTCGTGTATCGAATTACCATCGATGTTGCTCACCTATTAGTAATTTGTTTATGGATTACAAGGCCTTCACATTTTATCAATTCGATATCTCACTTGGTTACAAGCTAATTTTATTGAGCTGGACAAGTGTATAATAAACTTAGGCTCTCTTCGTTTCACGGAAAATGCAACGTGTATTTTTCAGTAAGTCATTTTCCAGAAAAATGTCATTAGTTTCCTATATTCGTCTGAAACCTAAAAATAAAGTGAAAAGTATTTTTCGTTATTTGGTAAAATAAAGGTATTTTCCTCTACGTATTTTTTTTGAATAATTTTATTATTATTTTATTCTTAAAAAATCAATTTTTAAAACGTATTTTAAAAAATCGATTATCTTTTTTTTTAAATCGATTTTTAATTAATTTTTCTTTTTCTTTTTCTTTCTTTTTTATCTTCTTCTTCTTTTTTTTGGCCGTTCGTTGACCACGTGACGGCGATGATTAGCCGAAGGCCGACTTTTGTTGGCTTGCCAATCTCACAAGTGGCAAGTGGATTGGTGAGAGGTGAGCTTGAGCTCACTGCTCGCCAAAGATTAGGGAGCGCTAGGGTCTAAGTGCGGGACGAGCCTCAAGCTCGCCGACCTCTAGGCTCACACTCACCAATGGTTCGAGAAAGAAGGGGGCTATTAGGTTGTGAGAGAAGAAAGTGAGTAAGGAAAATGTTTTCTCTAATTTGAAAAGTGGAAAACATTTTCTCCTCTTTTAGAAGACTTTTTTCCTTGGTGGAAAATGATTTCCACAACTAGTTTATTTTCTGTGAAATGAAAATCGAAAAATCCAGAAAATGTTTTCTCGAAAGTTGTTTTCCGTAAAACGAACAGACCCTTAATGTTATATTATTTAGCTAAAATTAGTTTGTTAGAAAAAGGTGTGGCTTCTACCATCTCGTATGTATAAATTTCTCACGTTTTTATAAATTGCTATCTAGCTAAATATCTATGAATGATTTAGGTAAATTTTATTATGTGTGTATACACACACACACACACACACACACACACACACACACACACACACACATATATGTATGTTTATATGTATATAAAGAAAATGTGCAAAAATTTATTAACTTGGCTTCATTTGGTTTGGGTACTTAGTTAATGTAATTTTGATTAATGTTCATTTGATTTACCAAAAACTTCATAATAAAGGAAATTTTTTTCTATAGAAATCATTTTTGAGAAAAAATGATTAATTTTAATTTGTTTGGTAATTTAAGAAAAGTGATTTTTTTTTCTCACTAGAAGAAAAAATTGTTTTCCCTCAATCTAAGTTCTTTGCTTTCATTACAAGGAAAATATTTTTCATAAATTAATTAGTTTTCTGTTATCCAAACACTAAAAAGTCGGAAAATAATTTCTTTCAAATAAACGGATTCTAAATTTTGAATATATACAAAAATGGAAAAAGGGGAATGGAAATTAAATTTTTTGTTTTGTTTTTTTATTGTCTCTGAACGGAAATAATGTAATCCGGTCAAAAAGACAATGTAATAAAGAACGCTACGCGTTGAACATCAATAAGCTATCCAGCCCATTAACGCGCACTAATCTTGTATTTAAGCGATGCATGTGAATACAGATGTTGACTTTGGTACCTCTGCTGTTTCCTTTTTCTTTTCGTTCTTCATATATATATATTAAAAACTTATCTTTCCTTTTATTACTGAAAAGAATTTACAAATCTTTTTTTTCCTTTTTTTTTTCTTCTTTTTCATTACTTTTCAAATCTATTATTAGTAAATGCTTGTTGATTTTCAACTTATTATCTAAGCATAGAAGTGCACTTTTATTTTTTATTTTGAATTGATCATTAAATATACCATTTACGAGTCTATTATATGAAATTCATATTTAGAATGAGAAATTGGGATATTGTGACATTATTGGCACATGAAATGATTGATCTTAACTTTAATGATACTTGTGATACTTGACTAACTATTAACGAAAACATTATTTTTCAAACAAAGATATTGATGTTGAAATAATGTGTTAACTGGAAAATTTGTTATATAGAAAATTTAGTTTTCATTAGGGAATAGAGAGAGAGAGAGAGAGAGAGAGAGAGAGAGAGAGAGAGAGAGAGTATCAATCTCATATAGGCCTCTCGTATTTACAGGTTTTTTTTTTTTTTGTCATTTTCTTATATTTTTCCGATTCTTAACTTGTATGTTTTGTCTCGATGTCTTATATCCTTTTCCATCTTTTATCAATTATTTGCATATTTTCTAAAGTGGATCGAAATTTATTTTCGTTCTATTTGCATCTTTAGGTGATTTCATTTTCTTTTTAATCTTTCTCTAGAAATGCAAAGGCATTGGAATCTCTTTTTTAAATAATTTTTTTATTTCCTAAGATATATGCCCTTTTTCAAAAGAAATTTTGTCTCGTTCTTGTCTAGGTAATCTCATAATTTCTATACCTTTATTATGTCACCATCAATTTCATGCCGTTGGAATAAGCTTGTTGCTTATTTATCTTTCATCGGTTGGGCTAGACACGTGGACCCTATCTGACATGCCAAATGACAACATTCATTTATAAATTTTGATAGTTTCAGCTTACTAATTTCGCAAAATTTTGTAAATACTACGGGATTCAATTGTACTCTCATGACATCACAAGTATTAAAACTCAACTGTACTTTTTGAAGGTTTTAGAACTTAATTATATTTCCCTGACAAGTCTTAGAATTTTTAGCACATTTATCCCATATAAATATTAAATTAGTAAGGCAAAGTGATAACTAAGTCGATAAAACTTTCGTCCATAAAAATCTCTTATTAATTAGATTTATCTATTCTTTCAACTTTTTAAGGTCAAAATTATCAGAATTATACATTCTTTTCTGTTTCCACTTATTTTTCTATTTTACGCATGCTTAATTGTGTGCTTTCTTTGCGAGTAAGAATATTGGATATCTCTATTTTAATTTCAAATGAATTACGAGTCTTTGATTAAATCCATCCACAACCCTCCGATAGGTGCCATTTTTAAAGAGCTAAAAAATAAAAGAAAATTCACAAAAGAGATACTTCCGTAATTGAAAGAAAACAATTTAATCGACAGATTTTGTCTCCTAATCTCAAACTCTTTGGCACTAATTTAAATAAAAATTTACTAGTAGAATTGTCCAGTAACATGCAGTCATTCTCTAAACTAACTATAGTCCAAACAAAAAGAAAATTCATCTATTCATATGAATTATGAAACATCATATGTACAACGTGACCACAAAATCGGATATTTTGACCCGAAATTAATGTTGTTATATGCAAAATGGCTCTGGCGTGTCCGCCGTTTGCTGGAGCAACCAATTGAGCCGAGAGACGGTGACCACCTCAAGACTGTGGAACAGTGGAAAGTATAGGACATCGCACATCTCTCACTTTAAGTATTTGTCATTTGTAATAAATCTAGATTCTGCATTCCCAGGAAAATGAGAGAGAGTAAACGGCAATTGTGTGCTACAGAATATACATGCCCACAGGTATTTGTGATCGGTGCACAGTGAAACAACTCCAGTCATAGCTGCCGATATGCAATTAAATGTTTACGGGCAGATGGTTCTTGAGTCCACGTTGTTCACTGAATAAAGCGAGATAAAAGCACATGGAAAAAGCTTGAAGTACCTTCAAATGATTATTTCTTCTGCAGTGATTGGCGAACAAGGCCAGTGTAAATGCCACACATCCGCCAAGCAAATATTAAGCCCCTTACCAATGAGAAATGACGTATGAGGGTCAACGCAATTGAAGGCCGGTGTGGCTGCTGCTAGTGCAATGCCTCCTTCCACGAAAATGGCATGACAGACGCATGGAGTAGTCCAAGGAGTGCCCTCTGTCAAGCTCTTAACATTGCGACCGAACAGGACACAAGGGCACAATAGTCCAGTCCAGCCTGCATTGGAACTCATGCAATAAGCTTTTCCTTAACCAGCTCAAAATGCGATATGAGACAATCTGAAGAATAATCTAAGATAAGGCACAAATGAATAAGCAAAGTATAGTCAGAGCAGCCCAGCAGAATGTTGTGACCAACTATCCATCGTTAATGCTTACTTCACAGTTCACAGGCTTACTATGCCGCTCATTTTAACTCTTGTTTAAACTCAAGCCTATTTTGGGTGGACCTTAATTGAAATTTGAAAATCTTTTCCGACATTTCCTCAATTCGTTCACCAAGTCCTAGGGAAATCCCATTAATAATACCAGCTCAGTTCCAAAAGTAATTCAAGTGCTTCAATAATGGGCTCATGCATTTTGCGCCATTGTCGGATATTCGTAAAACACATACAGCAAAAGGAAAAGCCAATTTTGCTACCGAGACTATCTGAACACCATTTATTCCTGCTTACAAATTGTTATAGATCTTGCCCTCAAATGTGCAGATGGCTAGCATGTTTGGAACGAGAGATGACAAGATTCTCTATTATCCACTCACTAGACAACATTATGCAAAAAGTTCAGTTGTCCTGAAACTTAACTTTGGCCGTCCAGCACAACCAAAAATTCACCAAAAATTCCAAGTTGTCCAATTTTCATCTGCAGGAGGCTCAAAGCTTTCAGGAAGAGGTTGTCCACACTCGTGGCATCTGCGAACTTCCAACCGCACCAGTAAAACGAGTTTAGCATATGTCTACCTAGCCATTTATTCCTGACCTATCTAAGGCTTAAGGAAAGATTGCCAACATCGGCATCACATGAGCATCCATAAATGCCAGCATGCACCTTCCATATCCGACACCCCAATCAGAATAATAAAAAAAAATAAGCTCTGTACTCAAGACAAGAAATTTGGCGTTTTATTGAATGATGCTATGCTGTACAGTTGCCGTTTCAAAAGAAAAATAAAATCTATGCTCATCGTATTCACAGCAGGACATTGTTGTTACTGATTAAAAAACAGTAAACCAGAAACAAAAAAAACCAGAATCTATATTTTTCAGATGAGGAAGAGAAGCACAGAGAAAACAGAGCACAAACTTGCGTACGTCAGTTTCCTAAAGAAACTGTCAAGTACAACCACTAAATACAAAACAAAAAAACTGCTCATGTACGTGCAACACATAGCTGCACACAAACGTGCTATTAACTTCCTAGAAAATAACAAAAACACTAAACAAATAACTACATTGAACTTGGCTGTTTTTTAATAAAAAAACAGAGTAAAACAGAGTAAAAAACAGCAGAAAACAGAGTAAATAGAAGAAAACAGAAAACAACAATTGAGACATTATAATCCAACAAACTCCTCCTTGGATCAGTTGCTGCTGCATACTCCAATTTTCTTTCTTAATACTTCAAATCTTCCAGCTTGAAGTGGTTTTGTGAACATGTCTGCAAGCTGATCTTCAGATCTGCAATAGACCAACTTAACTTCGCCACTTTGTTGCACCTCACGCAGAAAGAAAAATTTGACTTTGAAATGCTTGGTTTTGCCATGGAAAACTGGATTCTGAGATATTGCTAACGCCGCCTGATTATCCACGTTAACTTCAATGCAATCACTAGAATTCAACCACAGATCTTTCATTATCTTTTTCAGCCACAAAGCTTGATTTGCAGCTGCAGTAGCTGCTATAAACTCAGCCTCTGCAGTAGACTGAGCTACAATCTCTTGCTTTTTAGAACACCAGGAGAAACAAGTAGAACCAAAACTGAAACAATACCCAGACGTACTTTTCATGTCATCCACTGAACCAGCCCAGTCACTATCAGAAAATCCTTGCAAATTAAATTTCTGACCTTTCTTAAACTTCACACCAAAGAACAATGTTCCTTTGAGATATCTCAATACCCTTTTTGCTGCAATCAAATGTAACTGACTAGGACTACTCATAAACCTAGATAAAATACTCACAGCAAATAAAATATCTGGTCCGGTTGCTGTAAGATACATGAGACACCCAATCAGACTTCTATACATAGAAGCATCTACTGCATCTGTTCCATCATTCTTCTGCAGCTTTTCTTTAGCAGCCATAGGAGTGCTTACACTTCGACAATCTTCCATCTGAAACTTCTTTAGAATTTCCTTCATGTATTTTTTCTGACAGATGAAGATCTCATATGAAGCCTGTTTGACTTCCAGACCTAAAAATAAGCCATCTTTCCTAAGTCTGACATCTCAAAAACTGCAAATAGATCTTGCTTCACCTTCTCTATCAATTCCATATCATTCCCCGTCACTAATAGATCATCTACATAAAGTGACAGAATTACAACACTGTGATTCACCTTCTTGACATAAAGAGTGAACTCACTTAAGCTTTTTACGAAGCCAAAATCCTGCAAATATCGATCTATCTTCCCATACCAAGCTCTTGGAGCCTGCTTCAGTCCATATAGAGCTTTCTTCAACCTGTATACACTCTCTTCTTGCCCTTTGATACTAAAGCATTCAGGTTGTTCAACAAAAATCTCCTCCTCAAGCTCTTCATTCAAGAATGCAGACTTGACATCTAAATGAATTATAGGCCACCCCTTCTCTGTTGCAATAGCTAACAATAGCCTTATTGTATCAAGTCGTGCAACAAGAGCAAATGTTTCAGAATAGTCTACTCCCTATATTTGTGCATAGCCTTTCACCACCAGTCTAGCTTTGTATTTATTAACAGAACCATCAGGATTAAGTTTTGTTCTAAACACCCACTTAACCCCAATCACATTCTTATCGATGGTCTCGTCAACAAGCTCCCATGTGTGGTTTTTCTAATCATTGAAATCTCCTCCCGCATTGCCGCAATCCACCTCGATCCTCCTTAGCTTCCACAAAGTTAGATGGTTCGAGCATTGCCACATTGCTTCTTTCATAGATTTCAGCAAGTGACCTTGTGCCTCTCACCGGTAAATCATCCACACTTGTCTTCCAATCCATCTATAACTTCATCAACCTCTACATCTGTTGCAGGTTGTTTTTCAAACTGTTGCTGTTCTGCACTCTTTCCTTCCATCCAATTCCACTCATCTTCCTCTAAAAAAACAACATCTCTGCTTACAGTCACCTTTCCTATCATAGGGTGAAAAATCCTATAAGCCTTTGATTGAAGACTATACCCGATGAAGATTCCAAGCTCAGCTCTTTTATCCAACTTGTCCCTCTTGACCTGAGGAACATGAGTGTAACACAAACACCCAAAAACCTTCAAATTTTTCACAGAAGGTTTAACACCATACCAGACTTCAAAAGGTGTTGACCTCTCTAAGGCCTTTGTGGGCAATCTGTTCAACAAGAACACCGCAGTATTAGCTGCCTCAGCCTAGAACTTCTTAGGCAACATCTTCTCCTGCATCATACATCTAGCCATCTCCATAATACTTCTATTTTTCCTCTCACTGACCCCATTCTGTTGAGGTGAATAGGGAGCAAGAACTGCTGCACAATTCCCGCTTGCTCACAATTCAACTTAAACTTGTGAGCGGTATACTCGAACCATTATCGACCCGAGCATTTTAATTTTCTTCCCACTCGATTCTCAACTAAGGCTTTAAACTTCACAAACACATCAGCAACTTCAGACTTGGCTCGCAGAAAATAAATCCAACTCATCCTAGTCATATCATCAGTGAAGGTAATGAAATACCTGCTACCATTGAGAGAAGACTCAGACATAGGTCCACATAAATCTGTGTGGACTAATTGCAGCTTCTCACATGCTCTCCAACCTCCTCCTTTGAAAGGAAATCTGGCTTGCTTGCCAAGAAGACAAGTTTTGCACTGTGGAAATTCCTCCTCCAAACTTGGCAAGTCATCTGCCAAGCTATTTCTCTGCATAAACGACATGCTCTTCCTGTGAACATGCCCAAGTCTTTTATGCCATATCTCTGCATTTTCTTCTTTGCACTTTAAAGCCATTTGTTGCATCTCTTGTGGCTTGAACATGAAACTCTTGTCCTCCATTGGAATTCTTAGCACTTCTTTGCTATCTGCATTATTAATAAGACATTCCTTCCCTTCGAACTTCACTTTATAGCCCTTCTCAACTAATTGACCAACACTCAACAGATTATGGTCAATATTTGGCACAAAGAGAACATCATTGATCAGCTTCACCTCCTGATTTCCTTCAATAGCCACTGTACCCTTCCCTTGCACTTCAATATACTGTCCATTGCCAATTCTGACTCTAGACCTGACTGACCTGTCTAGAATCCTAAACAGCTTCGAATTGCCAGTCATATGATTGGTACAGCCACTATCCACCAGCCATGCATCATTCCCAACAAAAGATTCAGAAAAGGAAGCTACAAACAAGTGCTCTTCCTTGCTTTCATTCATCGCTACCGGGCTTTTCCTACTTGCTGGTAATTTTTTTCTTTGCGATGGCTTCCATGTGACCCAACTTGTGACATCTTCTCGCATCTAGCATCGGGCTTTCTCCAACATCTAAAAAACTGATGATTAGTTCCACCACAAAGTATTGACAAGGCTTTTTGTTCATCTTCCATTTGCTAGACCCACAAGAATTTCCTTCTTTTGCTACAAACTTGGAGTCACCGGCATTTTCTCTGGACTGAATCCATTTCTTCCCTTTGCCTCCATCATTTGATTTCACTCTAGCTTGCAGCGCACCCTCTACAAACTCTTCTTTTCTCATCAGTCTTCTGTGCTCCTGTGCCTGCAAAGCATTCAACAATTCTGCAAGCTTTATATCAGGTAAGTCTCTTGTATTTTCCAGAGACGCTATGGTGGCTTCGAACTTCTCTGGAAGAGACACCAGAATCTTCTGAACAAGCCTTTCATCCTTCAAGTCAGTCCCTAAAACTCTGATTTTTTCAGCTATCCCAACCAACCTATCAGAGTACTCCTTCACTGACTCAATCCTTCATCTGCTATCTCTCAAACTCCCTCAAGAGATTCAGCACCTTCACGCCTCTTATCTTCTCATCTCCCTCGTATTCATCCTTCAAGAAATCCCATATTGCCTTTGCGGAATCACATCTCATGATCCTTGTGAAGATAGTGGGTGAAACAGCAGCGTACAGGCATGACTTTGCCTTGGCCTTCCTTGTGATTCTCTCTTTATGGTACTTTATCTGATTCAAGGTTGGATTGTCTGGAAGTGGAGCAACCTCATAATCATCCTCCACAGCCTCCCATAAATCATGACCCTCCAAGAATGCCGTCATCTTGACAGCCCAAGCCTGATAATTTTCCCCAGTAAATACTGGAGAAGCCATCGCAGAGAAACCACTCGACCCTGTCTCCATCACCCTTTAACTTCTTTACACTTCGATACTTGCTTCACTTCACAGTCCCTCAAGATCATACACGCTCTGATACCACTGTTGTTACTGATTAAAAAACAGTAAACCAAAAACAAAAAAACCAGAATCTATATTTTTCAGATGAGGAAGAGAAGCACAGAGAAAACAGAGCACAAACTTGCGTACGTCGGTTTTCTAAAGAAACTGTCAAGTACAACCACTAAATACAAAGCAAAAACTGCTCACGTACGTGCAACACATAACTGCACACAAACGTGCTATTAACTTCCTAGAAAATAACAAAAACACTAAACAAATAACTAAATTGAACTTGGCTGTTTTTTAATAAAAAAAAACAGAGTAAAACAGAGTAAAAACAGAGAAAAACATAGTAAAAAAAGAAAACAGAAAACAACAATTGAGACATTATAATCCAACAAACCGAGTCTCATCGGCGGGGTTATGTCGCCGTCGCCGTCGTAGTCGCCGTGGCGAAGGTAGTCGCCGATGATCTCATCGGCCGATGGGTCGCCGAAAGAGCAGGGCTTGCCGGAGGGGGAGAAGACAATGACGGCGACGCGAGCGCCGCAGAGGCGGCAGAGCTGGGAGGCCTTATTGAAGAGGCCCTTGCGCCTCTTGGAGTAGGTCACGAGCCGGGCCGCCGGGTCGGCGATCTCGGCTATTTCCGTTCGCCGGCGCTTACCCATCAACGGCGGAGTTCGCTAGACACTGGTTTTCTCGGAGAGAAAGAGAGAGAGAATGTGTAGAACGAGTTTGCTGGTTCCTTGGTTTCTGAGAGAGAGAGAGAATGAAGGTGAAGAGGAATAGGGTTTGGGATTGCAGAGAGGGAGGGACGGACGGACGGCGAGGACAAGGAGAAGAGAGGGAGGGAAATCTCTGAGATTTTGAAATCTCGACGACGATTAGAGGCGGCAAGGCAAAAGCTCCGTTGCAGCAGGTGGCAAATGACGCCGTTGTCCTCCTCCCCGGCCGGCTGTCCCGGCGGCCCTCGGAGGACGAACGACAATTCGTCGCCGTACCGGCGATGTCCATCGTGGAAGAGATAGAGAAGAGGGAGATGAGCGATCTGCCGTTGATTAAGACGCGTTTTATCTCAACGATAAACGATTTCTGATTACGACAGCTATTTCCTAATATATAACTTGCTCAGTTCCCAATTTTTTAAAAAGAAATATTAAAAAAGTAGATATGAAATTGTAATATATATTGAAATATATTGAGATGACTCGAAAACTCTAATCCTTTTTTTTTTTAACCATAACCTTTTAACTACAAAAAGAAATAGAAAGAAAAGTTCAATTCCCTTCCATAAATTTTGAAGTTATTCGTAAAAAATGTTATTTTCCTAAAATCACATTGCATAGCTAGAAAAATTGGACAACTGTAAAATATTTTTATTATGAACGCTATTATTAAATCATAGATTTGTTATTTTTAATGAAAGCATACTAATTTTTCTAAACAATACAACGAATCTATTTTTTTGGAGATATTTTATAAATTAGTCCATTTTTTTTTATAGCCATGACCTTTTCACTATAGTAAAGTTCAGCTCCCTTCCTAGAATTTGAGATGAAGGTTTTTAGCTAAGCGACTTATTTGAGTCATCACACAAAGTGCGGCAAAGAACGTAATTTTATTATGTTACAATATATCAACGCACAAAAAAATGCAAGTAGCCAACTAAATTAT
Source organism: Eucalyptus sideroxylon x Eucalyptus melliodora (assembly GCA_016097485.1). Classification (NCBI taxonomy): domain Eukaryota; kingdom Viridiplantae; phylum Streptophyta; class Magnoliopsida; order Myrtales; family Myrtaceae; genus Eucalyptus; species Eucalyptus sideroxylon x Eucalyptus melliodora. The sequence continues at coordinate 25,154,753 of CM027825.1, forward strand.
ATTTCATGAAATAGAGAAAATATAGGCATTTGTTATTGATGCATTTATTTTGCAAAAAATAAATGATTTGAAAAATATTTTCCTAAAATCAATACCGTATCACTAAAAAATTATGCAAATGCAAAATATTTCCATTATCAATGCAATTATTAGATCGTAGATACGTTATTGTTAATGAAATGTATATGTTGACCAATTTTTCTAAAAATACAAAAGATCAAAGTTATGGAAATAATTTATAAATTATTCATTTTTCATCATAGAAGCGCACTTTGAATCTATAGTCTCAAAAGAATGAAAATGTATAATAAATTATATTATATCCCATTGTTCCACCTCATGTCAAATTTACCCAATCATAGTCACATAATAGCTTTGTTTCTTTTTTCAAAATGAAATGACGGAAACTTAGAAAGGATATTACTTTGCAATTTGCAAATTGCAAAAATACTAATTATTGAAAAATGGGAAATCCATATTCTCGTGGTCTAACCTCATGACAAATTTTCTTGATTTAACATCGTGTAATAGCTTATGGATGACTTCTCCTATAATAGGTTACGGTACTCACTTCAAATGTTACAGAAGAACGCCGAGACTAGCTTGATATGACAAGTTTTAGTAATACTCAAATTTATATATCATATACTGTGAGTTTTTTGGTTAAGAGTGATTTAAATAAATCAGTAAAAAAGTCATGCTCTCACAAAACATGCATTTCCCTCCTCAAAATATGTGAAACAACATTTGACAAAATTGATTTTGGAGAACAACACCACGTTTGTTAAAATAATGCATCACTCTTCCTAGGTGTGCTGTGATATTTCTCATTCTCAGTAATGACGCCAGTAAAAGGATCACAGGTACCCACTGTCTCTCTCTCCTCCCTTTATTTGCTGCTGATTCTGGTGTTGGAGCACACGCTTGCTTTCTTCCTCACGTGGCATGGTATTCCTCCCGCCACTGAAGAGAGGAGATGGGCTGATGCCACGTGGAAGATCCTTCCGTGTCCTTGGAATAAAATGCGTTCGAAGAATGGCGTTGAGGTGGGGCCCACCGTGTGGTATGATTCTGTCCGTACTCATGAGCCACTTTCTCCGACTTCACCACGAAAAATTGCGAGACTAAACTAAATATATGAAAGTTTTATTTCGCAAAATCTAAATCGTCTGAAATTATTAATAAATTATATATATTTTGATCAGAAACAATAAATATATATCAAAACTTTTTCGTATACAATAAAGTTATTTTTCGTTGATTCATTTTTACAATTGATATAAATGTTCATTTTTGAATTAAGAATTTTTTTTCTTTTTACAAAATAAATATATGTCTAAAATTTTTCGTATACAGTAAAGTTATTTTTCGTTAATTCATTTTTACAATTGATTTAAATCATATTTTGGAATTAAGAACTTTTTTTCTTGTTACAAATCATTCACATTGAATAAATCAAAAGATTTGATTTAAGCCAACACTATCATGATCATAAGACCACCAACTTACCAGAAAATGGCGTCACAGGAGATGCTCTAGTCAAAAGTAAATAATCGTGGAGGCAAAAAGATAATCAGGATGAAAAAATGATTCGAATTGGTATTTTGTTTTGAAAAATAAGATAATGGATCATTAATGACCAATATTGTTTTCTTGTCTTTTTTTTTTTTTTCCATTTTCTGGTTCTTTTTCTCTTTTCTCCTTTGGTATGTCACCACCTTTCAAGACTATGTCCTCTTCACTTGCCTATGGAAATTGGAATATGATATGTCTATAAACACATACACACACACACACACACACACATATATATATATATATATATGGCCGGGCGTGTGTGTGTGTGGGGCGTGTGTGTGCACCCACATAACTGTTGAGGGTATAAGGATGACCATCGAGCAAAATGGACTTGAAAGAAGGAACAACTTTGCATTGTTGTTGACGATGGGCAAACTTTGTACCTTTATCAAGTCATTTGAAAATGATATATAGAAATACTAATATTAATGGACACATCCGTACAAAAAAATTACATAATTTTGCCACTTAGGAAATTAATAATTCGACAAAATAAAAAAGCACAAATGCTATTATTTTGTTTTCAAATCACTATAAGCTTTTAAAATTAATCACCAGTAATACTGTTATGAAATAATTACAATCACACAATATCTAAAACAACCGTAGAAAAATAGAGGGTGATTAGCGATATTAGTAGGCAATAAAATAATGAGTAAATGACACCAATAAAATAACAAATTTAAAAGAACTATTCATGGTGGCCGAGTATAGGGCTCTAGTGTCAACGGTGGCCGAGTCTCGGTGGTGGCAATGGGCGTAGCGCGCCGATTTTGGCGGCGGAGGTGTGGAGTTGATGGTGGTGGTGGGGTGGTGTTCAATTCCAGTATTAGCAGTAGGGGTGGCCACTAGGCTAATACAAAGCATGATTGGCCAAGGCCCAATAATTTTAAAAAATAAATAAATTGCCCTTTTATTAGAAAAAATTTAAATGGTGTTATTGAAATATTAAAAATAATTGAAACATTAATGAAAAAAAAATAAACCTCAAATAATGGAGGTGGAGAAAATCTACGTGAAGAAAAACATGAGGTCAAGAAAGAATGTGAAGAAATGATTTTTCTTGAAATGGTTCGCAAGTGCGTGTATAAATATAATATGAATTGAGGGTGGACAAAAGGTAAAGAATTGTTAATTGCAAGGAAAGAACATTGACCAAGACTTCTTTTATCCCTTGGGATGGAGTTGTGCGTGCAATCAGTGCCCGCCCATTTCCACGCCACCTCTCTTCCTATTCTCGTTCTGATTCTAATTCTCTCCCCGACCTTTTCCCAGTCCTCCCAGCATAGGCTTAAGGGCCAGCTCGATGCAAATTTCTATACTCTATTTACTACAAAATTCGCCGTCGACAAAAAAATGATTAGGACTGGTCTTTTACCGGTCGCCCATTTTCATCATCGATAAAATGATTTTATCAGGATAACAATTCAATTTATCATACTGAAGACTGTTCAATTCAATTTTTCTTGGTATTTTTGATTCATTGATTTGTTATTTGTTAGGTAAAATCGGTCACCTATCATAAGAAAATTAAAAAGAAAGCACATTAAGGTGAGTTCATTTTGCGGAAAATGTATTTAGAAAATATTTTCTTAATATTAATCACTTACATCACTTATATAGATGAATGGACAAAAATTGTTCTCATCATTTATGAATATCAAAAAATGTTCTCCATTTGTTGCCCTTTCTTGCTTGTGCCACCCCCTACCTTGCCATTTTCCAAATTTGTCCTAGTTGAATGGAATGGCATTTCAGTCATTTTATCAAGATTGTGCAATATTCACGCACTATTCATGTACTTGAAAACAATTAGTGTAAAATTTAGCAATGATAGACCTAATTGGGCTAGAAGAGCCCATAGACCTCATGGGCCACCCAACTCCCTTGGGTATGTGGCCCATGGGCTGCCGATCATGGGCGTGGGCCCATTTGGGTTGCCCAATGTGGGCTTGGGCCCACTTGGGTCCTCGCTTGTGGGCCGCCCTCAACTTCCCGAGTTTCCACGCCCTGTCGATGAGAAATTGAATTTCCACCCCAAAGTGGCCTTTTCGATACTGTCGTGGTTTATCGATCCTCATGATTATCCCGCCCGACAATTGATTGCTGATATAATTCCGTCTAGAAAATCGAGGTTGGAACGAAGATGTCACAACAAAAGCCCTCTTCATTATTGCTGACATGACTACTTGTTTTAGTTTATTTAAATGTTTCTTGATTAAAAAAGCAACATTTGGTTATGCTTGATAATAAATGCTAATTTAACATAATTTTTATTTTAATAATATATATCATGTCTAATTGCTAATTATACTTTTTATTATTTGTTTTCCATATACGTTTTGCTCATAAACTAGGTGTTTAAACTAAACATAAACTCCTGTTAAAAAAAAAAAAAGACTAAACATAAACTAATTAAAAATAAACAAAGGAAACACATTTCAACCTTAATACTTACATATAAAGAAGTGTGGGGATTCTATAATACATTATTCATCACGTACATATTTAGAGGACAAGATAAAACGGAGCACATGGCAAGGAAAAGTTTGATTCGGAGGCTCTGGGGAAGGGCCCACTAATCAGCCAAGTTCTGGGTGAATGGAAGACTAAGGTTTAAAGGAAGGACTACAATTGTTGTGAGCATCAGCCCTACAGATATTAGAACTAAGATAAATTCATATGCATAAATTTATCACTTACAAAACGAGCTATAAATTAAAAAGTAAAAGGAACTTCAAGACAACTTATTTTTCTAATTAATGTTGAAAATAGCTTTAAGAAATCTCTATCAACGCATGTGGAGAAGAATGAAAATGCATATTCTTATATAGAAGAGATTTGCAGTCTTTTGATGTCAAAATTTGCCCTTAGTTGATCCAAAAGTATGTTGTTGGTCTCTAAAAGTATTTACAGATGGAATCACTTTTCCAATTATTAAAAAAAAAAAAAAGAAATATGTGCTTTCAAGATACTAGATTATGTTGGCTTTTGTTTCATTTGAAATAATCGATTATATCTGTAGCCATCCAAACAATGTTTTAAGGTGAAATATTGTTTATTTTTGCTTTCAAAAATAAATAAAGACCGCTAATATATAAACTTAACCAAACGGCCTCTAAGATTTTAAAACCAATTTTAACTGGCACATCACCAAGAACTAATCATAGGAAGCTAATTGAAGTCTCAGTAGAATCCCACACAGAATCCACCTAACCAAACAAGAACACGCTGATAAATATCTTTGCCTCTCATAATCCCTCGCAAGCTGAAAAGAAAGAAAGAAAAACAGAACAACATCGCTAATTAGCCATTGTAATCGCCATCGGTAGCGATCCGGTTCATGAACTGGGCCACCACCTCCGCAGACTCCCTCAACCGCTTGATATTCCTGTTCAGCTTCTGGCGCTTCTCCGCCATCTCCGGCTTTTCCTCCATCTCTATCAGCGCACGCCTAATCTCCTTCTCCATCTCCTTGTTCACCAAGTTGTGCACGCTGAACCGCAGATGCAGTGCCACCGTATCTACAAACCTCCTCAGCGCAATCTTCCAGTATGGGGTCATCCTCATCTTCAGATGGAACGCCTGCTGAATCAGCATCTCATCTTCCAGTTTGGGAGCTCATTGTAGTATTGGTTCAGCATCTCCACCAGCCTGGCAGTGCAGTGCATGTCCTTCTCGTCCAGGTACTCGTCTAACTCGCCTCTCAGCAAGCTTTCCTCAGCGACTCCTTCACCAACCCCATGATCTCCATGAAGGCCATCATCGCGTCCTCGACGGAGGACAGATTCTTGGGCATGCTCTTAAGCTCCGCGACGTTTGCGTCCAGCTTGTCTTTGACTTTCATGACGATCTCAGGCAAATACTTGGCAATGATGGTGGCTTGAATCTGCGTTAGCTTTTGTGCCAAGACAGGCACACCGACAATGGACTTGTCGATCTTGCACAGCAGAGGGTGTGTGTCAAACAGCTTCGCCTCTTCCAGCCTCGCTTCTTCGTGGGTCTCGGCACCAATCCTGCTCCTCACACACACATAGCCAAGCCCTACATTGACATCATCAGCCGTCACCTTCTCAAGCAATCCCTCTGGAGCTTTATCAGCCTTTGTGACAACCGCCAGAGTCCTCCTGCCGGTCTTATCCACCATCTGCAACACAAAACGAATAATCGTATGGACTCATTTCCTTGAGTTTAAATAAGTTATTAGAGTATTCAATTGATATAAGAGCCAAGCGGGTCTAGATTATAATTACTTGCGACATCCTTATGGACTCGCAAGTGGAGAAGTCAACCGTCGCGGACAAGACATTGAGGATGATGCACTCCTCAGGCCTTATGTACTCCATGATCATCTCCGAGATCTGCTCGTAGATGTTCTTAGGCTGGCCGAACACGGGGACTCTCGTGTCAGCGGCGGGTTCGAGACACCCTTCCCATGACTCACGATCTCGTCAGTGGCATCATTAATGGCCTTGGCGATGTTGTCCTCGTCAGTGGGGACGACTTTGCCATTGAAGTCGAGAAGAGGGCGGATTCTGTCATTGTAGGAGGCAGCAAGTGGCTGCGCGTGGGCGACTGACACGGTGAGGGCCAGGTCTGCGCCATCTTTGGCGGAGAGGTTGACGATGATCCTCGACTTAGAAGAAGTGTTCTTGCCGCCTCCAACCATTCTCTCTCTCTCTCTCTCTCTCTCTCTCTCTCTCTCTCTCTCTCTCAGTGATGGGTGATGTGAGAATCGAATGCAAGACGAGCATGAGGGAGACGGGAAGCGTGTGATTTATAGGAGAATCGGCGCATGTGTCACGGGCCGAAAGATGAACGACCCGAGAGGTTCCCTAGAGTCGACCCCAACTCGCCCGTGGACCTCCTGCTCTCACTTAAATTCCCTCCAAGCCTTCTCCCCGTATTGCAAGGACGGGCGAATATGTCATTAGGCTAAGATTACGGGAGTTTGTTCCTTTCATTTATGTTGGTAGATGGTAGCTCAATACTTATGTCGGTAGTTGAGGCGGTACGATCTCGTCCGCCCGTAGAATACTAGATTAATGGATGTAATCCGAGGCCCTCAACTATAAAAAGGGGTGTTCTCCTTCACTTGTAATCATCCATTACTTCCGAATATAAAGCAAGTCTTCTTTCCAGAGAGCTCTTCTCTCTAGATCCTTTCTCTCTCGATCCGGGTAAGGTGAGCGAGTGAGCGTTCGACTGTGAAAGGCTTGGCTTAGGTGCTTCGGCGATCCATCCCGATCCTAAAGTGCCCGAGTCGCCGCACGGTCACGATCCCAATCGATCAGCCCGTGACACATGCATGTGAACGGACATCGTTGGCCAATTAGCTAATGGACAGAATACAATCATTAAAATTGCTGATAAAGTATCAACTTTCTTCGATGGAGGCGTTTGGTCTTTCTATGCGAGGAAGACGAAAGAGCGACGACGGATTCGAAAAGAAGAGGAAGAAGAAGCGATGGCTGTTCCTTCTTTGTCTTCGGTGTTTTCCGAGGACGAAATGATGACTGATGATCTCCATGATCGTCTGGCCTGGTTTTCTCTGGGCTCGATGCAGGGCCTTGCAAGAAGACGAAGCGACCTACGTACGCTGCAAACAGCATGCTTGCATGGACGGGAAGATAAGAGGAACTGTATAGCATGTGTAAAACTACATGTGTGACAGGTTGATTTGCAACGGATGAAAATGGAAAACTCATCTAGGGTCAAAGGGATTATATGCTAATTAATCTAGATATGAAGATTATTACTGGAATATATTTTTAAGGATTGAGTAATTGACATACTTGTTTCTACGATCAAATGCTGAAACCTTGACAAAAATGAGTGCAAGAACCTCGCCCTCCGCTTGAAACTCAATTGTCGTCCGCTGAACATCAGAGGATAAAGTATTTCCTATGTTGATATACTGTTTTAATGTCATCTGAGGTAGATCTCCTCACCTATGAGTAATTTGAGTGTGGATTAAAGGGCTTTAACTTTCCATCAATTTGATACCCAACTCAGTCATAAGTTAATGTCACTATGCTCGGCAAGTGTGTAACAAACTTAATACTATGTTACATAGCTAAATTAGTTTGTTAGAAAAAGGTGTAGCTTCTACAGTTTCATATGTATTATAAATGCCCCGCGTTTATATAAATTGCCACCTAGCTAAATATCATTGAATGATTTAGGTAAATTTTATCGAGACACACACATATATAAGGAAACTGTGCGAAACTTTGTTACCTTGGCTTCATTTGGTTTTGGTACTTGGTTAATGTGATTTTGATTAATGATGCGTTTGTTTCACTAAAAATTTCATGATAAAGAAAAGTATTTTTCATAGAAATCATTCTTAAGGGCAATGGTTAGTCTTCATTTGTTTGGTAGGTTTTTATTTTTATTTTTTTGGTGTCAATTTGTTTGGTAATTTAGGATAAGTGACTTCTTCTTGTTGGAAAGGGAAATCGTTTTTCCCCTATTCTAAGCTTCTTGCTTTCCGTCTATGAAATTTTTTTTCTACAAATCAATGTTTTCATCCAAAAAAGCAGACCCAAAATATCAAATATATAAAAAAGAAAATGGGACGAGGGGAATGGAAATTGAAAATACTTTTTGCTTTGCTTCTTTTGTATTGTCTTTGAAAGGAAATAAGGCAATCCAGTCAAAAAGACAACAAAATATAGAAATGAATAGGAAAAAGAGAAAATCTTAAGATTGGCCGCCATCAATTCTCTTACCGATCAATAACCTATCCGGCCCACTAATGTTGTATTTAGGCGCTGCTTGTAAATACAAGTGTTGACTTTGGCACCTCTTCTGCTTCTCTTTTTCTTATCGTTTGTGATTCATTTTCTTTAAAACATATGTGTATATATATATACATTAAATACATATAATATATATCTTTCCTTCTTTGGCGCAACGCAAAACGCAGAAACAGATAAGGCAATTGGCGCAAGAAAGCTCGTAAATTCTCAACCATAAATGTGGCCCATGAACTCAAGGCAAGCTGTGTACATTAGAACCCATCACCACCATCACCTCCTCCTCCTACTCCTTCTCCTCCACCTTCTTAACTTAAGCTATACACACAAGAAAAGCACGCAAACCACAAGCGCACACACTGCTAAGCCCCAAAACTAGTCCATAGCCGCCGAGCCCTTCAGTCTAAAAGGACTTTTCACTCATCCTCATTAAAATGACCATTTCATTTTAACCTTTGATGCAGGATTTCGACAATCGCTCTATCTCACTATTATTATGCCGAATAAGGGTCCGAGCAATCTTGCAAGTGGTACAATCTTACCAATCTGAGAGGTCTTTAACAGGGATCGTAATGTGGGCTTGGTCAATGGCTTAACAAATGGGACTCTTTGAGTCGAGACTATTGAAGAATGACATTTCGCAATTGTCTTGGGGTTTACAAGTCAAGAAATATACAAAATGAGGCAGAAATTATCTTACTTGCACTTCTTTAAGTGATACTTTTGAACATATGAACTTTTGCGTTAATTCAAGTGCCATAATCTAAAGAGAGTTTGCAAGGGATGTAACGTAGGCTTGGTTCACTGGTGAGAAATGAAAGGATCATTAGGCTCAAAAAGTGTTTAGGGGGGTCAAAGTTGGTGATCATCTTGACATTTCCACCAATTTTCTTCTCCATTGTCAAAGATTTTCTTCACATCACAACTGCATTGATTGCAATAGCATTTGAGTTTTTTAGTACCGTCTTGTTGAGGATAGGACTAGTGTTTGATTTTTCTCTTTGGGCATTGACTTTGCTTTTATCAGGTACACTACTTTTTCATGTCCTTCTTTTGCACTCATTTCTTTGGACTCACATAGCCTTCATCTTTATTAGCATTCTAAACCATGCCACTTGAATTTTTTTTTTTTTTTTTTTTGCCTTGCCCCAGTGTGGGGGATGATCACTAACTGGGTTTAATGTGAAACAAATTCATAAGCTCAAATGGGCTATGCAATTGATAGAAGTGTATATGATAGAGAAAGAATTGCTCTTCGTCATCCTAAGGCACTTTAATTATCATACAAGTTACACTGCGAAAGCAATTCTCAAAGATTAATGCAAGTGTAAGTAAGAAAATTCATATCATTCACTTCAAATTTTGTCTCGGTATGAGATGATCCTTGACAGAAATAATTTAAAGAGCTCTTCATGTGTGTGGGTTCAAAGGGCTAAACAATGGGTATACCTGTAGTGTTTCGAGTAGAAGAAGAAACTGCCTTCATCACCTCAGTTGACGTACCCTTTGTGAGATCACCATTTTCCTTGTGGGCATGGAATTTTTCCACACAACTCATTAGGGATAAGTGTATGAAATAGTGTATGGGAATAAGGCTTGCCTTTCATTATTCCAAAGTATCCCATTTGACACATTCAGTTAATCTCACACAATTCATTAAGGAAAACATGCACAATTTGCAATCAATTTATAGAAATGCTTGAAATTCAAAACATGACATGGAAAATTGTTTCATGGGTAATACTTTTTGACAGCATCGAAATTAACTGGAGTAGAAAATTCACGACCATCCATTTTCGCTAGGATTAAGGCACCTCCAAAAAGTACCTTCTTCACCACATATGGGCTGCCATAATTTGGAGCAAACTCGCCTCCAGGATCCAAATGTAAGAGCCTTGGCTCTTTCATGTTGTTCTCAGCTACGCTGTACCTCATGCTATATGATTGTCCCTGAAATAGAAAGTAGAAGGATGAAAAAAAAGACAAATAGGGTAAAACATATTTTATTTTTTTAATTTTTTTTGAAAAAAATTGGAAAAGCATTTTTTTTTTTTAAATTTTGACATGAGAAAGCATGATGAAGCCCAAGCCTCAGAATTCTCATTGGATTTTTCTTTTTGTTTATCGGCTGGTTTGGTGTACCTCATTATGCCCTCAAAATAAAACTTGTAATTTCATTGAAATTCATCAATTAATTACATTTATCGAATGGAAATTGCGATTCCTAATCCCTAAAAAGAAAAAAAAAAGAAGAAATTGAAAACAATTCCTATAAAGCAATAAAAATTCCTAGAAATCGATAAAAATTCCTACACAGGGGGAATGTGCAAAAGCAATAAGTTATTCTTGCGGGCTAATGCCCATGTCTTCCGAAGGTCCTTCGTCAATGGCTCATATGAAGAGATCATCGAACAGACTTGTGATTCCTTCTAGGGTGTCATCAGAGTTCTCTGTCGGATTGTCCATGCCATCCCATCCATTCGGAACACTTGGCTGCCCCAGGGTGTCCATCACGTGCATCTTCGAGTTCTTGATTCAACTAGCGTCATGTTCGAAAATAGCATTCACTCTATCCTCATGCTCAGGTAGAGGATTCGGTTGAGCGGTATTGAAGGCAAACGCCTTGGTGTCTAATAAGTTTTGGACCTTGTGCTTTAAGGTCATGCACTCATCAGTTGAATGTCCTACTTCCCTCATATGGTACTTGCATTTCTTGGAGGGGTTGTAGTTAGAAAATTTTTCAGCATTAGGTCACTTTGTTATTTTTCGAAACCACCTAGGGTTTGGCTAATGGATTGTTAAGCCTTCAGCATTAACTCGGGCTCTCCCAAGCCCATACCACTTAGGTTCAAGTTCTTAACATGTAATTGATTTTCAATTAGGAGTCGCCACTAATCTATTTTTGGTGGGTCGATTAGAAACCCAAGTAAAGTAACCTTTCTTTTGAGATTTATGAGTTCGGGGACTTGGTTACGCTAGATTTTTCTAACGCCCTTTCGGTACCTTTCTCTTTTACTTTGAAAAATGTTTGGCAAGCAACTTGGATTGATTTTAATTTCCTAACATGTGAGGCGATCATGCGGGTGCGCAAACCACCAATTTAACACCCAAGTAAAGCAGTAAATAAATTGCAGGACTTACCTCATAGCAACGAAAGCATCTACGTTGTTAGATCAGAATTCACATCAACAATCCTAGATATGATTTCTAATTAACACACAATTTCTTTTTTTTACTTAATTAATTAAAATCGTGCAATATGCAATGCAATATTAACTAAATGACCTAATTCTAATGACATGCAATTTTTAATTAAATGGACTAACATCAATCACTAAATGACATGTATTTCATGAATCTAATTATATATGACATGCAATGACATTTTTTTTTGTTTTTTTTAATAAAAGAAATTCATAATTAAAAATCTAACTAAAGTGAGATATTATCTATCTTAAGTTAGGAAATAGACTAATCCGAATCCTATCTTAACTCAGAAATTTATCATGACATGCAATTTCATTCAAGGATATTATCTAACCTAGATACCATATAAACATGCATTCTAATATAATCAGAAAAGAATCTAACTATTCTATCATGCAATTCTATCTAGAAAATTTATTGTAATTTACATGATATGCAAATGCAATCTTTTTTGTATTTTCGGGATAAATAAAGCAATTAAAAGATAAACACCAAATCATTCAAAATCATCAAAGATATCATACATCGTTCGAATAGGGAACAATATCAGTTTGATTATTTCGCTAATAAAATCGATAAATTGATCTTAAGCCTTAAAGATCAAGATATCAATTTTATTCCCGCGAGATTTATTTTTCCATCTAAAGCCTTATAGATAGAATAAAAAAAAATCCGTATTCGGTTGCGAATTAGGCAATAAATCTTAACCGGAAATACCTTCATAATTCAAATATGCAGGTAAGATATTGAAAAGCATGTATTAGGCAATAAAATATCCAAATCAAATTTAGATAAGATAATTACCTGATTCCACAAATAATGTTACCGAATTTGAACTGAACGGGATCCGCTCGACGGGTGACCGGCGATGTGTGGCGGTGCTCGGCGGTGCAGTGTGCACGGTCAAGGGGTGCAGCATGGTGGTAGCTAGATCAGGGAAAGGTTGCTGTTGGAGGTGCCGGGGGACAAGTATTGCTCAGAGTTCGCTGGGATTACCGGGGCGGTGAATGGATTCGGTCAAGGAAGACCTGCACTAATAAAAATTCAAACGGAAGCAAAATAACTGGATCAATGGAGGTCTCAGGCACGTCAAGGACGCCTGGAAAATCTGCAAGAAAGTCGTCAAGCGTGGCCATTGAACTTTGATTTACCGATGAGTCACCAAATCAGGTGAGAACTCTCGGATATACAAATCTCTTCGTGAGTCTGAGCCTCCAATGAAGACTTTGACCAAGCTCTTAGCCCACTTCTTTGTCTCAAAAGGAATAAAAAATAAGACGTCTTCTGTGCATGCAATGAGCGATGAAACCGTGGGGTAACACGCCAAAAAGCCTATAGGAACAATAAAAATCAGGACTTCACAGGATCGGTCTCCATCGTATGGAACCAAACACGTTGCCGCAACTTGATGTGACCCGACCAAAATTGCTCGTTGCAGGAAACTCGCTGGAAAGACCCGCAAGAGACACCTTCACACAAATCTGAAATTTTAGATGGCTTGCTGGTGTCGTCAGCGACGTGATGGGCAGCGGCGGCACACCGGAGCGGCAAGCTCAGTCGTCGTCGGCTCGGGCTGTGGATCACAAACAGCAGCAACTTGGGCTTGCGGCAGCAGTGCGAGTGGTAAATCGGTAACAAGATCCTGCAGCGTTGCGTTGGCGTGAAGCTTGTGGCAAAAAATAATCGTCGAGTCGCGGAGATGTAGGGGCTCGGTAGCAGTCGTCTAAGGAAGAAGACGACCCACACCCCGTCTCTCCATCTCGTGTGTTCTCTCTGAAATTATCAATTTCCCAGCCACCCCGATTTCTCCTTTTGACTTTTTCTCTCTAAAGCTCTCTCTATGTGCCGTGTATTCAAAGTCCTCCCTTTTCAGAATTGTGGCCGTATGTGTCGATTGTGTGGCCCCCCTCTTTTGTCTAGAGTGCGCCCATCTTTTATAGGTCAAGGGCGTGACCGAAATCTCCCGGCCTATAATTTATTTCTTTCCTTTCTTTTTTGGCTCCAATGGACGCACAAAATCCTGTCTGAGAGCATCCATGATATATATTGAAATTTCTTTTCCTTCCTCACGCTTGCGTATCATGCATTTGTAAGCCAATTTCTCTTTATTTCCTGTTTCTTTTCTTTTCCAGCTCACATATGAAATCTACCATGAAATATTTCTTGTCTTGAAACATTGAATATATCACTCAAGATATGCCCCACGTGCGATATCCCCTCTTGATATTTCATCTTTAAACTTCCAATCTTCAGTAAAATATATCACTTAATGTATAAATCACGTGAATATATGATATATTTACCGAATATTAGAAGAATAATATGAATCATTTATGAAATACCGAATTGTCAGATTGTGCATACACAACATTGACTTTTATGCTAAGTTCTTGGTCTTTCTTTAAGGTGAACCTTTTGCCTTGATGGGTTGGCTCGTTGAACCATCCATTTCTTAGTCTAATCTCGATTCGTTCTCCCATATGAATAAGTTGATTGAATCTCTTGATGTACGTGCTGGCCATTCGGGTACAGAACTCAGACGGGAGAGTCTTGACGAATAACTTCATCGGCTCCTTGTTAGTAGGCTTTGGAGTGATTTGAGCTGTTAGATTTTTCTATCTAACGGCATACTCCTTGAACGACTCACTCCTCTTTTTCTCCATCCTCTCAAGATCTTCTTGGGAAGGTGCAATGTTCATGTTGAACTTGTACTGCTTGGGAAATGCATCAGCCACTTCATTCCAAGTGTCGAGAAGGTTCACATTCTTCATCACATACCAGTTCAACGCGGGCTTGGTCAAACTTGCATGAAATAATTGGATCATGAGGGGCTCATTCGTGACATATTAGGCCATGCGTAATGGTACATATGCAAATGAGCTTTTGGGCAAAAAGTACCATCGTATTTTTTGAACTCCGGCATCTTAAACTTCTTCGGCATCTTGACCTTCTCATACACAAACAAGTCAAACGGGAGTGAGCTCTGTGATCCTTGCAATTGCTTCACTTTTTCCTCGAGTTTTGCAAAGCGCTCATCTTGCTCCATCTTGGGGACAATTTCAGGCTTTGTCTTTTCGGCGGCAATCAACAGTGGGCTATCTTCTAGTTCAGGCATGTTGTCATCACCCATAATTTGAGCCTTGTTTGTCGGCTTTGAAACTACTATCTCAGGGAGAGCTAGTGCATGAGTTGGATTTGCTTGGAGGGACTGGATCTGAGTTATCAGAAGTTGCATAGAGGTGACTAACTGTTGGAGTTGATCTTCCATAATGGAGATACGATCACACATTTCAGTTTGGTCGGCCATTTTAGCTCTTGATTGTGTAGTAATAGGCGAACGTGAAGGATTTGTTGTTACCTAAATTTGAATGAATAAAAATATGTAAGCATGAGGTGTAAATAGAGAGCCAATCCATGACAATGATCTGATCGATTTTTCATTTTTTCATGAAAAGTTCGCGCAAGAAGATAATTTCTTAAAAATAACTAAAAAAATAAAAATAGGACACCCTAGCAAGAACCAAATTTCCTAGACATGAAGTGAAAACAAATTCTTCAGAATTTTTTTTCTTTTCAAATGATTCATTGCATGACAATTTCCTCATTTCATCTCTAATTGACAAATGAGTTAAATAAATGATTGACCTAAATTGTCATGGACAGACCAAAAGTATGACAAAGTAAGTAAATTGCATAGTATAGGGATAGAAGACCGTTTCACCAAGAAAAATCAACATCAACCATATAGACAAGCACATGAAATGTGTGGTTCGATTTCTACTCTAGACAGGCTTAGCAAAGTGAAGTTAGTAGGGTAGGATGACTAGTTGCAGCCTTGCATACTAAGTCAAGTCCTCCTAACTTCGACTTAGTAAAAAATGATACCCCAATGCGATGTAGCCTCGCGAGCAGAGGTAAACATTCTTGACACCAAGAAAAAGCTTTCGAGATTGAGTTGGGTAACCTCTACTACGTGGCCTCACGGTTGAAGTCGTATTAAACTCAATACCATCCTAAGTGTCCTAATGTGGCCTAGGTTTGACGACACATTGTGTGTGCAATAGTGTAGTGCTAGATGCAAGGCATGCACGATAGTTTAGATCAGACAACACTTCATAAATGAAAGTAAACCATACATTCTTACATCTCCCTACAGAACAAAGGTCAGCAAACACTTCCTCTTATACCTCACAATCTGCAAAAACATTTAACACCTTAAATGTTAGGGATGTACCTAGGATCCTCGCTACTAAACAAAAAATATTTTTGCAAAATAGAAGAGAAAATTGACATAAATCCACTAAGAGCTTTAACTCAAGTTCCCAGCGAAGTCGCCAAGCTATTGCGATCAAAATTTTGGGTGTACCACCTAAAGTTTGGCTAATGGACTACTAAGTCTAACTTAGCTTGAGCTCTCTTAAGCCTATACTAATTCACAGCTTAGATTCAAAATTTTTAACATGCAAATGGATTTTATCTAGGAGTCGCTACTAATCAGTTTATAGTAGGTCGATTAGACACCTAAGTCGCTACTAATCAGTTTATGGTAGGTCGATTAGACACCTAAGTAAAATAATGGGAGAATTATTTTACTCCTACAAACCAGAGACTTTGGGTATGGGGACTTGATTACACTAGACTTCTCTAATGCCCTTTCGGTACCATTTCTTTTATTTTCAAAAATGTTTTTTGCAAGTAGCTTGGATTGATTTTAAATATATTTTCCTAACATGTGAGGTGATCATATGGATGTGTAAACAACCAATTTAACACCCAAGAAAGCAATGAACAAATTACGGGACTTACTTTGTAATAACGAAAGCATCTGCGTTATTAGATCAAAATTCACATCAATAACCCACGCAATTTCTTCTTTTTTTATTTAATTAATGAGAATCATGCTTTATGCAATGCAATATAACTAAATGACCTAATTTTAATGACAGGCAATTTCTAATTAAATGGATCTAGCAACAATCACTAAATGACATGTATTTCATGAATCTAATTCTACATGACATGCACATGACATTTTTTATTTTTTTTCTTAAAAAAGAATGCAATCTAACCTAGGGATTGAAACTAATTTATCCTAAGTCATTTTTTGGTAATTTTTTTTATGAAATTCGAAATTAGGAAAAATGTGAAAATTATCTAGCTAAATGAAGATTTTATTCAATTTGTATTAGGAATTAGGTTAAGCCAAATCCTAATTTAAATCAAGATATTATCTTAACTTAGCAATTTCTAACCTAAAATGCAATCTATCTAAAAAAATCAATTTAAACTTAAAATGAAATATGCAATTTTATCCTAATATGTAATGACGTACAAAGGATGCATAATTCTACATGACATATGCATAATGATTTTTGTTGTCTTTTTTTTATGAATTTCGAAATTAAAAAAATGTCAAATAATTAAATATGCAATTTAAGCTAGAGGTGTCAAAATAGGTCTTAGACCCATATATGACCCATTTAAATCATAAATGGGTCATATATGGGTCACTTATTTTTGACAAAAAGTAATTAAATGGGTTTACTTTGATAGGTGGGTTTTAAGTGGGTCTTAATTGGGTCTTAAATGGGTTTGGTTTTAAGTGGGTCTTAAGAGAAAGACTCTTTCTTATATATATATATATATTATAAATACCGAAATTATAATTATTTTTTTAAATTTTTTTTCCTGTTCTTTTCTTTTCTTTCTTCCTCCGGTCGCTGGCTCGGCAATGGCCGGCGACCGGCTAGGTGAGCCTCGCTAGATTCGGTGAGGGGCGAGCTCGAGCTCGCCTGACGTCGGCAAGCCTCGAGCTCACCAGATTTGGCGAGGTGGAGGCCTTGCCGACGTTCGGTGAGGCTCGAGCCTTGAGCTCGCCGGTGTTGGGCGAGGTTGGAGCCTCGCCGATCTGGCGAGCCTCAAGTTCGCCTGCATCAAGCAAGCTCGAGGCTCGCCTGTGGCGGCGGTTGGCCAAAGAAGAAGAAGAACCAAAAAGAAAAAAGAAAATTATATTTACAAAAATAAAAATAATTTTAAAAATAAAAAATAATTCAAATTCAAAATTTTAAAATAATTATTTTAAATTTTGTTAAAAAATAATTATTTTAAAAATTATAAAAAATTTCCATTAAATTTGTGTTGTATAAAACTATTTTAGCAATACCATTTTAAAAAAAAATAAATATATATAAAATATAAGAAATAACCTTGGAAGTTTTTTTAGTAATATAAACTTAAAAAAAAAAACATAAGAATAAGTTTTCCTAAATTTGGTTAAATATTAATATGGGTTGGGTCGGGTATGGGTTGAAAAATTTACATTAGAATTAAATGGGTTATAAATGGA
This sequence comes from Eucalyptus sideroxylon x Eucalyptus melliodora, assembly GCA_016097485.1. Classification (NCBI taxonomy): domain Eukaryota; kingdom Viridiplantae; phylum Streptophyta; class Magnoliopsida; order Myrtales; family Myrtaceae; genus Eucalyptus; species Eucalyptus sideroxylon x Eucalyptus melliodora. The sequence continues at coordinate 25,172,645 of CM027825.1, forward strand.
TTAATGGGTCAATTTGGGTCGACCTATTAATGACCTGATCCAAACCCAACCCGATCCACTCGTTTGACACCTCTAATTTAAGCTAATGAAACAAAAATGTAACATCCTAAATTTATGTTTATTTTTTATTTTTATTTAAAAAATTCATGATAAATAGAATGCTTAGTCTAAATATGCAAATAACCCTAAAGCATGCAATATTCTAGCTCAAATATATTTCAAGATAAATAAAATAATCAAGACAAAATAGACCATTTAAAATCATCAAAGATATCATACATAATTCAGATCAAGGGATAATATTTCACTAATAAAATTGATAAATTGATCTTAAGTCTTAAAGATCAAGATATCAATTTTATTCCTGCGTGATTAATTATTCCAGCTAAATCCTTATATATAGAATAAAAAATCAGTGTGCGGTTGCGAATTAGGCAAATAAATCCAAACTAGAAGTATGCCTATCATTCAAATATGCATGTAAGTTGTTGAACAAAAAAAACATATATTAGGCAATAAAATATCCAAATCATATTCGAATGAGATCATTACCTATTTCAAGGATATCGTTTCCGAGTTTGAACGATGGATGGCTTGAGTTTGCTAATCTTTGCTCAAGCGTGATTGGCTTGTTAGCAAGAAGTGCTCGTAGTTTAATGGGGTCCACACACGTGTATTTCTTTTCGTGAATGGGTCTCCACTAATTCCCACATTCACCTTTTTGCTGTTTTGCTCTTTTTCCTTTTATTATCTTCCCTCCCTAGAGCACGTGACTTTGGAATCCGCTGCAGGTGGAGATATTTGCAAAATAAAAGCACATGAAGGTTGCTAACTCAGTTGGGCAGCGATCTCTTCATCACGGACAAGGGGGAATTCGTGACAACTCCTCAGCTTATGAAAGTAACAGGGACACGACGGATTTAGGCGGACAGTGGCGACATCCCAGAGTTGGATTCAGCAGCAATGTCGTCTTCGCAGAGGGATAGTGTCGAGCAGCGTTCACTGGTAAAAGATTGGCAGTAGTGTCGTTGCTGCTCACGGCGGTCGTGCGGTTGGCGTGCGGCGGTCGTGCGGCGTCGTGCGGTCAGCGTGTGGTGGAGCCGGACGGTCACCGGCGGTTAGCGGTGGCCGATGGGCTGTGGGCGGCGATCGTGTGGCAACGGTCGGTGGTGATGGTTGGCGAAGGACGGTTGTACGGCGGTCGTTAGGGGTGATCGGTTCCCGGTTCGGTCCGGTTCCACCTTGAAACCGGGAACCGGACCGGGAGCACCGGTTCCCAAAATTGCAAACCATGGACCGGACCATTTGGTCCTAGGACCGGAACCGGACTGACCATCGGTTCCGGTCCGGTCCGGTCCGGTCCAAAAAAATCGACTCTACTTTTTTGCACTAAAGAACTAAAGAGTGACCGCGCTCTTGACCGATCAATCAAATTCAATTCCCGGGCAATTCAACAAAACTAACCACACGTGTTTCACGTGCAAAATATTCAAACTTCATTCTGTGATTCACGGGATCTCTTGAAGTCTTAATCTCACATCGAAACTAACAATGAGATTTTTTCTATAAATAAAAGAGTAACAAAAGGGGTTTTAATGGTCTCTTGGCCACATAAGAGGTTGCTACCTCAAATTGCAACTTTGGTTGCAATAAGTTATCATGTTTATATGTTTTATTAATTCTATGTATATAAATTATATATAAAAAAGTTTGGTTCAGTCCGGTCGGTCCGGTTCGGTCCGGTTCCCACCTTGAAACCGAGAACCGGACCAACCGACCACCAGTTCCAAGATTAGGAACCGGGGACCGGACCGCCGACCATGGGAACCGCCCAAAACCGACCGATTCGGTCCGGTCCGGTCGATTCCCGGTTCGGGCGGTTCTCGTTGCACACCCCTAGCGGTCGTGTAACGATCATGCGGTCGGTGTGCAGCGATCGTGCGACGCCGGGTGATGGCGGCGGGCGGCAGTCAATGGTTCGTGAGCAAGAATAAAAATGAATAAATAAAAAAATAAAAAAATCATACCAAATGTATTTCTATTCATTTTCTATTTTAAGAATAGAAATTTTATATAGTTACAAAACACATTATTTTACTTTAAAATTGTTTCCCGAAGTAAAAATAAAAAAGAATTATTTATGAAAAGAAACTGTTTCCCGAAGTAGAAGTTCGAAGTAGAAGCGTTACCATGTGCACTCTTAAGTGATTCATGAAGGTTCTTCTCATCTCTCGGTTTTGGATACATTAAGTGAGGGAAAACATATACTAGCACGCATTTTGGAGAACACCACCACATCTGCTACAATAGCATATCATTCTTCCGAGCTGTGTCATGATATTTCTCACTAATGACACCAACAAGGACCCATAAATACAAGTAAAAAAATCAACCCCGATCAGCTGACATTTCGGTTCGGTTCGACAACACAACAAGCTGGTCAGCAGCTCGATCAGCCGACCCTCCGACTCAAATGAGAACACTTCAACATACATAGCAGGAGACCATCGATCACATTCCAAAGACAAGTGAACTCTAATACCCGATCGACGCCACATAGACAATGCAATAACCGTCATTATAAAAGATTCAGCCTTCACTGCACAAACAACGGTAGCCTCTAGAGTTCGTTCAGATAAACATACAAAATCACAGCAGAGCATCGAACTTGCAGGACCACGCCAAACTCCAGTCCCACTCATACTCACCAAAAGACTCCAGTCTCGTTCATTCAGACGTATACTTTTTTCAACAATAAAACAATTTTTCATTTAGATAGATATTTCCTAATATATTCCACTTGCTCCATTCCCCCAATTTCTTTTAAAAAGGAAATATTAAAAACGCAGGAATGAAATTTTAATATATATTGAAACATATTCAAATTACTCGAAAACTTCAATCTTTTTTTTTTTTTTTTGCAACCATAACCTTTTGACTACAATAAAAATAAAAAATGAAAAGTCCAACTCCCTTTCCACAAATTCGTGACTTAACTCATTCATGAAAAATATTGTTTTCCTAAAATCGATATTATCTCGCTGGAAAAATTAGACGAATACAAAAAATTTTCTTTATCAATGCAATTGTTAAATCATGGATTTGTTATTAATGAAAATATATTTGTTGAATAATATTCCTAATCTTCCTAAACAATCCAAAAGATCGAATTTATGACAATATTATATAATTTTTTTCGTCGTACAAAAGCACTTTGGGTTTATAATCTCAAATGAATGATAATATATGATAAAATATTTTATATCCCATTACTGCACCTCATAACAAATTTACCAATTCATCATCATGTAATAGCTATGTTCCTTTTGTTGAGAATTTATCATGTTTATATTGAAATGACTAAAACGTAATTATACTTTCCAAATGAAGCGACTGAAACTTCAAGAATGATATTACTTTACAATTTACAAATTGTAGAAATACTAATCATTCAGAAATGAAGAATCCATATTCTTGCAGCCCAACGGTTTTTCCATGCTCATAAATCTCTAGCACTACCAAGGCATTGATTCAGCGAAAATGAATCATCTATTTTCCATGAGAGTATAAGTTCGATTCTCATTTGTTAGCAAAAACTATGAATGCCTGTGCAGCATTGTCTAACCGTAGTATTCCCCAAATGACATTTTTCATATCAAATTTGAGTTACTCAGAGCACGCATGATAATTATTTTATTTTTGTTCCACAACTATTTTTCTATTCTAGACTTGTTTTTGGAATAGAAATTTATTTGATAAAATTATTTCATTTTTCTATTTTTAGAATAGATTTCTATTTCAGAAATAGGTTTGGAACAAAAATCACAAGTAAATTTTTTTTACTTTTCTATTTTTGGAACATAAATGAAAAATAAAAAAATTTCTCAATTTTTGTTCTCTCTATTAGTCAGTTGCTCATTTGTCATCACCAATTGCCCTTCATTGTCCGTTGTCACCACCCTCAGGGCGTGCACAACAACATTTTTGTTTCTCTTTTTCTCTATTTTTCTATTCTCCGAACAGGTTTGAAACAAAAATCCGTTTGGTAACACAATTTCATTTTTCTATTTCTGGAACAGATTTATATTCCAGAAATAAATTTGGGGCAAAAATCTGAAGTTAAAATTTTTAGCTTTTCTATTTCTAGAACAGAAATGAGAAATTAAAATTTTCCTCATCGTTCACTCTTGTCATTGCTCGTTGCCCATTTGTCACCTGTGGGAAGTCGGATGCTTGCTACAGGTTACCGGCCGCCTGCCACCAGCCACCAAACTCGGGCGCCCGTCGCCAACCGCTGGTCATCGGATGCCGCACGCCCACGGGTTGTTGGCTACTCATTGACAATCGTTGGATGTTGGAGGCTTACCACCAACCACCGGACGTCCACCACCAACTGTCCGCCACTTGCCACCGGTTGTTAGATGTTGGCCGCCCATCGCTGGCCTTCGGTTGCCAAACTCCGGATGTTGAATGTTAGACGTCGAACTCCGGACGTTAAACGCCAGTTGTCGGTCGCCATACTTCGGACTTTAGCCGCCCGCCGTTGGTCACTAGATGCCAAACGCCGGTCGTCCGATGTCAGACTCTGGCCATCGGACATCGGTCATTGTCGCTCCTAGAAATATAAATTTATTATGTTATCAAACGAATTTTTATTTCAAAAATAGAAATTTTAAATCGTTATCAAAAGCGTTTATTTGCTCAGAAACTCGTCCATGGAATAGAATTGAAAAATCAATTTATAGCTAGAAATTTTGTCATACGTGTCCTTAGCCACTAGCTATCGCCACTGGTTTCTGATCGCTCACCATTGCTCGCCGATTGCTCGCCACCATCGGTGATCACCACCCGCCGTTCACCATCCATTATCGCCACTCCTAGTTGCTGGCCATCATCGCCAGTCGCCGGCCTTGTCGTCGATCATTGGTAGCCAGTTCAGTCACCGGTCGCCACCATCGTCCATTGACCACTGGCCGCCTCCACCAGTTGCCCGTCACCGTCCACTGGTCGTCAAAAATGGAGAAATTTTGTATCATTATCAAATGAATTTATATTTCAAAAATAGAAACATATATTACTTATAAACTCATCTAGAAATAGAAATAGAAAATACATTTATCTTCCAGAAATCAATTTATGACTAGAATGGTTATCAGTTGCGCCATCAATTTCCCAATTTTTTAGAAAAAAACAAAATACAAGGTTTGGGGGAAAATGCAATCCTAAATGGCTGAAGCTAAGCTAACTCGAGTATTCTTAAATTAAATATTAAAATGAAGGAATGAAATTGTTCAATAAAAAAGTTCGACTCCCTTCCATGAATTTGAAATTGAGGTTTTCAAACAAATAAAATAATTATAATGTCACGCCCCGAACCCTGGATATGCGCACATCCATTGGTGGTCGATTAAAATGCGATGTCCCATGATGCATCACTGACCCATTCATTTTATTTTTCGATTAAGCACATATGGAAGCAAATTAAATAAACACCCGGCCAATAAACAAACACGAGGATAGTAAAAATAGGACAACAATTTTTCACAAAACACACTTTATAAACATACCAAGTTAACTCTAGGAGTTTATATATACAAGTCTATCTCAAAAAGAACTCCTAGGCAACCTATGCCCCGGACCCCTTCACCTCGGGCTCTTCGATCGGATCCCGGTCCACCACGAATTAGATGGTTGAAGGAAGGTGAGCACTTTCACAACTATGTCAAAGTTAGATGCCTCAACAACCGAATCCTATCCTTCTTTACGGGATGTCGATGTCCATGGGGTGATCTTGTTGGATGTATGCCCTAAAGCTATTATGTAATAGTTGCATATTAGAGATTTCAGTTGTACTTTCATTATTATTATTTAATTAATGGCAATAACGTATTCATTTATTTGTCCAATTATTTTAGATTTATGAATAATTCCATAAAATCAGTTGCAACTAGACCTATTTTTGAGACGTCAATAATATATGTGACAGGTTCATAGTTAGACTAAATCTTTAAATCGTTCCCGGTCAATGGATTATTGAGTGAATATTAATAATCCTGTTGAGACCGGTGTGTTCTTAACTTCGCCATTAAGTATTGGATACTTAAGGGAATAATCAGTCACATGCCATTGGGTATTATGATGCCTGAGTTAGAATACATGTGTTTGTATTAGACAAGTTCACTGAACGTGACACATATGGAACGATTAGCGACATGGAAGCTTTTAGCGTGGTCAATGTCTAATTGTTCATGCTTTGGTCTTGTGTAAATAATCCTTAGACTTGAGGCACAGTGTTAACTTGTGTATTGAACAACTATGATTCACGAGTGCACATAATGTTGGGTCGTTGATCAGTCTTTATACCTGATGGTCATAGTTCGTTTATATACAAAGTTGTACGTGTGCGTAATATGGAATCTGTCTCATTGTTATATGCAAGGTATAATAATGATGTCCTATGCAATCTAATTATGACACTGCATTGAAATTCTCGGCCGGGGTTGTAATTAAGAATAAATTATTTATATCTCAAATAAAATGCATGTCAATTAGATTTGTGCATATGATCAAATTAATGACTTGACAAATATTTCATGGTCTTTGTTTGATCGAGACATAGTAAGATGGAGGGATTGAATTACATTGTAACAAAATCTGACAGGTTCATTATGTTCTTAAAGTATTTACACTATCTAGGTAGCCATGACATATTGCTAGATGTCAATCATGACTTGTAGGACCTAAAAGATTAATCGGGACAATTAATTTTTTTGAGAGTATTAATGTGTTAGTACAAGTTTTACTACTAGTTTAGTGATGAACCTAGGGATGTCACACACCATAAATAATTAGGATAACGTGGAACAAGAGAGAAATATTGTTGTAAATGTGTTTGCAATTACTGCAATCGAATTGAGTTGATTTGAAATTAAATTAAATGAAATTTAATTTAATTTGTATTAAATTCACGAGCCCAATTGCATATGATGCACACACATGTCCAAAGTGAATATATATGTTAATGTATTTCAATTGTACATATAAAGATTATGTTCTTTTTATTTTAAGGGGATTGATTAATTATTTATTCATTCCTTTAATTAATTAATTATTCATTCATTTAATTAAGTAATTAATTAATTAAAGTTGAAATGGTCAGCAATTCTTGCTGACCATTTGGCACGAATAATCGTGCGCATGCACGAAGCAACCGTGCATGATGGTCAGCAAACCATCATGCACGTTTGCACGTTTGCTTCGTGCATGAATTCATGCACAAAGCAATCGTGCATGAATTCATGCACAAAGCAATCATGCATGATTGTGCACGATCAGCAACGGTTTAGCAACCGTTGCTGATTCGTGAAGAAGAAAAGCCCCTGCTCGAGCGGCAAAAAGTGTGGTCGTTTTCTTCTTGTTCTATATCGGTTCTTTCACCATAAAAAACATGAAGTTCTGCTAGTTGTTGAAAAGAGAGCAAAGTGTGTTCTTGTGTTTTTGAGAAACGCGAAAAAGAAGAGCGTTCTTTCATTCGGGCCGTGACTATAATACATCAAGGATACGGTGGATTATCACCACGAAATTGCTAACACAATCAAAGTGGTGATTATCCGAAAGTTCTCTCCTCCGTTTGACGTTCATTGTTGATGTGTCTGAACTAGAGGTTTGACGCTTGTGGACTCGAACTGTAAAATATCTGAACCAACTCGTATAAAGCGTGTTTCGAGATATAATTCGTTTAACTCCCTTTTATTTTTCAGATTTTTGATTAAAACGCACAAACAACACCTTAAGAGAATCATGTATAAAATATATTTTTGTTTTTGCTGCGTTCTTTTTGTTAATCTTTCTTATACATGATTCATGAAACCCCAACAGACCTACCTCCCCATCCTCCATCCCGATAGGTGGTCCATTAAAACCCTGCAAGGGACTCTCTCAAGCACCATTATGCTCATTAATGAACCACGCCTTGAAGCGATGAGGCACCAAATCAGAGAGACCCTCATCGACCCAAATCATGGTCGCCACTAACTCGTGAGTCTAGGTGGTCCTGGGGATAAGGAAGAATGTAGACTCTGAATCCATGTCCCATGGAACCCCAAAACAAATGGGACGTATCTCCATACTAAAGACCTACAAAAGGGTTAATCATAACGGGATGAGATAAATCACAGTGAGTCAAAACCCTAAACCCTAATTAGGATGCAAATTTGTCTCGAATGCAGTTCTAAACATGCATCATACAAAACTTATCTCGCCTCAATGCGTTCTTGTATATTAGTGCATCACATATGCCATTATAAATATCACAAGCGTAATTAATAACCGAAACACATAACACTCATCCTTTAAAAATCCGATAAAATAATCGTGAACCATCAAACCCGATACGCTCCTACTTTAAAACTCCATGATTGTATATAGTACATAAAAATTGGCATAAAAAACCAACACCTTTATTTTCCTATTTAAATGCTCATAAAATCGAGTTTTGCAATAATAATCAATAACTACCACCAAGCACTCAATTACACATCATAGCATATGAAAGTCATAAAATTCACACATATATTCATTCACAAGAACAAGCGTATAATTTCACGAAACGGCTAATCTCTCACTAATTACGCTAATTATGATTAATTAAATAAATTGTGATTAATTAAGCTAATCTAACTTAATTAACCTAACCATGATTAATTAATCTAACCATGGTTAACTAACCTAACCTAACTATGGTAGAACAACCTAACTAAACTAACTAACCTAACCAATCTAATTACACTAACCAAGCTAGTTACACTAGCCTAGGATTAACTAACTAATCCTAATTAACACTAATCTAACCCCTAAGCATAATTATCAATCTAATCAAGGATTAGGGAGTTAACTACTAGATTAGGATGGCGGTGGGCTCACGGCGATGGCAACGCAACGGCAGTGAAAACCCGAGACTATTGTGTCTCAAATGGAGCTCAATGGTGGCTGTTACGACAAGGTGAGCTCATAGCTTGGGGGCTGGTCTTGGATGGTGGCTGCTTAGCTGGACGGCTGGAGCTGGTGGACGAGGACAGAAGGCTAGCGGGTGGTGGCGGCTTGAGCGGTGAAGTTGGTGTTGGAAGCTGTTGGGCTGAGGCGTGAGGTGGCGTTGTTGCTGGAGGCGTACGGGTGGAGAGGACGCTAGATGGTGGGAGGTTCGTTGGGCTGAGGGGCTACGGTTGAGGGGAAAGAGACGGTGGTGTGTTGGCGTGAGGGTGGTAACGTGCTGGTGGTGTGGGCGTGTCTATTGGAGTTGGGATGAGGCGATGGTTGTTGGAAATGGGCTGGCGGTGGAACAAGGGAAGAGGGAAAATGGAGATGGAGTAGTGGGCGAACAGAATGAAGAAAAAGGAGCAGAAGAAGAAGAAGGGCAGCAGGGGTTCACGCATGGGGAGAAGGAAATGGGAGAGAGAGAAATAGGAAGTCAATTGAAGGGCCAATGAGAAGCTTGGCCAAAATATCAAGCACTCATCACTTGTGCCTCCAAAGTCTTCATGCCCAACAAGTCAAGTGCTCCTCCAATGAGAAATTAGCTTCAATTTCCCCAAACAAAGCCAAAATAGGATAGAAAAAACCCCATTTCTTTAGCCATCCGAATTTCCCTTATTTTCTTTTTGTCCGAAATCGATTTTTCCACAAAATTCTGGACTCGACGAAAATTCACCGAAAGATGAGACGACATCCAATAAATGAATCGTGACATGCTCGAATGTCTAATTCCTGAAACTGAATTCAATTTCGTGATTAAAATCGATCGAACGTGACTTTAGTACGACCTAACCTATCGGGAAGTTATGGCCAAGGCCAGGTGACCGACAAAAAAAAGGAAGAAGAAAAAAGAAAGAAAAAATGAGAAAAGAAAAAAGTGTTTCTTGGAAGTGTTCCTAGGAACAAGAAACAAGTTTTTTCTACTTTTTATTTCAGTTCCAAATTTGTTCTCGAGAACAAAAAAAAAATAAAATTTTTGTTTCTAGAAACAAAAGTATAAACAAACACGTTTCTGTTTTTTTTTTTGTTCCTCGGAACAAAAAAAACAGAAATTTTTTATTCCGGGGAATAGAAACACAATTAAACAAACAAGGCCTTACATTACCAAAAGAATGCAAATTTTTATACAATAAAATATCACTTATATTATAAAAGATCGATTTTACAAATCGTTGATTTTTCCAAAAACAAATAATGATTTTACAAAAATAGATGAGATGCAAAATATTTTGTAGTTGACTAATTCCAATAATATAAAAATCATATTTAAGAAAATATCTAAAAAAATATTAAATTTTCACAAAACAAAGACACTATGAGTTTGTATCACCAAAACAAATAGAATATATAATAAATTATCTTATATCCCATTGCACAACCTCAAAGCAAATTCACTGATTAATCATCACATAACAACTCAAAATTGAAAAATGGCAGTTGAAACGACCGAAACCAAGAAGGATCTCACTTATAAAATTCGGATTGCAGAAAAATATTAATTATCAAGAATGAAAAATACATATTTTCGCGGCCTCCACATGTTTTATGCTCATAAAATTACGGTCTACCATCGCGAAATCGATTCACCTAGTAATAAAGGAATTGTCTCTTTTCCATGATATTATTATTTCAATTCACATTATGAGCAAAACTTCTGAAAGGCTTACACTGCGTTGTCTACCTATAGCATAGCTTATATGGAGACTTTTTAGCTATCAGCATCCAGTGACGAGCTCAATAATCTCAAATCTCCTGATCGCAAGTCATGCGGAATAAGTACAACTCGATCCAAACATTTTATAATGTGCATGAGAACTCGACTCGAATGCCCGCTTCAATGTAGCTCGTAAGGACTTTCTAGCCGTTGGCATCCAAAGACGGGCTCACCGACCTTAGGTCTTCTGGTCGCAGGTCGTGCGGAATAACTATAACTCGATACACGCGTGGGACCTCAACACGAGTGCTCGCGCGTTCGCGTTAAATTCGAGTAATCGGCGAGACAAACCGGTGCCGTCGGCGACGACCTCGAGCCTGGGGGCTCGCCGTAGTTTTAAGTGTTTTCCGAGCCCAATAATCCTTTTTCCACATTGAATTGCTGGGCCGGCCCAGCCCATTAAGAGCCCAATAAGACTCTCCAGCCCGTCTCGTCATCGTCGACAAAATTACAAACCCCTAGTCGATCCCTCTCGCCCTTTTCCAATCCCCTGCACGGCGGTCGTCGCGGAAAGCACCGCCTCCTCCCGCCTCCTCTCTCCGCCGTGGTTCCGCTCCCCTCGGCCGGTCGAATCGGACGGGAACGTAGATGGAGAAGCGAGAGGAGAGAGTAGTGGCGGGAGCGGCGGCGGTGGCGGCGGCGGCGGCGGCGAAGCGGAGGCGGAGGCGGAAGTGAACCCGTGGGAAGTGTCGGGGAAGATCGACTACGACAAGCTGATCGACAAGTTCGGGTGCCAGAGGCTCGACCAGTCCCTGATCGATCGCGTCCAGCGCCTCACCTCCCGCGCCCCTCACGTCTTCCTCCGCCGCGGCGTCTTCTTCGCTCACAGGTCTCGCGCTCCGCCGGGGCTTTTTTTTTTTCCTCTCTCTTATTCGATCGCTCCGGCGTTGGAGTTCATCGGTGTTCGGATTGATATTGTGGCAGGGACTTCAACGAGATTCTGGATGCTTACGAGAGGGGAGACAAGTTTTACCTCTACACCGGGAGAGGGCCGTCGTCCGAGGCTCTGCATTTGGGCCATTTGATCCCTTTCATGTTCACCAAGTAAGTCGTTCGTTTTTACTGTCCATTTGCATTTAGCGTGATGTAGCAGCAATGCGACTCGTGTTGTTGGAAGAGAAGATAACGGGTTATAACTAGCAACCCGAATATTCTAGCAAACGGGATTATGGCAGGGGAAGCTGAAACTTTTTTTTTTCCTTTGTTTTGGGATATGTTGATCATTCCACGACTAAATTGTTTTTGTTTTTGTTTTTTTTTTTTTTATTGGCAAAATTTGAGCTCGACTATGGTAATTTGATTGATTTACTGGCATATATCCTGGGTTCCATGACTTCTTGTGTACATTTTTAGTAGTTACAGAATGATCCATGATCGAAAATTGTATGCCGTGGTTTGCTCTGCACGTGACTGGAAAGATTTTGTTAGTTGTCCTTTAATCTGGTTATGTCTCATGCTTAGCGTGCGTCGCTGCCTTCAGATATCTGCAAGATGCCTTTAAGGTTCCTCTGGTAATTCAACTTACGGATGATGAGAAATGCATGTGGAAGAACATTTCTGTGGAAGAAAGTCAAAGACTTGCAAGGGAGAATGCTAAAGACATTATTGCTTGTGGTTTCGACGTAACGAGAACTTTCATCTTCTCCGACTTTGATTATGTTGGTGGGTAAGTAAGAATCATGTGTAGCATTAAGTTTGGTAAATATTATAATTCCTTATCTCACAAGCTTTTGGGTATTATTCTAAAATTCTTTGGTGAATCTTCACTTATACCCTGTTACTATTGAAAATGCAATGGTGGCGATATTTTCCTTGTCTGAAGTATTTTATTTGATGTTTATGCAGTGCCTTCTACAAGAACATGGTGAAGGTTGCTAAGTGTGTCACATATAATAAGGTAATATTTTGCTTTCTTTTACTAAAAGGAGTTGACAGCGTCCTTGCACATACTTTAAGTTTAACTCAGAGTGTTTCTGTTAATCTTAGTCATTTAATTGGCGATACATAGGTTGTGGGTATTTTTGGCTTCACTGGGGAAGATCATATAGGAAAAGTTAGCTTTCCTCCAGTACAGGTATCATCCAAGGCTTTATCTACTGATTATGTGTTGATTACTTGTGCATGATTTTTGGCCTGTTTCCTTATTATTAATAGTGGTGTCGTGAGTGTGCTAATGATCATAGACTTCTGGTATCATTAACAGTGAAAACTGGTACTCTTTGACTGTGAAGTTGCTGAAAGAACTATCAGACTCTGCTGGGGCTAACTCACTGTTCATTATATCTTGCAGGCTGTACCTTCTTTCCCATCTTCTTTTCCGCATCTATTTAATGGAAAAGATCATCTTCGATGCTTGATCCCTTGTGCAATAGATCAGGTGGATTTTTCTGACTACTGAATATTTCTGTTTATTGTACTTCTGGTTGTGTAATTGTCAAAGTATTAACAAACCCTTAATATAGTTAGTCCTATGACTTTTTCCCATGACTGTTCAAGAGGAAGTTTTCATCTTATGGAATGCTACTTTATGGTATTACTTGATTTGTAGCTCGTGAATAATTTCATATGTCAGTTGATCGAACGGACATCTTTTTTTCCAATGGCATCTTTGTTCTTTTTTTTTTTTTTTTTTGGGGTCGAAAATGGCATCTTTATTCTGAAAAGGAGGACTTTTGTGCCTCCTTATGTCTAATTAAATTTGCATGTTTCGCCCTTCTTCCTGAAATCTCATCCTTACTATGTTAACTTTTCTCTTTGGTCAGGATCCTTATTTTAGAATGACCAGGGATGTAGCTCCCAGACTCGGATATCACAAGCCTGCACTGATTGAATCCTCATTCTTCCCAGCGCTTCAGGTCTTATAATGTTCTTGCACATATTCTATGCATTTAGTGCTTAACAGAAACAAAGGATTTTTTTTTCTCTATGCAAAGTATGAAGATTCAAAGTAGTTGCTTGAGTTTGTTCGAGGTTTTGGTCTCTCTCTCTCTCTTGCTCTCTCATAACATGACTAAGAAAGAATCTCATGGTGCACTACTTTTATCTTTTCCTATGTTTGAACGGAATTGTTTACCATGTAAACAAATTTTAGAAAAGAACTCCACTTCTCATAGTGTGAGTATTCTATTGTCACCATGTTTAGGAAAACTTTGAAGGAAGAATTGAGTATGGACCATTTCATCTTACATGGATGTGGCATTGCATGTTATAATTTGAAACCTTAACATCCAGAACTTAAGGTTCATGGAAGGTTCAGCATTTGACTTTGTATTTTTTTTATCCAACATCTAGTATGTTGATTGAAGTCCTCATCAATGTCATAAATGATTTCATGATGACAAGCAAGCATGTCTTGTCCATTAAGCATCAAGATGGCCATGCTTATGTAGCTGTGTAAATGAAATGGATTTTATTTTCTTTATCATGACTTCTAAAGAATCACATCTTATCTTTACCGTAATATAAAGGGCATGTACATTTCACTGGAGTTTGACATTGAGTGATGAAATCTATGTAGGGAGATACTGGGAAGATGTCAGCTAGTGACCCAAACTCGGCCATTTATGTGACTGATTCTGCAAAGGACATTAAGGACAAGGTTTGCTGCTGGCATTCTTTTGCCTGTTATTTTTCCATGATCATCATAGAATTTTGATGAATTGCAGTTGGCAGAATAACTGAGGGATTTGGCATCATCCATTTTCTGAGATGTATTCTCAATTGTGGTTCTGTAATGTTTATGAGTCATAACATTTGGGATATTAGAAAGATGTTGCCTAAATTTTGACTTGTGAGCAAATAACGTTTATCAGTATGGCCATGCGTTGTTCTGCACAGATGTCATCAATACCCTTTCTTTTTCATTTTCCCCTTGGTTTGCTAAAACAGAGGATATCATGTAACTTGATAGCCAATGAAAAAATTGATTGCATGATGCACTTGTGCTATCATAAAATTTCCATTTATGGATAATGAACTCATTATTGGTCTAGGTAAAAGCGTTTTTTTACTCGGAACAAAAATTATCCCTATAGTATTATTTTAGTTGGTTGCATACCTATCTATCAAGGCGGAAGCTGCATTATTCGTTTGGCAGCCATCAATTGCTTGTGTTTATGCCTGCAGATAAACAGATATGCGTTTACTGGTGGACAAGACACCAAGGAAAAGCAAAGACTGTATGGTGCAAACCTGGAGGTACTGTGTTCCTCAGATTGTTGTAGTGCAGCATTGGATTTTCTGAATTTCTGCATCAAATTTCTAGATTTGAAGATAAATGAAATGATTGACATGATAAATCTCACTAGTTGGTGTATGTTTTTATCTAATAGTAGCTGGAAAATGGTCACTTGTCATTTGGCGTGAAATGTATTGGAGTAGTAGGAGTGTTGGTTTCTCAACTTCATTGTCATCTCTCTTCATTACGATGGGAACTTACAGAGGATGTTAATTGATGATGATTTGTTCTTGTTGACATTGTAGGTCGACATACCAGTGAAATACTTAAGTTTTTTTCTTGAGGATGATGATGAGCTTGAACATATAAAGACGGTGAGTTTAATATTTCTTGTGGAAATGTGATGAATGGCTTATTTGAGTTTGTTCTCGAGATTACCTGATCTTCTTGTGGTAGGAGTATGGATCGGGACGCATGCTAACTTTTGATGTGAAGAAACGTCTTACTGAAATCCTGGTCGAGATAGTAGAGAGACATCGACGTGCTCGGGCTGCTGTGACAGATGAGGTAAGCTCTTTGAACGTGTAAGCATGATTTCTTAATCATATATGATTGAACCTGGAAGGTTCTTGGGTGGTTTTATCATGTGGTAGGAATGATTGCAGGGTAGGTTATAGTCCTTGTGAAAACATGAAAATCTACAACATTAATGCATGAAAATCTACAACATGAATGCACTTTGGAGAAGGTATTTTCATATGATCATGATAAATTGGCCGTCTTCTACAATACCTTGTTTATGGTATACAAGATCTTTGTTCTCAAACTACGCAGCCGTGGCAGCAAGAATATATCTAAGCTAATCGGTTTGATTTAGATTTTAAAATATATATATCAAAGAGAAAATGATATGGGCTGAAAATAAGTCTTCTCTGGTTTGAAAGTCTTCAGTTCCACAAATGCAAGTTCACTTCAGTATAGCCCTCAGATCCTGCATGAGAGTTACAGTACTTTCAGCATATAATGCACTTTTCCAAGCACCCTCTGAAATTCTCCAAACACTGATCGTGCACACATGAGGACAATTAGTACATTGGAAAGTGTAAAATTTCCTTAACCGGTTGCTTTGTTAACAAAATCCTAAAGTAAATTCATCAAGAGGACTTGACATTTTTCACTGCAGGGAGGCATTTGTGATAACTTGATAATATTTCCTTTTTCTGTTCTGGCAGATGGTGGATGCATTTATGGCCGTGAGACCTCTTCCCAGTATGTTTAGTTGAAGTTCAATTCTTAGCCAGCGTACTGCTTCTATGGCAGTGATTTTTGCATGACGAAGTTGTTTTTTAACATTTCTGGGATCAGCCTGGAATTCATTCTTCTGAACTAGTGTTGAACCAAGAACACTCACTTTTTGAGCCTTCTTTAACAGCCATAGCCTTAAGATCTGGAGAAATTCTCACTTCCATCAATAGGTTATCATCTTGCGCATCTTTGTCAAGATTATGTTAAATAACGATGGTCACTGATGTAATGTACTTAATTACACTCCACACGTGCAATGAAATCTTTGAAATTCAAATTCATATTTGTCTTATTAGGTCTATTTCACGGAGAAGCTTCATCCTACGTATTGCAATTCGATCCTCTTTAGACACTGCAGCGGAAGCAAGTGCAATCATAAAGATCCACTTCGCTTTACCAAAATCATCAAATAACCCTAAAATGTATGTCCTAAAATGTTACTGTGTCTTTATACTTAATCGTATAAACGTGTGCGCAAGAGCTTACCATAAAAGTGGTTTTGTATGTATGGTACAAAAGCGAACTGGACAAGTGCCCGGGTAACGAAGTCACTCGTCGAAGCAAGAATGAGAAGTGGTGATATAAAGTGCGCAACAGCAAAACTCTCATTGATCGAAGCTAAATACATGATAAGTTGATCACACTTTGGTACGCATGTTCATGCATGAGACTGACAAGCCAACCTAATCTCTCAATGGTTTGTCATTATGAAACTAAACAGCTAACGTACAGCCATTCCATGCTTACAAATTACACGAACTCTATAGCAAATTCCAGGAGGGAAGAGTAAAGAAAAAACTTGTGGTGGATCAACATGATTTGGGGAGGAAAAAGAAAGGGTTATAAAATGAAAAAAATCTAATTTAAGGGATTATAAAGGCATCGTGCATTTCTTCTGTGAATGTCCTAACAGATGGCAGCGGCCGCACTGAACAACCCTTTTAGGGCGCTTCAAGTTCTCCACTCTCAGAACCTTCTTCTTTGGCCTACCGGGGGGCCGACGTGTCTTGGGTGGGCGTATATTGATGTCAGCCTTGGCGCCTCCACCATCAGTTCCCTCACCAGGCTCCTTCCACAAACTCCTATCTGGAATGGGATTTATCACCTGTGAGTATGTTCCTCGGTAACTAGCCACAGTGAAGCATGGCTCTGCAAATAACTGGACATTCTGACCACATGAGATGAGTGCAGCAGCAGCATGAGCACAGGGCAGTCCGTAGAGATGCCAACGTCGACATGAGCAAACACGAGTTCTTATGTCCACAATGTTTGTACGTTCAGTCGAGACGATCTCAAACTCAACTTCATTAGCACGAAGTACCTGATAGCAGTGAGCATCTGCAATTGCCTCCTGAATGCGCTTCTCTGCAGATGGAACAAGAATTGATGTCCATCTCATGCCCATCTCACGACGTTGATCAAACCATAATGTAAATTGATGACGTATTTGTTCCATCATCTGCACGACAGGCAGCTCATGACATTCAAGGGCCCAATTATATAATAACTCTGTGATCCCCAGGGTGAAATGCCCATACCGGACACCCTCAAAGTAAGCCACAGCCCATAGTTGAGGAGGGAATCGTTCAAACCAGGGTATGACATCCTGTGAAATCTCCATCATCTCTGTGATCTTACTTTCGAACTCAACTGCTGTGAGGGCATACACCGCATTCCAGAATATATTAACCAACTTTGAGTTCTTGAAAGTGTCACGGAAGTTTTCGCTGACATATCTTAAGCAGAAACCGTGGAACGCGCTTGGAAAATGCGTTTCTACGGCTTCAACAATGCCCCTTTGCCTTTCAGACAATATAGTAAGCCTAGGCATGTTGTCAGTATTCACACCCAAAAGCTTCCGCAACTCCGACATGAACCACATCCAGTTCTCCTCAGTTTCTGTGTCAACAACAGCAATAGCCAATGGAAACAACGAGTCATCAGCATCAACAGCTGAGGCACAGAGTAACGTCCCCAGGTATTTTCCTTTCAGATGTGCTCTGTCAATCTCCAACAGTGGCCTACAAGCATTTATGAATCCGTATATTGATGCGCGATAGGAAATGAAAAGGCGGTGAAAGCAGTTTTCTTGTCCTGTGGCAAAAACGGATGCTATGCTTCCTGGGTTTGTTTTCCTTATTTGCTCGCAGTAGGCAGGAAGAAAGCGATACCCTTCTTCAAAAGTACCATGAAGTGCGGCCATGCTACGCTCCTTTCCCCGCCAAGCTTGCATGTAGGAGACAGCAACTCCATGTTGATCACGGATATCTTGCAGAATTTCCTTCGGTTTGTACTGTGGATTGTCGCGTATGCGTGCTTCAACAGATCTTGCCACCCAGCCAACTGATGCTTGCTGGTGATGGAGATTGTGAACTCCTTCACATGTGTGCTCTCCATGCAGGGTTCTTATAGAAAAAGTTGGGACTCCAGGGCACTTAGCTACATGGATACGCCATGGGCAACCTTCTTTAGAGCACTTGGCTATAAATCGGCTGCGATCTGATTTAACTATTCGAAGATCAAAATGCAGTGCAATGGCAGTATCTTTCAGTGTCCTCCGGCAAGTTTCAACATCGGGAAATTCTTGACCGATAGCTAAAGGATAATTGGCCAGGGAATCATCGGCTACAGCAATCGATTGATCAGCATGTCCATGATCAGCAAGTGCTACAGCTAGAGAATGATCAGCATTGGTGATGCTTAAAGATTGATCGGCCATAAATCAGTGAGAAGGTCTATTTCCAATCAATTTAAGAGAATTTTTCCATCCTCTCATAAATGGATGTATCAAGACGGTTGCAGTAAGAATGCACCCAACACAAACCTCCAAGGGAAAGTAGAATCTTCAATGGACTTTTAAAGAATGAGGAAGAAAGCCCATCTGTAGGAAGGAATACAAAAAGTTGACAAAATACCAGTTAGCCTTCCGAGACCAAGTCGCGTTTAAATTTCTCCTGTGGTAACCAGCGAATTCATTTGAAGGGTATTGAGGAAATGAATGAATAATTCCAGCAGCAGCAGAGCAAATCCAGAACTCGTCCTGCACAGAATAGAAATTAGAGTGCATAAGATAAGATTCTGTCACAATGAGTTCAATTCAAGGAGTTATAGCATTAGATGATGCCAAAGAGGAATAGCCACTAGTATGCATTTGGGTTACTCTCACAGACCCCAGAGGATTTTTAACAAAAAAAAATGGAGTTCAAACTTCTAGGAAAGGTGCTATGTTTTGCTCAGATTTGAATGCAAATCAAAAGAATACAAATGCACTAATATCCAAATGAAGGAGGATTTGTCGATGGTCAATTCAGTAAGGTGCACTGAATTCTATGACTCATAGGAAAACGAGAAATATAAATTTAACAACTGGTGCATAAAGACAACCCGATGAATATCTACGTTAAAGCAGCCAAAGCACACAGACCAAAAAATTTTGCCTTATGTGTCATAATGTAATCAGAAGATGATATTCCAATGGCAAGCAACTCAACTGGCATTATCAACTTCTAATGGACCACAAACCATAATAATATGATGCAAATGAGCTCAGAAACTATGCAATAAACTTAAGGTATGCAAGATTAAGAGGCCCTACTTCAAGTAAAGAAACCATAGGAGAAAAAGCCTTTCCTTTTTTTTTTTTTTTTTCTTCTTAGCTATACATCTCTAATTCTATGAAAGAATATTTGACCAAACAGCTTACAAAAAGGGGGAACCTACTTCAACACAACCATCTCTACCCATACTCCCCATAAGTTGAGAGACCTCACTAACTTGAGATTTAATAGCTTTGGACAAAGTTTTGCTCCGTTATAATCCTATTTCTTCTATTCAGACATGTTTCACCCAATTTCTCTAGTGACATGACCCTTGTTCAACATGTCCTTTAAATATTCAATTCCTGCATCCCTGAACTACAAAATTCTTATCATTTTATTGTACACCAATGAACCGTCTAGTCCCTTTATGGAATATTGAACTTAATAATAAGTCCTGCACGTAGATAGCTGCTGATCTCAAAATTCAACCATTTGATGCTGGGTCCATTAAGTTCTCTTTACTCTTCATTGGATCCCTCAACAGTGCAGATCTCCTCACCATGCTTTTGTGTATCTCCAGATGAGAAATACCTTTAGGGCACAAACCAAAACTGACCAAGAGACCCTATTTAAATGCACATAAGTAGAAAGGCCTCACTTGCAAGAGGACCGGCAGTCCCATCTCAAGTAACCGCACACTAAGTGCATTCCGTGTCAAACGATGACTAGAACAATGTCAGTAGTAGATGGATATAACCATACTTCAAAAATATCATCAAGCAGAAGAGAATAAATGATTCACCGGAATCCCACATGTAATTTCAGAAGCCATGCAGCTTAGTTCCCAGTCCTCACTCCTCTATAAATGAGACAACTCGTCTCAATCTTCACTTCAGCATACCACCCCATCTACTTTGGCCAAATGTCTACTCATTAACTAAAAAGACTCGACATAACGTTTTTTGCAAGAAAGCCCGCAATCCCTACATTAGGAAAAATGAAACTAATTCAAGGAAAGAAGGCATCTGGCTTCAAAGGGGCTATGAAGTTGCTCAAAGTACTTCATGAATTGTCGGCAACGATCTAAATGTGCAAGGATTCAAAAAACTGCAAATGCAGATGCTCGAACTTCCGTTGCTAAGTCCAAAGCAAATCATATATCTTTCCCCGTCAGTCATGGCAAAGCCGCATCGCCAACAGTACAACCACATCAATTAGTGCCCAAATTCTCCAAAAGGCACAAAATCCAAGAGAATTTACTCACTTGCTCAAAAGATAAAGTCGCCGTCTCCACGAATTTGATACACACATCACTACCCAAGTCCCAGAAAAAAAAATTCAACACATCAAAAGGCATTAGATCTCTCAGCAGACTCATCAGCACAGAGCAAGAAAAGCCGCCGTGGCCCGCATTACGAAAATCGAAACAGCATCTAATCGGCAGAACATCGTCCATCAGCAGCTAAAGCTGAACTTTTTAAACACAGCAACTGCTCAGGAGCGACGACGGGTTAGCTCTAGCTCAATGGGCAATCGAAACGAAGCTAAGATTCATCCGATAGCAGCTCCAATAAGGAGAAACAAATTTCTGGCGCGCTTCAACACTGAAGCGCAATCAAACGCGATGGAAATCCAAACCACGAAACGGAGGAAGGAGACCGAACGGAGCGAGCGAGCGAACGAACTCAAACCTGAATCGCGGGCGGCGAATCGAAGGCGAGGAGATAGGGCACGGAGGAGGACCGCCGGAGGCAGAGGCGGAGGCGGGGGAATACGACGGCGACGGCGACGCGCGGCGGTACCAGAGTTCGCGAGAGAGGGATTGACGAGGCCGAGGTGCGGATTCTTAAATTAGGGGTTCCGTACGGGGCAAATTGGTCTTTTCGGGTTCGCGAACGTGAGGGTGGTTCTGACTCTGTGAGGTCAATGCAGGGACGCCGGTGGGGCGGGATCGGGTCGGGTCGGGTCTCCAACAAACCCGGAAACGAGTGGTTCGGATATAGACAGTTCCCAAACCCGAGCCGATGTACCGCCCGGCTAAAAACCTGACCCGAGATTACAGTTCGGTTCGGGTTTTCTTCCCCGGCACCGGAGTCGTTGGTCAATATTGCCTCATTTTCCTAGGACATGAACGCAAAAATCTCCACCCCAGCTTTCATGTGTGGAGTAGATACAATTGAGTCTACTTTTTGGATCAACCCATATTTGTTTGACGCCCTTGTAGATTATAGAATGCTTAGAGAGGAACTTTCATTCAATAGGTTGTTTATAATCTCGGACCTTTTCTAGCACGGGATAAAGTTACTAGGTTCATTAATGCAAATCCAATGCAACATTTGGAGGATCGAGATAGGGATGGTAATGAAGTAGAGCAGGTGCAGGGGTTGCATCCCCTATCCTCGCCACGCTATTATTAGAGATGTCCCGCAAGGACATAATGCCCCACTCAAGATATATTTACATGCTCCATTCCTAACTCTAGCAAGGATGTAGATTTCGCTGCCCCACTTGCTTCTCTCCACAAAAAAATTCGAACTTGAAAATTTTAAAGTGGATTTGTCAATAAATATATTTTAACTTATGTAATGATCTTTGGAAAAAAATTTGCACGTTGAATGAATTGTACAAAAAGAGATATGGATTCGGAATTCTTATATCTATTAGCATAAAGTCTAATTTGGAAAACTTTCATGAAAAAACGATGAGAGAAGGGAATATATCATTGCAAGTATTCATATTAATATTGGAATCTATACAGAAGGTAAGAAATCACATATTACCGAAGCAACACAGCTTCTATAAAAGGAACCAAAATTAACACTTGAAATCTCTACATTTTCAACATATGATTGGGGATTGGGACGGGGCGGAGCAGGGCCGGCCATATCCATCCGCAGCCCGCCCCATTCCACCATTTCAAAACCCATCGATTGCAGGTTTTTACCCGCCTCTACCGGGACACGACAGACCGAGCATTCGATGAGGGCGGTTAAAATAGCCATTCCCAGACCGGGCTATTTCATCATTTCCTGACAACTTTGTCGGGACGGTGCATGCTTATGCAATTGAGATCATGCGAAACTCGGCCGTACATCTAGTGTCAAGCTTCTCCCTTGACATTTATCATAAATATATCCTAGTTTAGCAAAATTTTCTCCATACTATCCCTAAAAGGTTGCTGCTTGTTCCCCATTTTCTGCTAGTTTCGAAGAGCCAAAGTCTAAGATAATCATAACTGAGTAAAGCCTTAGCAAAAGTGAGTAAAGCAAAGGAGTGCTTAGGAGGATGCTCTAAGATAAACTCATGCTCTTGAATAAAGAGAGAAAAGGAAAGAGAAAGGTTTTCCAAAGAAGCAATTGTGCAAGATTTTGTGCCAAACTCAACCCTTTTGCACGTACATTTTTTTTTTTTTTGCATTTTTTAATACCCAAATAGCAAAAATGAATTTCTACATTTTTTTTGGCATAGGTAATATTATTAACTCAGGGTAGCTTTCAAGCAAATTTAGGGCATAATAAATTATAAAAAATTTAAACATCAGACAAAACGCAGCAAATCCTATATAACCCAAGAATGTACTTTCTCTCCGGTCCAATTGAGATTGGTATGCATGTCGAATATCTAATATTTACTAAAAGGTAATATTTGTTCGAGTATATTTAAGAAACTATGCTGTTTAAATAAGTATTAATACCCTGAAAAACTCCAAATCGGTATACTTATAATAAATTTACCCAAAACTAATTTTTTTACCACCAAAAACCTCTAAACTAATACACTTTTGACAAATTTATCCTAAACCAATACACCTGTAACAATTACCCTCTATTAGTTTATGTTAAATTTTACTGTTAAATTATTGAGTTGGATAATATGTGATAGTTGACTAGTATATCATTTTGGGATTTTATCTTCTGTTTGTTACAATTGTATCCATTCTTATGATATTAATCCAATTTCATGATTGGTGTATTTGTTACAAATGTACTAGAGTAGGATTTTTGGCTATCAAGTAAATTTATCATAAATGTACTAGGTTAGGGTCTTTCAATCAAAAAAATTATTTTTGGGTAAGTCATATGTATACCAGTTTGGGTTTTTCAATATATTAATTCTTTAAATAAAAACGATTTATGTTAGAATGTGTTTTAGAAAGTATGTTTAGATTATATTGGTTACCTCGAAGATATCAAAAAAAGGCTTTCAAAGACAACATTAAATAGTATTTATTCCTCTCTTTTTTTCTTACCATTTCATCTCAAGTAACAACTAATTGCCCCTTAATTTAAAATTACTAATTTCCGGAGCTTTCATATTCGAATAATAAAAATGTCACATTAGGTGTTATTGACGGAATTTGATTGAGCATTTCTTACAAATGAAGGGGTTCGATAACACAAAATAAGTTAGAAAACTCTAATTACGCGATAGGTACAAGTTAGAGGATCAAAGCTGGATTCATCGCTCATACCTTCTTGGTCACGTTATGATTTATCAACCAATTCTTTACACATATGCATGGTGTTTTGCTTTTCATCAACTTCCATCATCCTATGAATTTTTACCCAAAGGAGTATTGATACACATGATACGTAACGAGACTGTCGTCTAATAGATCATGTTTATGGGTCAGATCGCATGCTCTTCTAGAATCCCAAGTCAATTCTCAATATTATTCTTCTATTATAACCACATGATGAAATATTACTTTTGACAAAAAAAAAAAAAAAAAAAAATTTGACGAGATATCATATTTGCTACATTGACTATAATTACTCATAGCATTGACACCACATAAAAATCACAAATTAGTACTCTCAAGCCACATTTACCATACACAATTTTTGTCTCACAAAAAAAAAAAAAAATCTCAAATCGATCCTTCATCTCACATTTACACCTAAGCTAATTTTCGTCAAAAAAAAAAAACTTAAATCGGTACAAAAAAACTTAAATCGGTACCTTCTTAATGTGTTTACCTTAAATTAGCTTTTGTAAAATCGAAACTAATATCCCTCACTCAAATATGCTCTCCGTTAAAGTCCATATGTGCTGTCAAGTGTGAATTTTTCACGTCGTATATGTCATTCTCCACATCAAATTCTTCCGGTAGTTGTCTGTCACATGTGTTGACATGTGCATTTAACCAGTCACGAGTATCACACTTTTTTTTTTGGAATAAAAATTAGTTTTTTGGTGAATGTGTCGTGAAAAGACCAGCAAGAGATTTCTTGCGAGACGAAAATTAATCTGTAGTAAATGCATTATGAGGTATCGATTTGAGATTTTCGATGGTATTTAGTAGGGGTGAGCATGGTTCGAGTTGGGCCGGTTCGCCCCTAACCTTAGGACCAACTCGTACAGTGTCGGTCCTCAATTTTTAGGACCAAGGACCGACCCTATTGAGCATGGGACTAAGGACCGGACCGACCCAATGGGTTCGGTCCGGTTCCAGGGTCAACCCGAGACCGATCGATAATTTTTTTCGTCTTATTTTTTATACTCCCTAAAAAAGCAAACCTACAAATTCAAATTACACATACATTGACAATGCGGCATTGTGCAACTAAACTATAAATACCAATACATATTTAGCAAATTTAAGATGACACAATAATAGAAATTTTGTACCTGCTAACCGCTCATCAAGATATGGGACAAGATAGAAAGTTATTGTAATCATCTATCTTTAATATTTATAACACCATATGCAAAAGCGTTTTCCTGCATTTGATTATGTAGAGTCCACTCAACCAAAAAATGAGCTTCGCATCACTTGACTAGCATTTAATCACGTAGAGTCCACTCAACCAAAAAATGAGCTTTGCATCACTTGACTAGCATTTGATCATGTAGAGTCCACTCAACCAAAAAATGAGTTTCCCACCACTTGACTAACAAATCATCGTAGCAACTGTAGTACTACTTTATTCTTCAAAAATTTTTACCATTTGACACAAATTGAAAAGCAAAGTGCAGTTGAAATTCATTAGTAAAATACAAATAAACCATAAAAAGTTCAAAATAACTTCACATTTTGTTAATTCACTTGAACTTTTAAACACCTTAAAACAAAACAAACGACACATAATTAATACTCAACAAAAGTTTTAAATTGAAATTACTATTAGTGCTATTGATAAAACATCTCATAATAATATAATATAATATAACAGACATTTTACTTAGGTTTGAATATATAAAAGAATTATAAATAATATAATATAATATATAGGGTTGGTCCAGGGTTGGACCGACCAAAAACTCTTAGGATCGAGGACCAACCCGCACAGTGTTGGTTATGAAATTTCAGGGCCAAGGACCGACCCAGTCCCTTTGGGAACCGGATCAAAACTGGCAGGGTTGGGCCGATCCAGGGTCGGTTCAGTCGACCCTAGACCGCTGCTCACCCCTAGTATTTAGCCATTATTTGACAAAAAGAAATCTTATTTGAACATACCCATGATATGTGAGAAATGCATAGAGTTGAGCTGACTATGTATTTTTAACCGTTTTGACCCTGTTTTCAGTCTATTAACCGTTTTGACAGCCTCCTCAAAGCCTGGAAACATAGGACTTTTTACCTCCATCTCCTAACCGAATTTCGAAAAGAAAGAAAAGTCCCACCCACGTTTGCCTCTCCTTGCGACGAAACGTCCACTCAATCCTCCTCCTTTTTCTCCGTAGCAATTTCCACCAAGAAATTCAAGAAAAACCTTTGAAATTCCTCTGTCCTCTTGCTTAAATCCCATTAACTGCCCGACCCACGTTCAGGGTCCTCCAAATTTTTATCTTTTTTTTTTCCTCCTTTTGCAGCAAATTTGAAGGACCCTCTCTTTGTTTCCTAGCTCTTCTTTTTCTTCTCCTTCTTCTTCTTCTGAATCATCTTATGTTTGTTGCTGAAATCTTTTCATTGCTGTGTCACTTTTATGGATTCTTGACCGACGTGTTCGTGATCCAAATCGGTTTATTCCCGAGACCCAGCAGGCCTGCGTGAGGGATTTTAGCCGGATCCAGGCATGAGTTGCTGCCCCTGTTTCTCAATACAGAAGAGCCAAAAGGAGCTTGATGATGATGCAGCCAATGGTAAATTCTTGATTTCGATTGCATGAGTATATGTACAATGTGATCATTCCGAGGCATATGCATTTGCAAGTGTTATATCTTAATTTAAAAGTTCAGATTAATCCATGGATGCGCTGGAATTCGAGTTTCTTATTTCTCTTCTCTCTGTCTCTATTTAGTTCTCGTTTCCATTTACAGGAATCTCAGGATCTTTTAAAGTACTAATATCTGGCTAAAGACATGATTTGGGAACATAGAATTCTAGTTTGCTGATATTGAATGGGAATGATAATATTCATCAGGTCTCGTCTCAAAAACTGATTTGGATGACTCTCAAATATCTGTCTTTTGGAAATCGCTTCACTGGGAGAAGCTGCACAGAGCAACCATGAGCTTTGTAGCTTCTAAGTCTGTGGCCTGGAAGATCTAATTAATGCACTAAGTACCGGAACTTTCATGATTAAGATTTGTAGCACCTGCTATTAGTAGTTGGTCATTTGTGATGTCTTTGAGGTACAGTCTAAAAATTAAACTTTTCTCCTTGTATTTGTCATATATTATAGTTGCTGGAACCAAGAAGCCGAAGCCCGGAGGCGAAGCCAAGGAAGTCGAGCATGGAAACATTAGGGCACAGAATTTCACTTTCCGCGAGTTAGCCTCGGCCACAAAGAATTTCCGGCAAGAGTGCTTGTTGGGCGAAGGTGGATTTGGTCGAGTATACAAAGGAACCCTCCAGGGGACCGGGCAGGTGACAGAGAGGATTCCGCTCAATCTCCATCTTCTTTATCGTGGGAAAATGCAGGGCTTATGCAAACCACGCTTTCCTTGTTCGTCAGGTGGTTGCTGTCAAGCAACTCGACAGGCATGGACTACAAGGAAACAAGGAGTTCCTCGTCGAAGTCCTCATGTTGAGTCTCTTGCACCACGAAAATCTAGTTAATCTCATCGGGTATTGTGCCGATGGAGATCAAAGACTTCTCGTGTATGAGTACATGTCCGGAGGTTCTCTAGAAGATCACCTGCTCGGTATTTGTAACAGTCTAAATTTGATCTGGAATGTATTTTCGCTGAATCAGCGTGCTGATAACGTAGATGAGGAGATATCTCATCTACCTTCTTTGTTACAGATCATTACTAACTCGTGTCGTAGATTGTACCGCAGACATTGGACCGCAGCAGAAGCCTCTGGATTGGCTCACCAGAATGAAGATAGCATTCGGCGCTGCACAGGGTCTTGAGTATCTGCATGATAAAGCCAATCCACCCGTTATATTCCGCGACTTGAAGTCCTCGAACATCTTGTTGGATGAGGCTTTCAATCCGAAATTATCCGACTTTGGACTGGCCAAGCTTGGGCCTGCCGGAGACAAGATGCACGTCTCATCCAGGGTTATGGGTACTTATGGCTATTGTGCTCCGGAATATGCAAGAATGGGCGAACTTACACCGAAGTCCGACGTGTATAGTTTCGGAGTTGTCCTGCTAGAACTCATCACCGGACGCAGAGCAATTGACACGACAAAACCCCCTGATGAGCAAAATCTAGTTGCTTGGGTAATTCTACGATCCAATGATAGTCAATGTAATTTATGTTCTCTTCATCCTACTCTCTAACTCGTACAGGGGCCGCACTTGCCTACAGGCTCAGCCCAAATTCAGGGACCCGAGATCGTTTCCAGACATGGCCGATCCGTTGCTTCAACGCAGATTTCCTGAAAAAGCATTAAATCAAGCTGTTGCCATCGTAGCCATGTGTCTGCAAGAAGAAGCCTCCGTCCGCCCACTAATCAGCGACGTCGTTACTACTCTAAGCTTCCTTCTAGTGGCTCCACCTGACCCCGTGGCCGCTTCTCCTCCAGAGCCCACCAAGCCTTCCCAGGAAGCAAATAGAAGCGACAGCGACAGCAACAGTGGCAGTGGCAGCGACAGCGAAAGTGACGAAGAGAAAGGCAACAAGGAGAATACTTCTGGAGAACATCAGAATCGCGGTGATGAAGACAGAATAGAGAAGCAGGACACAAAGGTTGACGAATGTCGCAAGCATGGCGATGATGAGGATAGCAAAAGCACCGGTAAGGGATCTGATTCGGGTTCGAGCAGGAAGAGTAGCACGTCGAGGGATGAAAGTGTCAAGAGGAGGGACAGAAGCAGTTGGTTCTTGCATGAGGAAAGCATTTATTATTCACACAAATCGAGCTTGTCCAATGGTAGCATGTCTTCAGTTCACGAGACGAGCAAAGACAGCGGAAAATATTCCTTGAGCCATAAGAGCAGCGGGAGATCGCTCGACAGAGTCGATCTTTCGAGTCCAGAGGGAAGCAGCAGGTACAGCAAAAGAGGGTCGCTAGATCGTGCTGCCTCTTTGGGGGACGATGATAAGGGAGGTTCGCAGTATGGGAGCTCCACGTTCGACCTTTCGAGTCCGAAAGGAAGCAGCAGATACAGCAAGACAGGGTCACTAGATCATGCAGCTTATTTCGGGGACGAAGACGCAGGGGGTTCACAGCAGGAGAGCCACGCTATATCAAGAGACAATACCCTTTCCTCGAAACGAGACAGCAGTGAGGGGTCCCTATACGGTGCCGATTCGATCCATTCCAAGCAATCAGGCGATGAGCATGTCCACTCATGATCATAAGTTCCTGTCACTTGGTCATCTTTATTTTACATACAAGAGTTTTAAGTTCTTCTCCCTCTTTATTCATTTGTCACTGTTCAACATGGATATATACAATCTTGTAGCTGCCGAAGAGGACAACACGCATTCGATCTCTACACGGGTTCAATCAATCGAGTTCTTTCTTACTGTAGAGTAAGTAACACATTGCTTTTTTGTGCGCATACTTCAGCGTCGATGCATGATGCTCTACCAAGAATAGGCAACTAAGAAATATACTGTCTGCAAACCACTGATGCATTTTCTTGTCAATGAGCGCTTCCTCTACTCTTTTGAAGAGCAGATTGTAGATCAAGTCTTTGATTTTCTGAATCAAGAAAACAGAGTTATTCCAGTGCTCTAGATCTTAGAATGCAGTAGTCACCAGTGCTGTTTGTACCCATAATGGCCGGCGATCGGCTGCCAGACATGGGACGTGATCCCTTTCCAACGGCATCATCTCAGGCGGGCAGCAAGTACCTTAGAACGAGGAATCGTTTGCCCGCTTCAGGCCTCTCTTGAGGCCAACAGGCGCAAAACTCTAAATTATGCCCACGTAAAAAAAAAAAAAAAAAAAAATAAGGGTACTGGTGTCACATGGGGAAAGTCTAGGAATTTTATGTAATAGTCAAAGGAAATTATTGTTATACCAGTACAAATTTGGGATTTCAGTGACACAAATGAAAGTTAAGGATATTTGTATGTATATGATGTAAGCTAGGTTTTAAGAAGAATACCTATATACAAGAAAAGACGTCGGAATCCATTTATATAGAAAATTATAGTCAGCTTTTTGCACTTATGACTTACCCTTTTCTCAATTCCTCCTCCAGTGCTTTTGCGTTATTAAACTCGAGTTATTAGATGCGTGACATGTATCGATCCTTCAATCAAGATGCGACCCTGACGTTGGTAATATGAAAAAATTTGCACAAGTTTTGTCTAATGACTATAGACCTAGTCAATAAATGAGCGAAGATGAGATTAGATCGTTAAATCCTTAACCAAGCCTCCCAAGATAATGTGTATGTACATATCAAAAATGCCTCGCCAAGCCACAAGGAGGGTCATGTGGGCTCTTGTGCACTCATGTAACAAAAGATGCCTTCCAATCTAGGAGTAAATTATCAAAAAAGTCCTAAACTTATTATAATTGTGCCAATTCGGTCCTAAATTGCTTTTTTGGCCAATGGAATCCTAAACCTCACACAACACCATGAAGGTAATTCGGTAGGCAAAACAAACGACTTTCAAGCAGAGTATGAGTTTCTTGCATTCATTCTCATTAGGGTTTCGGCCTCTGAACATAGAAATGTTTGGCAAAAAAGAAAAACATAGAAATGGCAGTCAATCACTCATCCTTGAAACATAAACTTTACTGAAAAATCAAGATCAATTAGAAAACCCCTGATCCTCGACAGCTCT
Organism: Eucalyptus sideroxylon x Eucalyptus melliodora; assembly: GCA_016097485.1. NCBI lineage: Eukaryota > Viridiplantae > Streptophyta > Magnoliopsida > Myrtales > Myrtaceae > Eucalyptus > Eucalyptus sideroxylon x Eucalyptus melliodora. Next base: position 25,203,556 of record CM027825.1, read on the forward strand.
TATGTTCTTTTTTCCATGCATGCATGCGGTTGCAATCACTCATCCTTGAAACGTACTTTACTGATAATCTTCTAAATCAAGATCAATTAGTGTATAAACCCCTTGACCCTCGACGAGCTCTTATGTTTTTTTCCCATGCATGCATGCGGTTGCAGGTCGCTTCGTCTTCATGCATGGCCTGCATCGAGCCCTGAGAAAACGAGGCCAAACGATCATTTCCCCTCCGTCGTCATTTTTTCATCTTCATCGCATCGAAACACCAAATGACTCCAAACCAATATATATATATATAAAGGAACACCAAACGACTCCATTGAAGAGAGTTAGATACTTCATCAACAATTAATGCTTGTATTCTTTTTTCTTTTTTTTGGTAAAGATTAATGCTTGTATTCTATCCATCGGCTAAGTCTAAAAGAGTATTCTGTGGCTGGCCCTTCATCGTTCCACTGTCATTCTGCAGTGGAAGGTGATGCTAGCCGCTCTTTGTGCAGAATTAGCATGGAACGGTCACTTGGAAACAGTCGGTGCAGTAAAACTGCACTTCCTCCTCAGGCAAACGCAATGGCTAGTCTTACTGAACTTCTGATCTCTCTCTGTGTTCAACGATGGACATTGCAGGAACGGAGATGAAGCTGGTGTTCCTGGCGTCTGTGGGCAGCGAGGACAGCGGGCACCACCCCATCCACCTCTGCGTGCAGAACCAGAGGACGACGTGCGCTACCTGTTGGACCGGAGCATGCCGCTCAGGGCCCTCATGAAGCACTACTGCGCTTGCAGGGGATTGTCATACGGCGCCCTGCGGTTCACCTACGATGGCGCGCGGATCCCGGGGGACAAGTCGGCGGATGATCTGGGCATGGACGATGGGGACGTCATCGACACCTGGTCTGATCTGGTCGGCGGCTAGGGATTTTTGCCTGTGACAGTGTGCAGCTTCGGGATCAGTGAGCGTTGTGGGTGTAGTCTGCGTGCTTTCGTTGTCCATAGCTGAAGTTAAGAAGAAGTAGGAGGAGGAGATGGTGGTGGTGGTGATGATAGGTTTTGATGTACTGCTTGCTTTGAGTTCATGGGCGATGTTCATGGTTGAAAGGTTGCGAGCTTTCTCGTTCCATTTTGCTTTGTTTCTGGGTTTTGCGTTTCGCCATTGCCATTGCCATTGCTAAAGCTTTAATCTCTCCTTTTCTTCATCCCAAAAAAGAATGGTTTGCTTCGTTTTCTTCTGTCAAATATGGACAGCTATGGTGCTCTTTGTTTACCAGTTTCAGCCTGGGCTTGAATTTTCATGCTCCATGTGACTGAGTAGTGTTTAGAGTTATGCTTTGATCTCATCTTCGGGTGTCAAATTCGAATCTTTCACCGGTACATAGTTCAAATTTTACCTGGTGCAAAGAGCGATCGACGCAAGCCGAGATGATTTCAGGTTTTAACTTGGTTATAAAAGTATACTCCTTGGGTCCTGGATCGTAAAATTGGACTAATGAAATTCGTAGATGAACTCGGAGATCTTATGGAAGATGACATAATACGCAAATATAGCAATTTCAAAATCCTTTTATTTCTCTCTTGATCGAATTTGATGACCTTAAATGTTCACACTGCTTAGCTGAATCAAGAAACTATTTTTAACAGCCAAAGTGAGAGTGAGGGCAAAAGGTGAGAGAGAGGAAGCGGATGAGAGGAAGGAAAAGTGAGGGCGAGAGCGGCAGGAGGTGGTTCCACAGTCTTGAGGTGGTCACCGTCTCTCAGCTCAGTTGGTTGCTCCGGCAAACGGCGAACATGCCAGAGCCATTTTGCATATAACAACATTAATTTCGGGTCAAAATATCCGATTTTGTGGTCACGTTGTACATATGATGTTTCATAATTCATATGAATAGATGAATTTTCTTTTTGTTTGGACTATAGTTAGTTTAGAAAATGACTGCATGTTACTGGACAATTCTACTAGTAATTCTCGATTCACATTAGTGCCGAAGAGTTTGAGATTAGGAGATGAAATATGTCGATTAAATTGGTTTTTTTCAATTACGGAAGTATCTCTTTTGTGAATTTTCTTTTATTTTTTAGCTCTTTAAATGGCACCTATCGGAGGGATGTGGATGGATTTAATCAAAGACTCGTAATTCATTTGAAATTAAAATAGAGATATTCAATATTCTTACTCGCAAAGAAAACACACAATTAAGCATGCGTAAAATAGAAAAATAAGTGGAAACAGAAATGAATGTGTAATTCTGATAATTTTGACCTTAAAATATTGAAAGAATAGATACATCTAATTAATAAGAGATTTTTATGGACGAAAGTTTTATCGATTTATTTATCACTTTACCTTACTAATTTAATGTTTATATGGTATAAATGTGCTGAAAATTTTAAGATTTGTCAGGAAAATATAGTTAAGTTCTAAAACCTTCAAAAAGTACACTTGAGTTTTAATACTTGTGATGTCATGAGAGTGCAATTGAATCCCATAGTGTTTACAAAATTTTGTGAAATTAGTAAGCTGAAACTATCAAAATTTATAAATGAATGTTGTCATTTGGCATGTCGGATGGGTCCACGTGTCTAGCCCAGCTGATGAAAGATGAATAAGCAGAACAAAATTGATGGTGACATAATAAAGGTATAGAAATTTATGAGATTACCTAGACAAGAACGAGACAAAATTTCTTTTGAAAAAGGGCATATATCTTGGAAAATAATTAAAAAAAAAAGAGATTTCAATGCCTTTGCATTTCTAGAGAAAGATAAAAAAAAAAATGAAATCACCTAAAGATGCAAATAGAACGAAAATAAATTTCGATCCACTTTAGAAAATATGCAAATAATTGATAAAATATGGAAAAGGATATAAGACATCGAGACAAAACATACAAGTTAAGAATCGGAAAAATATAAGAAAATGACAAAAAAAAAAAACCTGTAAATACGAGAGGCCTATATGAAATTGATACTGGCTCTTTTTATTTTTTTATTCCCTAATGAAAACTAAATTTTCTATATGACAAATTTTCCAGTTAACACATTATTTCAACATCAATATCTTTATTTTGAAAAATAAAGTTTTTGTTAAAATTTAATCAAGTATAATCAAAGTTAAGATCAATCATTTCATGTGCCAATAATGTCACAATATCCCAATTTCTCATTATAAATATGAATTATAATAGACTCATAAATGGAAGTCTAATCTCTGTTATAATTATGGTTAATGAATCAATGAAAACCAACAAATTAAGATATGTCTTTTCAGTTCACGTATCTATTAAATTCATGAATTTCTTAGATTCATCTATTTTTTAATTCATACATTTATTGAGTTCACGAATTTCTTAAATTCACGTATCTTTGGATTAATGAATTTCTTGGATTCACGTATCTCTTGATTCATGAATTTCTTGGAAACGCGCGTCTATTTAATTCTAGTCTCTATATAATGAATCCATAACTTCAACACTCCATAGAACGAAATCATCACTTAACATCTTTTATTTCACCGATCAAACTCATCCAAAGTTAAAAGGAAATCTGGAGAGGCTGCAAACGATGGGTGACGACCGGGCTTCTGGCCGCAATGAACCCGAACCCAAACCCGTGTTGGTTGCCCATACGCCGCCACTCGCCGCCTCCTACAATGACCGGATCCGCCCCCTGCTAGATGCAATCCATGGGCTGCGAAACCTCATGGTCATGGAAGAGGGCATCCATCTCCCCACCATCGTCGTCGTCGGCGACCAGTCCTCGGGCAAGTCGAGTGTCCTCGAGTCCCTCACTGGCATCAACCTGCCGCGGGGGCAGGGCATTTGCACGCGCGTCCCTCTCATCATGCAACTCCAAGACAACCCTCAAGCCGATCGCCCTGAGCTCTACCTCGACTTCAATGGCAAAGTCGTTTCCACTGCCGAGGACAACATCGCCAAGGCCATTAATGATGCCACTGACGAGATCGCGAGTCGTGGGAAGAGTGTCTCAAACGCGCCGCTGACTCTGGTCATCAAGAAATACGGCATCCCGGACTTGACCATGATCGACTTGCCTGGAATCACGAGAGTCCCCGTGTTCGGCCAGCCTGAGAACATCTACGAGCAGATCTCGGAGATGATCATGGAGTACATAAGGCCTGAGGAGAGCATCATCCTCAATGTCTTGTCCGCGACGGTTGACTTCTCCACTTGCGAGTCCATAAGGATGTCGCAAGTAATTATAATCTAGACTCGCTTGGCTCCCACATCAATTGAATACTCGAATAATTTATTTTAACTAAAGGAAATGAGTCTATACGATTATTCGTTTTTGTGTTGCAGATGGTGGATAAGATCGGCAGGAGGACTCTGGCGGTCGTCACAAAGGCTGATAAAGCTCCAGAGGGATTGCTTGAGAAGGTGACGGCTGATGATGTCAATGTAGGGCTTGGCTATGTGTGTGTGAGGAGCAGGATTGGTGCCGAGACCCACGAAGAAGCGAGGCTGGAAGAGGCGAAGCTGTTCGACACACACCCTCTGCTGTGCAAGATCGACAAGTCCATTGTCGGTGTGCCTGTCTTGGCACAAAAGCTAACGCAGATTCAAGCCTCCATCATTGCCAAGTATTTGCCTGAGATCGTCATGAAGATCAACGACAAGCTGGACGCAAACGTCACGGAGCTTAAGAGCATGCCCAAGAATCTGTCCTCCATCGAGGATGCGATGATGGCCTTCATGGAGATCATGGGGTTGGCGAAGGAGTCGCTGAGGAAAGTCTTGCTGAGAGGCGAGTTAGACGAGTACCCGGACGAGAAGGACATGCACTGCACTGCCAGGCTGGTGGAGATGCTGAACCAATACTACAGTGAGCTCCGAAACTACACCGAGAACAACCTGACGACTAACTTCTTGTTGGAGGAAATAGAGGTCTTGGAAGAGGCCAAAGGGATCGGCCTCCCGGACGTCCTCCCTCACACCGCCTTTTCTTTTTTTCTGCAGCAGAAGATGAAGGCGATATCAAGCAAGCTGCCGAGTCTCGTGGTTCTTGCTTGGGACTACATTGAGGGAGTTGTGATTCAGTTATTGATGCGACACTCACAGAATTATCCTCAGCTGCAGTCATCGACGAGAAGAGTGACGTCCAGTCTGATCAAGAAGATGAAGGGGAAGATGATGAATAGGATGATGAAGATTGTAGAAATGGAGAAGCTCACTGACTACACTTGCAGCCCTGAGTACCTGCTGGAACGGAACAAGCTGATGGTCCAGCAGGACACGTTCGTGAACAAGTATAAAATGTCGTACGAAATTTTCCTTGAGGGGATCGGGACTGTCGGTGTGACCCATCTGCGTAATCGCAACCAGCAGCTGGTTCGGCAGGCGTTCGATCTGAAGATGAGGATGACCCCATACTGGAAGATTGCGCTGAGGAGGTTTGTCGATATGGCGGCACTGCATCTGCGGTTCAACGTGCACAACTTGGTGAACAAGGAGATGGAGAAGGAGATTAGGCGTGAGCTGAGTGGGCCCGGCATCAAGAGGATGATGGAGGAAAAGCCGGAGATGGCGGAGAAGCGCCAGAAGCTGAACAGGAATATCAAGCTGTTGAGGGAGTCTGCGGAGGTGGTGGCCCAGTTCAAGAACCGGATCGCTACCGATGGCGATTACAATGGCTAATTAGCGATGTTGTTCTGTTTTTCTTTCTTTCTTTTCGGCTTGCGAGGGATTATGAGAGGCAAAGAAATTTATCAGCGTGTTCTTGTTTGGTTAGGGGGATTTTGTGTGGGATTCTACTGAGACTTCAATTAGCCTCCTATGATTAGTTCTTGGTGATGTGCTAGTTAAAATTGGTTTTTAAAACCTTAGAGGCCGTTTGGTTAAGTTTATATATTAGCAGTCTTTATTTATTTTTGAAAGCAAAAATAAATAATATTTCACGTTAAAACATTGTTTGGATGGCTATAGATAGAATCGATTATTTCAAATGAAACAAAAGCCAACATAATCTATTATCTTGAAAGCACATATTTCTTGTTTTGTTATAATTGGAACAGTGATTCCATCTGTACATACTTTTAGAGACAAACAACATACTTTTGGATCAAGTGAGGGCAAATTTTGACATCAAAAGACTGCAAATCTCTTCTATATAAGAATATGCATTTTCGTTCTTCTCCACATGCGTTCATAGAGATTTCTTAAAGCTATTTTCAACATTAATTAGAAACATAAGTTGTCTTGAAGTTCCTTTTACTTTGTAATTTATAGCTCGTTTTGTAAGTGATAAAATTTATGCATATGAATTCATCTTAGTTCTATTATCTGTAGGGCTGATGCTCACAACAATTGTAGTCCTTCCTTTAAACCTTAAGTCTTCCATTCACCCAGAACTTGGCTGATTAAACATCACCGCAATAGAAAAGTGGGCCCTTCCCCAGAGCCTCCGAATCAAACTTTTCCTTGCCATGTGCTCCGTTTTATCATGTCCTCCAAATATGTACGTGATGAATTATAGATTCCCCACACTTCTTTATATGTAAGTATTAAGGTTGAAATGTGTTTCGATTGTTTATTTTTAATTAGTTTATATTTAGTTTAAATATCTAGTTTATGAGCAAAACGTATATGGAAAATAAATAATAAAAAGTATAATTAGCGGTTAGACATGATATATATTATTAAAATGAAAATTATGTTAAATTAGCATTTATTATCAAGCATAACCAAGCATAGCTTTTTTTAATTAAGAAATATTTAAATAAACTAAAACAAATAGTCATGTCAGCAATAATGAAGAGGGCTTTTGTTGGGACGTCTTCGTTCTGACCTCGATTTTTAGGACGGGATTGTATCAACAATCAATCGTCAAACATGATAATCATGAAGATCGATAAACCACGACAGTATCAAAAATGCCACTTTGGGGTGGAAATTCAATTTCTCATCAACGGGATGTGGAAACTCAGGAAGTTGAGGGTGGCCCATGAGCGAGGACCCAAGTGGGCCCAAGCCCACGTTGGGCAGCCCAAATAGGCCCACACCCATGATGGGCAGCCCTTGAGGTCTATGGGCTCTCCTAGCCCAATTAGGTCTATCATTGCTAAATCTTTACACTAATTGTTTTCAAGTACATGAATAGTGCGTGAATATTGCGCAGTTTTGGTAAAATGACCGAAATGCCATTCCATTCAACTAGGATAAATTTGGAAAATGGCAAGGTAGGGGGTGGCACAAGCAAGAAAGGGCAACAAATGGAGAACATTTTTTAATATTCATAAATGATGAGAACATGTTTTGTCCAGTTCATCTATATAAGTGATGTAAGTGATTAATATTAAGAAAATATTTTCTAAATATATTTTCCACAAAATGAATTCATCTTAATGTGCTTTCTTTTTAATTTTCTTATGATAGGTGACCGATTTTACTTGACAAATAACAAATCAATGGATCAAAAAGACCAAGGAAAATTGAATTGAACAGTCTTCAGTGTGATAAATTGAATAATACTAAGGATAAAATCATTTTGTCGACGACGAAAATGGGCGACCGGTGAGAGACCAGTCCTAATCATTTTTTTTTTGACGACGAATTTTGTAGTAAATAGAGTAAAGAAATTTGCATCAAGCTGGCCCTTAAGCCTATGCTGGGAGGACTGGGAAAAAGGTCGGGGAGAGAATTAGAATCAGAATGAGAATAGGAAGGGAGGTGGCGTGGAAATGGGCGGGCACTGACTGCACGCACAACTCCATCATCAAGGGATAAAAGATGTCTTGGTCAATGTTCTTTCCTTGCAATTAACAATTCTTTACCTTTTGTCCACCCTCAATTCATGTTATATGTATACACACTTCCGAACCATTTCAAGAAAAATCATTTCTTCACATTCTTTCTTGACCTCATGTTTTTCTTCACGTAGATTTTCTCCACCTCCATTATTTGAGGATTTTTTTTCATTAATTTTTCAATTATTTTTAATATTTCAATAACACAATTTCATTTTTTTTTCTAATAAAAGGGCAATTTGATTTATTTATTTTTAATTATTGGGCCTTGGCCAATCATGCTTTGTATTAGCCTAGGTTGCACATGACAACGCTTTTGTTATGGGGAAGAGTTGTTTTTTTAGAAATAGTTATTTTCTAGTTCTGTTACGGGGAACAATTTCTTAGTAAAAGAACTCGTTTGATTACTACACAAAATTTCTACTCTTAGAATAGAAAAAGAATAGAAATGCGTTTGGTAATGCAACAAATTATTTTTTGTATTTATTTATTTTTTATTCTTGTTCACGAATTGCCGCCGGTTGCCGCCACCCACCGCCGCTGCACGACCACCGGCCGCCGATCGTCACCGTCGATTGCCACCGCACAGTCCATTGGCCGCCCCTTCCTGCGGCCGCCTGGTCGCCTCCAGCGGTCGGCGGTGAAGATCGGCGGCCGGTGGTCGTGTAGCGGTAGTGGGGGCCAGCGGTGGCGGCGACTGGTGGCGGCGGCGGCGGGCGATGGCCGGTGGCTCGAGCGGTTGAAGGTGGCCGCGGCAAGAGAGAGAAATAAAAGGAAAAAAAAAAAAAGAAAATTGGTTTATTTCTAGAAATTGTTCCGGGATTAAGAAGTAACTTTTTTTTGTTTCTCAAAACTGTTCTCCGGAACAAAAAATTAGAGAAATTGTTCCCAAAAACAAATGTTTTATCAAACATGTTTCTGTTCTTTTTTTGTTCTAGGAAACAAAAGAACAGAAATTATGAGAAACATAAGCGTTACCATGCGCTGCCCTAGTGGCCACCCCTACTGCTAATGTTGGAATTGAACACCACCCCACCACCACCATCAACTCCACACCTCTGCCACTAGAATCGGCGTTGCCACAGCCATTGCCACCACCAAACTCAGCCGCCGTTGACACTAGAGCCCTATACTAGGCCATCATGAATAGTTCTTTTAAATGTTTTATTTTAATGGTGTCATTTACTCATTATTTTATTGCCTACTAATTTTGCTAATCACCCTCTATTTTTCTACGGTTGTTTTAGATATTGTGTGATTGTAATTATTTCATAACAGTATTACTGGTGATTAATTTTAAAATCTTATAGTGATTTGAAAACAAAATAATAGCATTTGTGCTTTTTTATTTTGTCGAATTATTAATTTTCTAAGCGGCAAAATTATGTAATTTTTTTTGTACGGGTGTGTCCATTAATATTAGTATTTCTATATATCATTTTCAAATGACTTGATAAAGGTACAAAGTTTGCCTATCATCAACAACAATGCAAAGTTGTTCTTTCTTTCAAGTTCGTTTTGCTTGATGGTCATCCTTATACCCTCAACAGTTATGTGGGTGCACCCACGCACACGCCCCACACACACACAAAAACTCCTGTCCATATATATATATGTATGTATGTGTTTATAGACATATCATTTTCCATAGGCAAGTGAAGAGGACATTAGCCTAAAAGATGGTGACATACCAAAGGAAAAATGAAAAATAGAACCAAAAAATGAAAAAACAAGAAAACAAGAAAACAATATTGGTTATTAATGATCAATTATCTTATTTTTCAAAACAAAATACCAATTCGAGTCATTTTTTCATCCCCGATTATCTTTTTGCTTCCATGAGTATAAACTTTTGACTAGAGCATCTCTTGCACCATTTTATGAAAAGTTGGTGGTCTTGTGATCATGATAGTATTAGCTTAAATCAAATATTTTATATCATTCTTTTGATTTGTTTGTTTGTTTTTTTTTTTTTTTTTTATTTTTACGCCAATGATCCAGCCTAACTCACCTTACGAGAGCATAGCATTGACTATACCTTGGGGGAGACTAACCTAACAACCCACTAGCCGAGGCTCCTCACTTAAGTCACGGAACTATTCTTGGAGTTGTGATGGACTCTGAGAGTCAAACCCCTGACTTGGCAATCAAGAGGCCAGGCCTCAATCAGTGTAACCATGAGTAGATGGGTTCATTTTTTTTTATTTGTTCAATGTGAATGATTTGTAAAAAGAAAACAAGTTCTTAATTCCAAAGATGACCATTTATATCAATTGTCCTTACCAAAAAAAATACGTTTATATCAATTGTAAAAATGAATCAATGAAAAATAACTTTATTGTATACGAAAAATTTTAGACATATCTTTATTATTTCTGATCAAAATATATTTAATCTATTAATAATTTCAAACGGTATAAGATTTTTCAGATGATTTATATTTTGCGAAATAAAACTTTATATATTCAGTTTAGTCTCGCAATTTTTCGTGGTGAAGTCGGAGAAAAAGAATGCGTTTGGTAACGTTTCTGTTTAAAAATTGTTTATGGGAACGAAATAGAAAAAAGTGTTTCTGTTTCAGGGAACAATTTTTGAACAAAAAAACGCGTTTGGTAAATGCTTTAAAATATAAAAAGAATAGAAACACGTTTGGTAAATTTGTATAATTTTTTTTATTTCTTTTAATTTTTTAATATTTTTATTTTTATTTTTATATTTTCTTTCTTATTTTTATTTTATTTTTTATTTTTTATTTTTTCTTCCTTTGGCCGGTCGCCGGCCTCGGCCATGGCCGGCGACCGGCCGATGAGGGTCGGCGGCCTCGCCCAGCCACGGCGAGGCTCGACTTGGCTGGGCGAGCTCGCCCTCGTCGGATCTGGTCGAGCTCGCCCAGCTAGGCGCGAGGTCGGCCTCACCGCGCCGAGCCGACAGTGACCCAGAGCCATACCGTCGTCTCCCTCCATTGCATCGGCGACCGCGCTCGACGCCTCCTTGCCGCCACCGTACCGGCCATTCATCGGAGCAGCCACCGCACCCCCTGCACGCCGCGATGCCGGACCCGCGCCCAACGGCGTCGCCGACCTTTGCGTCCCCAGATTCGTCGCCTGCCGCTCCATGTTCTCCCCTCGCGACACCGGACACCGCACCCGAAGTCTCTCGACGACCTAGCGACGCCGGAGCCCCCAAAGACCGGCCCTCCGCCTCACGCCCAATCGATGCAGCTGCAGGTCTCGAGCCTCTGTTCGCCACCGCCACATCAGATCTCGCTACGCCGTGACCCACGACTTCGAGATCCGCTCGATCGTCGACCCCGCGCCGGCCCACGACTCGACTGGCCGTCCTCGCCACTCCGCTCCTCGACGTCCGCGCTCGAGACCCCACGCCGAGCCCCCACACCGCGCCCGACGTCCTCCGCTCGAGACGCTCGGCCTCGCGAGGGCCGGCGACGCCGCGAGGTCGCCGGCCCTCGACGGCGTCGCCGACCCTCGACGGCCGGTCGCCGGCCATGGCCGAGGCCGGCGACCGGCCAAAGAAAAAAGAAAGAAAAAAGAAGAAGAAAAAAGAAAAGTGTTTCTTGATTTTGTTGCAGAAACAATAAACAACTTTTTTTTTTTGTTTCTTGTTTCTATTCCAAATGTGTTTAACAACAAAAAAATAGTTTTGGAACAAAAACGTACACAAACGTGTTTCTATTTCTTTTTTGTTTCTAAAAACAAAAAAACAGAAATTTTTGTTTTTGGGAACGGAAACAAATGGCAGCGAAACGCTGCCAAAGTGGCTCATGAGTACGGACAGAATCATTATCACACGGTGGGCCCCACCTCAACGCCGTTCTTCGAATGAATTGAATTACAAGGACACGGAAGGATCTTGTCGGCAAAGCCCATCGCATTTCTAATAAAATGGCATATTATTTTTAAAAAGTCTTTTGTCTCGAACTATACAAAATATTTTATTCGAAAAAAATCTCATTTATATAAAAGAAATCTCATTTATATATATAGGAAAAGCAGAACAACAGTATTTACATCGTTTGCATGCATATGGTTCAAGTCTTTTAAAAATTAGAACTGCAAAAAATGCTAAACAAGCAAAAACTGATCAGCCCATGCTAATGTGGCTGGGACATCTTTCTCTTGTGATTCAGCAACGGACCCCACGTCTGGTTGTCCGGTGTGCCAAGTGTGAATGCGAGCATCGCATTTATATCGTCTTCTAATGGATTAGCAAAAGGATTTAAACCAAAGAGGTAATCGGCGTCGACCACCGGATCTATATCCCCATATCCATCAAGCGATCGATCCATCCATCGTCATCATTGACTCGCTCTGCTATCGTAGGAAGTAAATCTGCATATGCACCGTCGTCAAAAGCTGGGTAAGTGGTGTCGCCAGTATCTACTAGGGTGGATGTTGCGACCTTGGGAAGGACATTGGCATCCAAAACTCGGGGAATAACTGGCATAGCGAGCTTCAATCCCGCCGGTCGTAAGAAGCCAGTTGAGGGTTGTGTTGCTGCTGAAGGCTGGAGCCTTGGGGTCGCAGATATCTGGTCTTGGGATCGATGTCATCGTCGTAGCTATAGCAGGAGGTGAGGATGCATGTACTGATAGATTTGTAAAAGAATCTTCTTCCACTGGAGCAAGAGATCTTGACTTGGAGTTGAAACCAGAATGGACCACCAAGTCTAGTTCTGTGGTCATCCACCCCTCCATCCAATCATCACTGCTTCCTTGCACCGTCACTGTCGCCATAGGAGCAAGTGAATCGGCAATTGCGTCATCGCTGAAACCAGGGAAAGCCAGGTCATCATTATCTAAATGCAAGGTGGGCGCCACCCCTGCTGACATCTGAAGTTGTTCAGCATATGCGACGCTGTTGTTAACGGCTTGGGAAGTGGCGAGTTGAGCTCCATCCACTGTGGATGACGATGCGATGGCAAAGTCACAGATGACGCTTGTGCGATCGCCCGAGTCATTGAGTAGGCACATCATCTTTGCTCGTTGATTCTCATCTTCAAATTGCACCGATATGTCAGCCGAAATTACAATTTTCTTGTCTTTTGATTTCTTCTCATCTCTATAAAATTTGATTTTGCATAGGACGTACTTGCATTGCTGCGCCGAGTTAAGCCAAGTGGTTAACAATTTCCAGCCCATAGAGTGTAAGGGACGATACCGGAGAGTTAGATTATGGAAGGAGGACCAAGAACCATTCATTACTGCCCTACGCATAAGAACCATTCTTTCTTAAAAACAAACGGATCATTGCTAATAGGCATGAAGCATCATTACATGAAAAATCGATACCAACAATCTACCATCAATGCGAGTCAAAGAATTATCAATAGACACGGAATTAAAACCTTACCCTCTCGTCACACATTGAGAACTTGTACATGATCTAGCGCCCGCTCGTTGCACTTGAGCCATGTCCACCTTGAAATTTGAAGGACTTCTTGTAGCCAACCAACTCATCAAGACTGACTTTCATCGCGTGCTGCTCTTTCCATGTCCCGGATCCGGCGGTCCTTAAAACCCTCGACTTGTTCTTTCTCAACGTGGTGAAAACGTAGAACGTCTACTCCAAGGTGGTGTCAAAGATCCTCCAAGGCTCTTGGCTGTAGAGGTTGCACTTTTCGATAAGACCAGGAGGCAATGGCACGCCCGTTGCTTTCTACTGGAGGTAGTGAGCAAAAAGGTGCTCATTGGTTGGGCGAAACTTAACTAGCGGATTCATGTTGGCGATGATCTCTCTCGTTCTTCTTCTTCTTCTTCTTCTTCTATGGCTTTTGTTGCTTTCGAAGGAGAGAGTTTCGTTTTCTTGTGCTTTTGTAAACGTTGGAATGAACACTTTGAAGTGAGGCCACAAGATAATCTGTGTTGAAGATCAAATTCCATTAGCAATAACCATCAACAAATCTAATCTGTTTAAATAATGAATTGCTGGGTGTGGGAGACATAACCAGCCAAGAAAAATTCAATCAAAGATTTGATCAAAGATTTTATCAGGGCAGCTAAGATGAAATTATGAAAAATCAGAAGATATATGAACTTCTCATTGGCTAAACTATAGATAAAACAAACCGTCTTTCCTTTTTTAGCAAAAATCCTGGCACGGCTGAATACATTATCCGGTAGAAAACGATAAATAAAGATGCAGAGATGGTGTCGATACTTGCTTTTTCTTCCACGTGGCATCAGCCCATCTCCTCTCTTCTGTGGCGAGAGAAAACCATGCCACGTGAGGAAGAAAGCAAGCGTGTGCTCCAACACCAGAAACAGCGGCAAATAAAGGGAGGAGAGAGAGAGAGAGAGAGAGAGAGAGAGTGGGTACCTGTGATCCTTTTACTGGCGTCACTACTGAGAATGAGAAATATCACAGCACACCTAGGAAGCGTGATCCGTTATCTTAACAAACGTGGTGTTGTTCTCCAAAATCAATTTTGTCAAGTGTTGTTTCACATATTTTGAGGAGGGAAATGCATGTTTTGTGAGAGCATGACTTTTTATCAATTCATTTAAATCACTCTTAACTAAAAAAACTTACAATATATGATATATAAATTTGAGTATTACTAAAACTTGTCATATCAAGCTAGTCTTGGCGTTCTTCTGTAAATTTTGAAGTGAGTATCGTAACCTATTATAGGAGAAGTCATCCATAAGCTATTACACGATGTTAAATCAAGAAAATTTGTCATGAGGTTAGACCACGAGAATATGGATTTCCCATTTTTCAATAATTAGTATTTCTGCAATTTGCAAATTGCAAAGTAATATCCTTTCTAAGTTTCCGTCATTTCATTTTGAAAAAGAAACAAAGCTATTATGTGACTATGATTGGGTAAATTTGACATGAGGTGGAACAATGGGATATAATATAATTTATTATACATTTTTATTCTTTTGAGACTATAGATTCAAAGTGTGCTTCTATGATGAAAAATGAATAATTTATAAATTATTTTCATAACTTTGATCTTTTGTATTTTTAAAAAAATTGGTCAACATATAAATTTCATTAACAATAACGTATCTACGATTAATAATTGCGTTGATAATGGAAATATTTTGCATTTGTATAATTTTTCAGTGATACAGCATTGATTTTAGGAAAATATTTTTCAAATCATTTATTTTTTGCAAAATAAATGCATCAATAACAAAATGCCTATATTATCTCTATTTCATGAAATATAATTTAGTCGGTTACTTGCATTTTTTGTGCGTTGATATATTGTAACATAATAAAATTACGTTCTTTGCCGCACTTTGTGTGATGACTCAAATAAGTCGCTTAGCTAAAAACCTTGATCTCAAATTCTAGGAAGGGAGCTGAACTTTTCACTATAGTGAAAAGGTCGTGGCTATAAAAAAAATGGACTAATTTATAAAATATTTCCAAAAAATATGATTTTTTGTATTGTTTAGAAAAATTAGTATGCTTTCATTAAAAATAACAAATCTATGATTTAATAATAGTGTTCATAATAAAAATATTTTAGAGTTGTCCAATTTTTCTAGCTATGCAATGTGATTTTAGGAAAATAACATTTTTCACGAATAACTTCAAAATTTATGGAAGGGAATTGAACTTTTTTTTCTATTCTTTTTCTATAGTTAAAAGGTTATGGTTCCCAAAAAAAAAGGATTAGAGTTTTCGAGTCATCTCACTATATTTCAATGTATATTACAATTTAATATTTACGTTTTTAATATTTCCTTTTAAAAAATTGGGGAATTGAGCAAGTCATATATATTAGGAAATATCTGTCGTAATCAGAAATCGTTTATCGTTGAGATAAAACGCGTCTTAATCAACGGCAGATCGCTCATCTCCCTCTTTTCTCTCTCTCTTCCACGATGGACATCGCCGGAACGGCGACGAGTTGTCGTTCCTGTCCTCCGAGGGCCGCCAGGACAGCCGGCCAGAAGGAGGACAACGGCGTCATTTGCCACCTGCTGCAACGGAGCTTTTGCCTTGCCGCCTCTAATCGTCGTCGAGAATTCAAAATCTCAGAGATTTCCCTCCCTCTCTTCTCCTCGTCCTCGCAATCCCTCCCTCCCTCCCTCTCTGCAATCCCAAACTCCATTCCTCTTCACCTTCATTCTCTCTCTCTCTCTCTCTCTCTCTCTCTCTCTCTCTCTCAGAAGAAACCAAGGAACCAGCAAACTCTTCTACCCATTCTCTCTCTCTCTTTCTCTCCGAGAAAACCAGTGTCTAGCGAACTCCGCCGTTGATGGGTAAGCGCCGGCGAACGGAAATAGCCGAGATCGTCGATCCGGCTGCCCGGCTCGTGACCTACTCCAAGAGGCGCAAGGGCCTCTTCAATAAGGCCTCCCAGCTCTGCCGCCTCTGCGGCGCTCGCGCCGCCGTCCTTGTCTTCTCCCCCGCCGGCAAGCCCTGCACTTTCGGCGACCCATCGGCCGATGAGATTATCGGCGACTACCTCCGCCACGGCGACTGCGACGGCGACGTGACCCCGTCGATGGGCCTGACCCAGTGGGGGGACTGGATGGAAACGGAGTGGGACGCTTGCGCAACCGAGGAGGACCTCGATGCCCTGATCTTGAAGTACGAAGCCATCCACGATTGCGCGCGCCGTAGATTGAAATCTTTGGAGGAGGCATCGCGAGTCGAGGTCGGCGGGGGCGAATCTCGCATTCTGAGCGAGGAGGAGATTGATGCGCTTTTCGAGAGTTTAGGCCGATGCCCAGCGCTCTCAGATCTCTTGAGGGACGGCGATGGCGACGGTCTCTTGTCTCCGCCGGAGAACTCGGCCGATGGCGGTGGAAGTCCGGCACTGGAGTCCATCCCGGCGCTCTCTGATCTCGAGGGTCGAGGATCTAACGCTGCCGGCGGCGGAAGTTTGGGAGCGGTGTCGACCCCCACGAGCTCCGATCTTGAGGATCATGGGTTTGATCCCGAAGAGTTGCTGAATCTACTGGAGGACGGCGACCTTGAGGATCATGGGTTTGACCCAGATGGGTTTCTGAATCTTTTGGAGGACAGCGACATGGACAGCGGCCGCGAAGGTCCCTTGACTTCGCCGGAGGACTCCGCCGTCCGCTGCGGATACAATCCAGACGACTTCGTGGGCCTTGAAGATTTGGACGTGCTCCTGTGACGAACACTCTTTTTCCCTTGCGAAACAGCAACTGTACAGTCTCTGTCTCGGAGATCCAGATACGTGGAATATGAAAATTAGGGTTTTCTTTTTTTTGGCCAAAAGGGTTTTTGATATTCAATTTTTGGATTCAATAAAGTTTCCATCTTGTTTTTCAGATGGTGAATTTGGGTTCTTCTGCATCTTCTTTTTCCTCTTCTCCGTGAATGTCAGCATTCATTTACTGTTTTTCACGGTTGAAAAAGATGAAGATAAGCACTGTAAAATCGGTTAGGCCCACTCACTACATGAAAAAAGCAAAGACTAAGAAGAAACTGCAGTAAGGCCCATTTATCAATGGGCTTTTTGATTCTCAGTGATCAACGCAGGAGATCGCTTTCAGTTTGCGCTTCATAGCTAGATCGAATCCTCCAGGCGTCTGGATTCAGAATCCAGTTTTTTTTTTTTTTTTTTTGTAAAGTTAAGAATATATTAAGGGAGAGCTAGCTATACAAAAAATCGGTACCAAAAACTTTCACTCATAGTGCAAAATGAATCCAGTTTTGGTTAGCTTCATGTCGCTTGTACTTTAGATGTAGCTGTTTTTTATTTTCAATGACAGTCTAACTCAAATAATTGCATGCGTCGAGTTGTTAGTTATGGCAACTTGTTCTGTCAAATTTCCTTATGAAAGTCTCGTATAACATCTTTGCATTGATGTCGATCGAAATTTGTTTACAACAATATATTTCATATGATCATATCTTTTAGGCTCCAGTCAGTTTCTTATCTTCTAATTTTCAGAGGGCAAGAATTAATGTCTATAAAAGTCATTGCAATCTGCATTTATAGCTCAGGTTACTCAATTATCTCTTCTAGTGTCTTTCTTTCTTTTCTTACTAATGGATTTACTGCGTGGTGGCTGTTTCATCTTTTTAATGCTTATATGTACTGGTATCTCTGTTGCTTTTTCTCTTGACGAAGTATGGGCAAGAATTTTATTGGACAGTAGGGTTCAGTTACAAAATCTAATTTTACTGTTGTAGTAAACACGTATCCTTCTGTTATACTTGTTATCCTATTGTCATCTTAATCCATTGAGTTGTTGATCTATTTGCAAATCTTGTCTTACTCTTAGGTTGTTGGTTCTCCTTCTTAAAAATGCATTCTTAAAAACTGTTTATCTATCTTAACGTTAGTTTCACATTGTTTTAGTTTATCAAGTTTGTTTATCTTGCCTTTTATTGTTGGTGCAGTCAAACAGGTTGATTCACAGAAGCTTGGACATGGTTTCTTCCTCGTCCAACTCGTATGCTTTCTAATGGTTACTTCATGTATACATTGTAGGCACTTCTCTGGTGTCCGTTGCCAGTGATGGCTTGCTTCTTCTCTGGAGTGCAGACCATGGCCAAGATTCTCGAGAACTAGTACTCAAGTTGAGCTTGAAAGTGCTATTTTCCCCTATGCTCTCCCTATTCTTATTATGATCTTTCAGTTACTCTTCTAATAAAGGACCAATACCTGGTTTGATGCATTGATTTACATCAACTAAACCTTGCTAATACAGTGAAGACCATGCAACAGCGTCTTTGAGGTACTGTTTGAAAACTATACTTTCCTCCGTTTCCTTGTGGTATTAGTTGCTGGAGTCAAGAAGCCAATGCCCAGAGGCGAAGCCAAATCAAGGTGGAAGGAAGTCGAGCATGGAAATATCACGGCCCAGAATTTCGCTTTCCGCAAGTTAGCCTCAGCCACAAAGAATATCCAACAGGAGTGCTTGTTGGGCGAAGGTGGAGTTGGTCGAGTATACAGAGGAACGCTCCGGGGGAATGAGCAGGTGACAGAGAGGCATTGACTCGCTTTCCCTCTTCTTTATCTTGGAAAAGGTCGAGGTTTGTGAAACCGCACATTCATCACTGAATGATACATTTGGCTTAGCACACTGCTTTGCCTTGCACTCCATGTCTCTCCATAATGGGTATCCTGTCCTGACCTTATTATCCTTCCCATCAAAATGGCTCCCTGCCTCCACAGGACGACATTCATCCTTTTGTCCTTGTCGCCAGTGTATAATTTGGCACTTGCTAGAACTAAAGTCATGGAAAAGCTCGTGATACTGGTGTTAAATGCTCGTGATACTGGTGTTAAACAAATTGTGGGCTACATAAAAAAGTTTATATTATTTCAGCTCACGAACCACAACTTCAGCTTTAGCAAGAGATTATGTGTATCTCAATGCAATATATCATTTGACTTGCGATGGCATTTCCTAAAAACAAGTTAGTGACACTTTACTTAATCTGTTTAATGTCTTCATTCAAGTTCCAAATAATCCTATTCGGAAGGAATGATGAGGATAGAAGAAGCAACGATAAGGATCTCATTCGGGTTCGAGCAGCAAGAGTAGCATGTCGAGGGATGGAAGTGTTACGTTGATGGACAGAGGCAGAGTTGGTTCTTGCATGATGGAAACATTTATCATTCTCACAAAACGAGCGCAAGTTTGTCTAATGGAAGCACGTCTTCGGTCCATGAGACGAACAAAGACAGCAGAAAATTATTCCTTGAGCCATAAGAGCAGCGAGAGATCGTTCGACGGAATTGATCTTTCGAGTCCAAAAGGATGCAGCAGATACAGCAAAACAGGGTCACCACATCATGCTCTGCTCATTTTGGGGGACGATGACACGGGAGGTTCACGGGATCGGAGCTTCTATCAGCAGCACAGCAGCCACGGCATATCAAGAGGCGATGGCATCGTCTCGTGCAGGCGGCACATACTTTATCCGGAGAAATCGTTTCCCAGCTTCAAGCCCCCTTGATGCCAACAGGCGCAGATATCGACACAAGAAATTTAAACCCGGACGCCTTGAAGCCGCTCCTTGCTTCCGGTTGCAAGGTGACGACAAGCTGCCAGCATCCTTGACCCTCTCCGTCGATCTGGTGGCGGGGTACGGATGGAGAGATACGACGCACAGAAGAAGTAGCGAGCAGACTTCCGCCGGTACAGTGCCGGGGGAGGAACCATGCACGGTTCTTCTCCATCACAATCAGTTGCGAGCCCTCCCCTTCTGTCCCCGTCGCCCCCAGCCCCTTCATTTAAAAAACATATGACGTAATATTCCGGATTTATGACATATTTTCTAGTTGGTTTCTCTTTTTGGCTGCGCCACATTTTCTTTTTACAAATCAACTAAATGTATCATTTTCAGGTACCGAATAATCGCCTCCCCTGAGTTTCAATATCACTACATTAATTTCTTTATCATTATGACATAAACAACATCCCATAAGAAACCATATCCACCCCCTACCCCACCCCCCAAAAAAAAAAAAGAAAGAAAGAAAGAAAAAACCTAATGAGAGATTACTGTTGCATTAAGTGGCGATGGAGCGAAAATAATATTATGTAATTTGCCTTTATCTACCCAGAAAATAGAAACAAAAGAAAAAGGCAATCATATAGGATTAATTTATTCCAATAAGCACAAAAATACTGGTCTATGTTGATCATTTACGAAAAAAAAAGGTTGTAATCTTTTTTTGCTGCAATTTGACAGAATTTTATTGAAGATTATGGCTTGTTTATTTTGCGAAAGAACTCCTATTTTAGAAAATATTTTCCTAAAAATTAATTGTTTTAAAAAATGTATAAATGAAAAATATTTCATGTCCACGAACGAGTTTATGTTAAATTTATGCTAACTTTGATTTTGTACTCTTCAATAATCCTGCAATACCATAAATTTGAAAATGAATACTTGAAAAATAAAATAAAATAAAATAAAATCCTTTGAACTCAATCAGTCCCTCGAAAGAACATATCCCTGCCAGGAAAGCCCAAACAAGCACTACTTCATCTCATTTAAATCTATAAATGCAACAGGTTTTTATGTATATTGATTACCTAATCAACTCATTTACTTATCTTCAAAATAACATTAACTCACAAAACCCGAACTCAAGCTCGCTGGAGAATGAAGTTTTTTGGTGGGATTCAGAGGACGGAGGGGAGGGGTTGAGTGAGATTGCATTGGATTTGCATGATAGTGAGAAAAAGGATTTGATCAAGATCGATATTTCTATCACACTGAATATTAAATTAGTAATTCGCCTTATTTATCATATTGAATTTTTCAGTGAAATTTTATTTATTTGGATGAGGAAGAGAAATGGGATCTTGTATACATCGACGGTTCGAGGTATAAAAAACTAATTACTATTCAAATTAATGGCAAAAATTTTGACAAAAAAATTAATGGCCATAATGTGAAGGGGTAAAAAAGACATTTTACGTATTAGTGCATACGGATGATGAAGAAAAGTTCGCTTTCCCTGCCCGGATCATCGTCTCGCGGGTACGGGGGCGGGAATGGGGACTTGCGGGGCCCACCCCGTATATGTTGACTAGTTTTTCTGAATTATTTTATTTTATTTTATTTTTATATTGTCATTTACTTATTATTTTATTGTCTGCTACTTTTGCTAATCACTCTCTATTTTTCTACGGTTGTTTTAGATATTGTGTGATTGTAATTATTACTATAATAGTATTACTAGGTGATTAATTTTAAAAGCTTATAGTGATTTGAAAACAAAAGAATAGCATTTGTGCTTTTGTTTTTTTATTTTGTCGGATTATTAATTTTTCTAGTGGCAAAATCACGTTTTTTTTTTTTTTTATACAAGCGTGTCCATTAATGTTAGCATCTCTTTTTATGATTTCAAATGCCTCGATAAAGGAATGAACTTTGCCATCATCAGCAACAATGCAAAGTTGTTCATTCTTTAAGTCCCTCTTCCTCAATGATAGTCCTAATACCCTTAATAGTTATGCGTGTGTGCATATATGCATTGGTATATAAACGCGTCATGTTCCATTAGCTAGTGAAGAGAATATTGACATGAAAGGGCCGTGACACGTCAAAGGAAAAAGAAAAAAGAACTAGAAAATGTTAAGAGAGAGAGAGAGAGAGAGAGAAGCAAACAATTTTGGTCATTAATGATTGATTATCCTAGTTTTCAAAATAAAATACCGATTTGGTCATTTTTTCCATCCCCTGATTATCTTGTTGCTTCCATGAGTATAAACTTTTCACTAGAGCATATCATCTGATGGCATTTTCGTGGTCTTGCGATCATAATAGTTATGGTTCAAATTGAATGTTTTGTCATCACATTAAGAATGTTCAATTCATTTAATGTGAATGATTTTTAAACAAAATTCCTAACCCTAAAGATGACTGTTTATATCACTTGAAAAAATGAATCATTGAAAATTAAATTCATTATCTACCAAAAAGTATAAATATAAATTATTGTCGTCGATGAAATTTTTTTTCATCTATTAATTATTTCAGATGACATAAACAATTATTTTTCAGAACATTGATTATTCGTGAAACAAAGCTTTCATCTATTTAATTTAGTCTCACAATTTTTCGTCTTCGAATGCAGGTTATCACAACAAGGAAGGACCTTCTGTGAGTGATAGTGCCGATACCTGTTTTTTGTTGCCACGTGGCAACAGCCCGTCAGCTCTCTTCAATGGCGGGAGGAATATCATGAGCCATCGGTTTCCAGTTCTGCAATCTTTGCGCACCAATCCCTCCTTATTCCTCCAATTCTGTATTAGTGGTCCTTGCTGGTGTCATTGGCGAGAAATATCACAGCACAGCTCGGAAGAATTATACGTTATCGTAACCAACGTGGTGCTGTTCTCCAAAATCAATTTTGTTGTATATATTGAGGAGTGCAATACATTTTGCGAGAACATAACTTTCATCTATTCATTTTAAATCACTCTTAACCGAAAAGTTTACCGTGGCCAGTACACTTGTTAGAGTAGTACTAAACCTTGTTAAATCAAGCCAGTCTCGACATTTTGCTCTAATAGTTGAAGTTGTACCGTTGCTCTAACAATGAATCAGCAAATGTTGCCATGAGTTTAGACCGTGAGAATATGAATTTCCCATGTTTCAATGATAAGTATTTCCACAATTTGTAAATTACAAAATAATATCCTATTTAGGTTTCAGTCGTTTCATTTGGTAAGCATCAGTAGATTTCGGTCATTTCAATTGGAAAGCAATACATACTCAGTGAAAGAAATTGAGCTATTAAATGATGAATCGGCAAATTTGTCATGATGTTCAGCAATGGGAAATTGCCAGAAGAACACAAGCAGGTCGCCTTCAACACAGGTGAAGAAAGATGTCTTTGTACACATGAACCAGATGAAAGTGCCTGATTCTGCGGAATATTTATCAGACATCAGAGATGTAGGAGGATGCCAAAGCTGGCATGAATAATTGTTCTTGCTTGGCTTATTCTTATGTCCGCCCAATAGGGTGTTTGGTCTGGGCTAAAGATCTCATCGATTTTCAGGAGTTTTCAACAGCTGGGCAAGATGTATACATTCGGGTCGCACATGACAATACAGGTATAAGAAGTTTCACTACGAGTTTCGTTTGAACTTTCTCACACATCTTACAATTCTTTTCTCATGTCAGGCATGTCGACAGAAGCAAAACTTATCATCAGCATAAGTACCATCCTGGGCATCATGTTTGTTGGAACTGCTATTTTCGGTCTCTGGAAGTGGAGAGCCAGCAAAAGAGGTACGAGCAGCTCATGTCCAATGCTTAATTTCACATTAAATGTAATCTAAAACCTTTGCCAAATTCCTAAGGCACTTGACTGGCCAGATATAACTGATAAAACAGGAGAAATGTCTCCTGGAAATGCATGGAAAGATCAGCTGAAGCAAAAGGACGCATCCGAATTTACGCTGTTCAGTTTTAGTAGCTTGCTTCTTGCAACTAACAACTTTGATGCAACAAATAAACTTGGCCAAGGAGGGTTTGGGCCCGTTTTTAAGGTAAAAGCCTTCTCTAAGATGTTCGTTTAGGGAGTTTTATGACATTATCCAAGGTCTGACAGGTCTTTGAGTTCGGAAACAGGGAATGCTGAATGATGGAAAGGAGATAGCTGTCAAAAGACTTTCCAGTAGCTCAGGCCAAGGAATGGATGAGTTTAAGAACGAGATCGTTCTAATATCGAAACTTCAGCATCGAAATCTGGTCAGACTCATGGGCTGCTGCGTCGAAGGAGAAGAAAAGATTTTAGTATACGAATACTTGTCAAACAAAAGCTTAGATTCCTTTCTGTTTGGTTGGTCTCACTTTTTTCAAATCATACTTGTGCTGATGGAAATATATATATCTTAGCAGTATTCAAGGTCACAAATTCTTTCTCTTTCTTCCTTGCTTAGATTCAAAAAGGAAAGCAGAACTCAACTGGGATACACGTTTCCGCATCATTCAAGGGATTGTGAGTGGGCTCCTGTATCTGCACTGCGATTCTTACCTTCGAGTTGTCCATCGAGATTTGAAGGCAAGCAATATTCTCTTGGATGAGAAAATGAACCCAAGAATTTCGGACTTTGGGCTGGCGCGGATCTTCGAAGGCACTCAAGTTGTGCTAAATACTCACAAAGTTGTAGGAACACTGTTAGTATTCAAGCCTTCTTGCTGAAATTATAAATTAAATTAGGAAAGTCTACAACGCAATTAGGAAACTCTTTAACTTGATTGATTAACATGATAATTAATTGCAGAGGATATATGTCTCCTGAGTACGTCATGGGAGGGATAATTTCTGAGAAATCTGATGTTTATAGCTTTGGGGCATTGCTACTTGAGATCGTTGCTGGCAAAAAGAACACGAGCTTATACTATTGTGGCTAGCATTTCAATCTTCTTTCCTATGTAAGTGTGAGGAGTACAATCTCGAGTGATCTTCTGTAATCCTTCGGCTATTTCTTCTCCCTATGTTCTCTTATTCTTACAGGCATGGCAATTGTGGAGCGAAGATAGAGGACCAAACCTAAGGGATGAAGCTACAGTTAATACTTGTCCGCCATCAAAAGCAATGAGATGCATTCAGGTGGGGCTTCTTTGTGTGCCGGACCAAATGACGGACCGACCCAACATGCTATCCGTAGTTCGGATGTTGAGCGGTGAGTCAGATCTTCATCAGCCGAGACCTCCAATGTTCACCTTCCAAAGGGGAAATCCAAATCACGATAAGGAGGCACAAGGGGAAAGTATTTTCTCCATGAACACCATGACGAATTCTGTGGTCGAAGGAAGATGATGGTTGAAATTCTGAATTTTTTTTTCCTCACATAGATTTTGCAATAGAATTGAAGTATCGCGTGTACGCCGGTAATTTAATTAATTCAAATTTATGTAAGTCGAATTGGCTTGGTAAGGCATTTGTGAAATTATTCTTCTGTTTTCCACTTTCCTCTTCTTCGTCTTCCCCTTTCTTCTTCTTTCTTCCTTTTCTCGAAATCTTCTCTCTCTCTCTTCCGTTTATTTCGCACGGTGGTCTCTTCTATTCCTTTTCTTTTGACTTCTAAAAACCCATACCTTACACTAGTTCTAACCCTAGCCGCCAAACTTATTGTCCTGGATGTAGATGACGGTCTCGTCGTCCATGCCGAGATCCTTCACCGACTTGGCCTCCGAGACCTGCCCACTGTCGTAGTCAAACCGCGTGGCCTCACATGGGAAGCCCTTGCAGGCACAGCTGTCGGCCATGAGGGCCCCAAGCGGCATGCTCCAGTCCAGCAGGTAACACACGTCGTCCTCCTCCTACTTCTGCCACGCAAAGGGGGATGGGGTTGGCCTGGTGGTTCTTGCGGCCTGGTACGATACAGACACCAGCTTCGCCTCCGATGCAGCGACGTCCATCGTTGAGCAGGAAGAGAGATGATTTGAAGCGTCTCGACACCTTTCTTCTGCCCTGCGATCTGCCCTTCATTATGACATGCGATAGCCATATGGAGGAAACGCAATATTGTTGTACCAATTGTTGCCAAGTGAGTGGATAGTTGATTTGCACAATTATCTTTCTCTCTTTTTTTTATTAGAATTAATATCCTGAAAAACCCCAAACTGATACATTTATAACAAATCTACCCAAAATTAATTTATTCGACTGCAAAAAACCCAAAATTGATAAATTTGTGACAAATATAGTATTTGCTAAATTGGATTAATATTACAAAAAAAAATCACAAAAATTATAAATTGTGACAAATGGACCATAAAATCCTAAATTTGTATACCAATCAACTGTCACGTGTCATTTAACTTAATAATTTGATAAAAAATTTAACGAAAACTAACATAAGGTAAAATTGTCACAAATGTATCAGTTTGGGATAAATTTATTAAAGGTATACTAGTTTGGGATTTTTGGTGGTAAAAAAAAAATAGTTTTGGGCAAATTTGCCATAAGTATACCACTTTTGGGGTTTTTTTAGAGTATATCATGAAAAACCCTAAGCTTACCCCCAAATTAGTTTTTTGACTACCAAAAACTCCCAAACATATACACCTATAACAAATTTACTCTAGATAATTAAAAAAAAAAATCTCTAAACCGGTATATTTGTGATAAATTTATCACAAATTAATTTTTTTGATCTCCAAAAATCTCAAACTAATACATTTGTAATAAATATATCTTTTGTTAATTGGATTAATACCACAAAAAGTACAAAATTAGTACAATTGTGACAAATAAAGAGAAAAATCTCAAATTGGTATACCAATAAACTATCACGTATCATTCAACTCAACAATTTGATAATAAAATTTATGGAAACTAACAAAGGGTAAATTTGTCACAAGAATACCAATTTTGGATAAATTTGTCAAAAATATACTTGTTTAGGGTTTTTGGTAGTACAAAAATTAGTTTTGGGTAAATTTGTAATGAGTATACCAATTTGGAATTTTTCATAGTATTAACCCATCTTTTTTTAACCCTCACTCTATCTCTTTTTTCCCCTCGTTTTGCTAAGTATTTCATGATTTTTTTTAATTACTAAAACAAATATTAATGGTTGTGGGTTAGCATGTGGAAGTAAACTTTCATTTTGGGTGATCTTATCTAATATTGTTCATTTTGGTTTGGTCGTGTATCATTGGCGATATGGTTTTAAAATGCAACACCTTAATTTGAAACGGCATAAGACTTCTTTATCATTGCAACATCAATCATATATGTATGTTGTTCCGTCATATACATGTTTAGCATTCTATGTGTGTCCCGAGGAAAAAGGAACCATAAATTATGGGGTTGCTCATCGGGAGAGTGAACGAGCTAGAGTATGGGGATTGCATTTCTGGTATGCCGCTGAATGTTGATTTATCCCATGGTCCACTTCTCCAGTAAGGGGTCGAGCCATTCCAAGTGAAAAGTTGCGGCGGAGTCTCCGAGGTAATCCCAGTGGCGAAATTTCCCGATGATGGATCGTTGTTGTTTTTCCAGGAAACTAAAACCCGTCTCTCTCCGGTTCTCATGTTTAGTCCTATCTTCATGTGTGGTAGAATTGTATCAGTTGGATCATCAAAGCTTGCCCATACTTCAATAGAATTACTGTCATGAAGAACAAATTTTCCACCATCTAAAAGCATTGCTGCTGTAATTTGACTGGACAGAAACATTGGTGGACCAAACTATGTTCTGTTGTCCATCCACGAGCTTCAAATTCCCATCACTGCCTATCGTTAATTTCGCAGACTGATCTGCGGACGTGAGTGGCGAATCCCTATTGGCCACCCACACGATTTTAGAAGGCGTCAAGTTCTTGTACCATATGCCAACATAATGGTTTTCCGACCCATTTGGCATGAAGAACCCAAGCTCGAAGATTTGGCCTGAGGAGACGAGAGTTTGGTTTTGAAAGAGCGGCTTCGATGTGGTAATATTGTGAACCGCGCCGCTCGCTATGTGTTTTGCCGAAAGTAGGAAGATGAAGACCAAGCAAGAGCACCAAGCATTCATGAGTCGCATAATAAGAATGACTGAATGAGCCCCACGAGCTCGGCGGCTTCGGTTTACTCTGCACTTTCTGCGGATCAAGAATAGATGATCAAGATTTTCTGCCGAGCTCAACCTCGTGGCTCAAGGGTGGCTCCACTCCTGTTGGCAGGGTCCGCCACTGTGAGGGCCAGCTAACATTATAATAAGAAAAAGAAAAAGTCGAAAAGTCAAAATGTCAAAAGCCAAAAACTCAAAATGAAGAAAAGAAAGAGGGGTTGAGAAGAAGAGAGAGAGAGAGAGAACAACGAGGAATTTTGTTCAATCGATTTTTGGTCAATTTTGTTTTGGGGAATATATTGATCTTGAATTAGGTTAGTTCTTGATGAATTATGACCCAGTTCTCCCTGACACTTCATAACTATTATTTTCATTTGAGCATATTTTCATTGACTATCAAACATTGAGATTGTTCCTCACCAATGTTCAAATTCGACTCAAACTCTCGATTTACACCTACATCATCCTCCTCCACAAAATTTAAATTTGCTTATCTATTAACCCATACAACAAACAAAATGGAAGTGTTGTTTAATCAATTATTTAAGGTCGTGCATCCATGTTGGAATTTAGAACAATTTCAAGTGGCCGTAACTATAAGTCAACACAAATAGTCATTTTATGTTATGTGCAATGAGTGTACATCTAAGCCATATAAATTGTCGAGTTACTTCCGATCATAGAACCTTAATGAATTATTGTAATCATTTAAAGCCAAAAAAGTCCAAAAGAAGAAAAGAAAGAGGGGGCTGCTTGCTTAGGAAGAAGAAGAGACAGAACAACGAGAAGACCACGCCAACAGGGGGGATTTTGCATTTGAAATCCCAATTCGTAAACCAAACGTTGTCGAAATGGGCTCAAATTTCAGCGTCGAGACTGATGACTACGAGTTGATCTTTTTCATTCATGGGGAACCTTCTTCGAAGCATCTCTCTCTCTCTCTCTCTTCCAATTGCGGTTAGGGTTTCTTGTTGCACTTGTGTTAATCTCGATGAAACGTTGATGTTGAGCCTCTAATATATGATTAGAGAAGGAACTTTGTATGTCCTACTATGCTAGGTGATTAGTGGAAATTTTTAAGCGATCCATGAAATCTTGGTGTTGTTGCCTTTGTCTTCTTAATATTCTGACATCATTATTGAAATGTTGCTGGTTATTGCTAGCGTTAAAATCGATTTTGGTCAAATTAGTTTTGGGGAAGATATTGATCTTGAATTGGGTTAGCTCTTGATAAATTGTTGCCCGATTGTCCCTAACACTTCATGACTGCTTTTTCACCTTAGCATATTTTCATTGACTATCAAACATTGATATTGTTCCTCCCCAATGTTCAATTTCATCTTAGACTCTTAGTTTACACCTGCATCATCCTCTTCCACAAAATTCGAATTTGCTTATCTGTTAACCCGTATAATAGATGGGATCGAAGTGTTGTGTAATAAACTATTTAAGGCCGTGGATCTATGTTAGAAGTTAGAACAATTTTCAAGTAATTATGTGTCACGCCCCGAACCTTAAGTGCGTGTCCATCCCTCTCTGGTCGATAATATCTTGCGACTTCCTAGGACGAGTCGCCGACCTTTTTATTTTATTGTACATGCGGAAGCGAAAATAAATCCCCTGACAGTAATCATCTCGGAATAGAAAAGTAAGACAACAGATTTACAAACAAACATGTTTTTATATTTACACTGAGTCATGTACAAAGTCCATGGCCAAAAGACTACAAAAGACTAGCCTTCCAAAAAAAAGCGGTCCTTTTGATCACCTCCTTTCAGCTCCAGGTCCTCCACTCGACGACCTTGAAAATGGTTTTATAATAACAAGTGAGACAATGTCTCAACGAATCCATATTCTAAACCTCGATTAGGAGAGAAATGCACCTAGAAACGTCATAACCACACAATCACGCATTTAGTGTAAAGGACTTACTTCGTCTCAATTCCCCCTCTGTAGGTCAGTACAGTTCATACCACAGACAACCTTACAAATATGAGCAATGATTAAGCTCCAACAACTGGAACGCCACACTCAATTCTCAAACCAACACAAGGGTCATGATTATAAGGCCAAATTGTTATAACACGTCATATACCATGCCACAAAATTTTGTCCCATAATCCGACACATCAATTCCACTCAACATATGTTCCAATTGTTCATTACACTCGCTCTAGGGTACGACCAACTCAATGGTTGACGGTCTATTGGCATAGCCAAGCATCGTCTCAGCCCATTGAGTAGGGTTACATTTCTCAAAGACGACTTTCCCGAAGGAGTATAGATCCAGCCTCTACTGCAACCCAAATCCCAATAAATGGGTAACGTCCATCTGACACAGTTCGAGGATAGGTTTTCTTAACCAACACACGACCACTCATATTCGGCTTTGGATACTGTGCAATGCACTCAAATGCCTCAATTAAAATAGTGATCATGGCTTATTTTCTTCGTATTAAAAACATCCTGTGAAATTAGTCATGCGTGGGTACACGGTCATATTGGACCTGGAAATTCCATAACCCTCTTTTTAAAATCCCACTGGTTTATATATTATATAAAACTATTTTTGGTGTTTAAAACCCGACACCCAGGATTTTTTGGATAAATATCAAAATTCACTGATTTTGGAATAAATGACCCACTTTCCAATTAGCACTCAATTTTGACAAAATAACACTCAATTGTAGAAATTAACTACACCATTGCAATCAGCACGAAATTCCGGTCACTGATTACCCCGGCCTAATTTTCGGAAAAATATTTAATAATTAAATAATTTCTAAAATTAATTAAATAAATGCATTAAATATTAAAAATACTAACTTATGCTAAATAAAGTTAATCTAACCACCTATTGAGCTAATTAAATTATTATAATCATCCTAGTTATGTAACAATACACTAACCTAATTAAATATAAGTTTCTAACCACCTAATTTCTTAATCTACACATCCTAATTTAACTAACTAAATTAATAATTAAAATAATTACACTTAAATAAATCTAAACACCACTTAAACATTATTAGCCTACTAAGAAGAGTTTAGTGCATAAACTCACCAATTAATTGCGGAAACAAGTTCATCGCAATGACTTGGGGTGATTGGGTCCAAGGTGGGTAGGG
This sequence comes from Eucalyptus sideroxylon x Eucalyptus melliodora, assembly GCA_016097485.1. Lineage (NCBI taxonomy): Eukaryota > Viridiplantae > Streptophyta > Magnoliopsida > Myrtales > Myrtaceae > Eucalyptus > Eucalyptus sideroxylon x Eucalyptus melliodora. The sequence goes on from CM027825.1 coordinate 25,234,444, forward strand.
TCTAGACCTGGACCTTGTACTCGACCTTGTTTGCATTGGATCCTGTTCCCAACCCATCCTGTTTTTCCGGTCCAAGATCAGAGTTACCCTGTTTATATTGGAACATGTTTTGCATAAAAATTGTTGTATAACACTTATATGTAAGATAAAGCATTTGAATGCAAAATGCTTCCACTGATCCATGTAGGACACTTCTAAACAACCTATTTTTACTAGAGATTTCAACCAACAACTCTTTTGCAACACATATTCGCACCATATGTAAGAATTAACAGATTCCATCGATGCTAAAGAAAATTTAATCCTCTCGACATGGATGGAACCCAGGTCTAGACAGCTCTTACGAGGAGATGACTTTTGTGGAAATCACTTCAAAAGGAAAAACTCAACCAACGATCCACACGAAATAAAAAAAAAAAATGCTGCTAAGAACGTTTGACTACCTAATCATGATGCATTCATCTTGTTGTAAGGCAACGACTTGTGTTCCTTATAGATTATTCGAGTCCAAAACCCTAAAATCACCAAAACTCCCAAATAATCTGACTTCGACGCCTACCCAAATAACTGATCAGTAGATGAGAACTTTGACATACCACCGTGGAAAAAAAAAAGAATCTTCAACAATAAAGACACATAGCCGGCATTGTAGAGCTCAAATTCGAGCAATCACAGCTGGAATCGCCGCTCCACCATCCATGACCGCGCATGAACAGCAAAGATTGACACAAATACACACTCCAACTCGACGACGCAAGCCCGAAGTTAGCTGCTGCGATGTCACCAACGAACAAACCATCCAACGATCGACAGAAGAAGACACCCAATAGAGCAAAAACAACTGGGGAGGCGAAACGACGACACAGCGAGTGACGGCCACACGCTGAATTTGACGTTCTTCACAGTGGCGAACCCGGCAACGGCTCCGATGGTGGCGTTCTCCCACTGACGGATCATCCATATTAGCCCAAAGCAAACTCCAAAAACTCGACACAAGCCGGAAGCACCCGAGAGAGAGAGAGAGAGAGAGAGAGAACTTGGAATCGGGTGTGAACGACGTCAAGGGGATGAGCAGCGGCAACGATGGCGAACCCAACGACGGCTCCGGTGGTGGCGTTCTCCCACTGACGGATCTGGCGATGGCGCGACGAAGGAAAAGCAAGTCTGTGGGTGAGTTGTGTGACCGTGTGAGAGCCTAAGAGGTAAAGTAGAAAATAATTAGGGTTTTCGATTTTGGGGCTGCCTTAAAAACCAGTTCTCAAACTGGTCCGGTCGATCCGGTTTCCGGGTGGGTAATCCCTCGAAACCGGTTCCCAGACCAATTCAAACAAGATCTGAATTTTGGGAACTTGTTCCGAGACCGGTTTCAACCGGAACCGGTTCCCAACCCTATTTTTTGGGTGGGCTGGACCGGGAACCAGGTAAACCTGGTCCGGTTGCACACCCCTAGCGATGAATTTTCGGTGGCATTGGTGGACACTCGGACCAGGCCTAAAACGGGCCTAACAAATCTCAGCCCAAACTGAGATTTACTGAGATTTGTTACTGAAACAGGCTGGACTTGAAGCGGGCTGACCTCACGGGCTTGGGCTGCTGGATTCTTGGGCCGATGTTGGGCTGAACTTCATGTGGACTTGTCTTTGGATGGGCTGGAATTCACATGCAAGTGGGCTGAGCTTCAAATGGGCTGAACCAAGGATAATTCATGGGCTGCAGATGGGCTCAAAGGAGCTGCTGGGCTTCTGGACGCTGAAGATACGGCTGGTTGAACGCGGGCTGTTTCGTGGAGACCAACAGCAAAGGAGTTGACCGAGTCGCTGGATTGCTGGCGGTTGAAGACGCACGAACTGGCGGAAGGCTGGCAGGGAGAAATCAACATGGCTGGGGGAGCGCAATTGCTGGTCGACTCGATGAAGGCGTGGCTTCCTCGAGTGGTGCTGCTGGCGTCCAGTTGGTGGGGTTTTTGGGAGGTCAACCGAATGAAAACCAGGCTGGTTTGTTGACCGTGAAGACGCGTGCCACGGAGCTGAAGACGAAAGCTGCTGGGGAAATTCGTTAGCGTCGAGCTGGGGGTGTCGTGGACGAAGGCAGCTGGCATCGTTGACTGGAGGGGCAGACGGGCGAATGAAGAGAGAGATCGTGGGGCTGAGTGAACTGGACAGAGAGAGAGAGAGATGGGGCGGCTTCAATCGAGGAAAATGAAAGAAAAGCAGGGCAGCTAGCTTCGGTTTTTGAGGACAGAAGAGAGGCCGACGCATTCAGGAAAAAAGGGAGGCTTCAAGCGTGCTCAAGAAGATTGAGCAAAAGAAGGGGGTGAAGTCAAACCAATCTATCCCTTGCATTGATGGCATGTCCCCTCCTAATTCTTTCTAACAATATAAGTCCACATTTCAATTCAAATGGAAGCCAAAATTGAAGCCCCTCTCATAGTTTCGAATTTCCATTTTTTTTTGTCTTCAATTTCTTCGAAATTTTCTCCAATTGGTATCCAAATTTAATGTAGGAAAAAGCCCACATAATTTCTACAAGTCCCCTTCGCCATATGGCTTGGTTTGCAAGTCGAACATCTCTTTAATTAGGCCGATTTGAATTTCCGTTAATTTTCCGCAACGTCTGAAACGGTTTTTCGTAAAAATCGCGGAATCTTCGAAAAATCTTCGGAGGATGAGTTGACGTTCCTAAAATAGCTCATGACGCCACAAAACTTTCAATTTCTGAAATCGGGTTCAAATTCACAGTTAATTTCACTGCGGTGCATTTTTAGCGTGACCTAGTCTACTGGATAACTTTTAGGAATTTTTGATGCAATTGACCCGCAATTGATTTATCTCGAGTCACAACGTACATTTCCGACACATTGGCGATTTTCAGTTGTCGTGAAAATCTTGAGATTTCAATTATAGATACATGATACCAAAAACGACATAAAATCAATTTAGTGTCGATCGATGAGAATTTTGCAATCAGGTGGAATCACCCACACTTTGGTCACATATCTCAGTTGAATCAACTTATCTCTGATCTTTGATCGATATTGCCGGTGTTGTAATGACCCTTGCAGACTAACACGGTTGAGCAATCGACATTGCATTTAGATTCCTTAATTGCTTCCTCAAATAGTTCAGTTATCTTGTAAGTGACTAGCTCAGAGAATTGCACTATTGACACATCGACAAAAGGTCCGATTTATTTAATCGAAAACAAAATCTGAAAATTCGGGCTATCACACTATGACTATAAGTGTAGGTCAACACAAATAGTTGTTTCATGTTATGTGAAATTAGTAGATCTAAGCCATTTATATTGTCGAGTTGCTTCCAATCATTCGGGGAGGGGGGACTTTGCAATCCCGATTCGTAGGCCAAATATTGTCGAAATGTGCTCAAACTTCAGCGTATTGTTCATGTGACTGAGGGCTATGATTGACCGGTTCATTCATAGAGAACCTTCTCCGAATTGTCTCTCATTTTTTTTGGCACTTGTGTCCTACTATGCTAGGTGATTAGTGAAAGTTTTTGGGCAATTAGTGAAATCATCGTGTTGTTTCCTTTGTCTTTTTAATATTCCGACATTGTATTTACTCTTTCTAAGGTTGTATTACCAAAATATTCTGGTTGTTGCTAGGGTTAAAATCGATTTTGGTCAATTTAGTTTTAGGAAAGATATTGATCTTAAATTGGGTTAGTTCTTGATAAATTGTTGCTCGATTGTCCTTTACACTCCATAACTGTTGTTTTCACCTAAGCATATTTTCATTGATTATCAAATGTTGAGATTGTTCCCCCCCCCTCCCCCCAATGTTCAAATTTGTCTCAAACTCTTAAGGGGTGCATGACAACCAGTAATTTCTACTCCAGAAACAATTTTTTTATTCCAAACATGTTTCTGGAATAGAAATCCATTTGATAAACTTATTCCGTTTTTCTATTTCTGGAATAGATTTCAATTCCAGAAATAGGTTTGGAATAGAAATCAGAAGTAAAAATTTTCTACTTCTTTATTTCTGGAATAAAAAATGAGAAATAAAAAAATTTCTCATTGTTCGTCAACTGGTCCTTTATTCGTTGCCCCCAACCACCGTCCATCGGTCACCTGCCAAACGCTAACCCCCATTGCTGTCGGTGGCCGGCCACCGCCGCCGCTCCCACCACCATCCTCCTGTCCGTTGTCATTCGAAAGGAAAATTTTTTGTATCGTTATCAAACGAATTTCTACTTTTAAAGTACAAATTTTGTGTCGTTATCAAACAGTTATTTTTGCTTAGAAACTCTTTTAGAAATAGAAATAGAAAAATCTATTTCTGTTTCAAAAACTATTTCTGGAACAGAATAATTATCATGCGCGCCCTTAGTTTACACCTGCATCATTCGCCTTCACAAAATTCGAATTTGCTTATCTATTAACCTGTATAACAGACAAGATCGAAGTGTTGTATAAAACTATTTAAGGCCGTGCATCTATGCTAGAAGTTAGAACAATTTTCAAATGACTATGACCATAAGTTTAAGTTAACACAAATAGTCATTTCATGTTATGCGAAATGAGTAGACCTAATCCATTTAAATTGTCGAGTTGCTTCCAATCATTGGGGGGGGGGGGGGACTTTGCAATCTCGATTTGTAGGCCAAACATTGTCGAAATGAGCTCAAATTTTAACATATTGTTCATAAGACTGAGGGTACAAGTTGACTAGTTCATTCATAGAGAACCTTCTCCGAATTGTCTCTCATTTTTTTTCCAATTGCAATTAGGGTTTCTTGTTGCACTTGTGTTAATCTTGGTGAATCGTTGATATTGAGCCTCTAATATGTGACTAGAGAAGAGACTTTGTATGTCCTACTATGCTAGGTGATTAGTGGAAATTTTTAAGCGATCCATGAAATCTTGGTGTTGTTGCCTTTGTCTTTTTAATATTCCGAGATCATATTTACTCTTTTTAAGTTTGTATCACTGAAATATTGCCGGTTATTGCTAGGGTTAAAATCGACTTTGGTCGATTTAGTTTGGGGAAGATATTGATCTTGAATTGGGTTAGTTCTTGATGAATTGTTGCCCGGTTGTTCTTGACACTCCATAACTATTGTTTTCATTTGAGCATGTTTTCATTGACTATCAAACATTAAGATTGTTCCTCCCCAATGTTCAAATTTGTCTCAGACTCTTAGTTTACACCTGCATCATCTTCCTCCACAAAATTTGAATTTGCTTATCTGTTAACCTATGCAACAGACGAGATCGAAGTGTGGTGTAATCAACTATTTAAGGCTGTGCATCTATGTTAGAAGTTCGAACAATTTTCAAGTGACTATGACGGTAAGTGTGAGTCAACACAAATAGTCATTTCATGTTATGTGACAATGAGTAGATCTAAGCCATTTAAATTGCTAAGTTGCTTCCATTCATTGGGGAGGGGGGGGGGGGGGAGTGGACTTTGCTATCATGACTCCAACTCCATTTCCATGGTCCTAAGCACATGCAGAAATATAAACAAACAAACTCCTTAGACAAACAATAGCCAGAAGACCGGTACATACATCACATAGAACACATTACTTTATCATAACAGTACTTTTATAAGCCATTTTTCTTCAAGCCATTTTTCCTTTTTACATTATACTACAAGTTTCCACATAGGTTAGAGCATTTTTATCTCCTCTAGTGTGATTGTGACTTCCAAAACTGACGTAAGACTTTCTTGCCTAGAAATCTGAAAAATGAGGGAGTGAGTCGGGGAAACTCAGTGCGTAAAACTCTTAATTCTCTATTAGGTAAGCATCTGGACATCGAAGCCTAATAAGTACAACACTTGCAAACAATGTCGATAACAGATCAAAAGCAAATTACTTGCCATGTCTTGACTCGATACATGATATCAACATAAAATACGTTTGGTTTAACAATGAACACATCAATACATCATACTTATACATAACTGGCAGCCATGCAAATTCATTTATCGTTGTCTTGGCTCGACCAAGCCCTAACGGCTCGATCAAGGCTTCTAGCTTCTTGCTGAGTTTCCTACCTCGACCAAGGCATCTCGGCTCAACCGAGGCTTCTGGGGCTAGCTTCCCGAGACTTTCGAGTTTAAGACCTAGGCATCCTGGCTCAACCTCCCGTTCAATGAATGAGGCATCACCGTTATGCCACATGACGACGGTGCGCTTTTCTCTTTAAGCACACACACATAAGTGCAACACACAAGCCGATTCTTATATTTTCTTCTTAGCCGACTTATACATGGTCCGAAGGCATGCTCATTCATACATGTTTGCCAATAATCCTAGTATTGCACTATACAACATGTCAAGAACGATCCATGATACGTCACTTGAACCGAACATGTAACGTTAATCCCCACACCGAACAAGGCTTGGAAACGGCGTGCCTCAATGCCGATCTAAAACCTTGAGGCTTCAATAAACCTCGCTTTCGTGCAAATCCTAAGCTCGATGGACCTTGACTTCAACCTAACTTGAACATACTTCATGTCATGAATGACATTTGGATCGTGGCTTAATTCAAATGCCAAGCACCATGTCCCCGCACCAACCAAGGCATAAAACCAGCATGCTTTAGTGCCTTACCAAGACCTCATGAGCTTGGGCAATACCTGTACCGATCAAGACTAAGATTCGGCATGCTTCAATGTTGATTCAAGACCTTACGGCCTTGGGCGATCCCCACACCAAGTGACACTTAGAACTAGCACGCTTGAATGCCGATCCAAGGCCTTATGGCCTTGGACGACCTTGCCTTGCGTTGGACTCAACCCGGGTGAACATCAACCTCATTCCAAGCATGAACAACTCAAGCACACATTCAAGCACAATCATGAGCAAAACCATACAAAAGATCTAACATCCTACCAATAGCTTGACGGGTGAGCACCTAACTAAACTCAACAATGGAGTCACTGCCCTAGAGGAGAAATAGGGATCTTACTTACCTGGATGAACCATGAAAACTACACTTGATGAAGGGTGATGGTACGAGCCTGAGAGAAATGAAAGAAAGGGGATAATAGGGTGTGAATGCCAAGAGAGCTTCAATGATGGAAATGAATAAAGGGCTCCTCCTATTTATAGATACCAACCTCATTATTATTTTTCCAAACGATCCAATCGTATTTTGAGAAGTGGCATGACTATAACATTGAGATGGCAAGCCTAAATTGCGATGTGCCATACCCATTTCGAAAGGTGACAAATCTAATGGCCTAATGTAATTATTATAGGCTTACTTGTTTCCTTTTCATTGGACCATTTATACCATGCCATAATGACTTGGCCTACTTGTTCTCCAATGAGGATTTTATGGTAATGATGAGCATACCTTATATGGACACCTATGGTTATGAGTCACCAACTTCTTCTTGAAGGTAAATCTTTTAGCCATCATTACAAAATCTTCAATGGACACCTAGGCTTAGGAGTCACCATTGCCATCATTACTTGACCAATTTGTTCTACAAGGAAGATCTTACGTGTGATGATGACCAAATCTTTCGATGTCAAATAAGCCTATGACTCACCATCTTCATTAATAGCTTATATTTGGGCAATCATGAGGTTTGGATACTTATTACATGCCTAGATTCCAAAACTTGCTCCCAAAGTATTTTAGAGTCTTCTATTATATGTCTTCTTTTTATTGGGCCACATAAAAATGCTTGATTTATTATTGAAGAACAAGTCATCATGAATAGGTGGCACTGTGAGAAGATAAGGTGGTGCCTAGGCAATAGGATATCAATAATTTGGCATGAATCCTCTACTTAATTTCCAAGGTGAATTTTTGGTAATCATAATCTAGAATGATCCATGTAAAATGATGAGTCATCATCCTTCATGAAGAAGTTAGGGTATTCTGGAACCTTCTCTTTTGTCCATTTCCAAGCAACATGGCAACCATGGGAAATAGGCCATTGGAAGTGCAATTGGAATTAGCAAGAGCTTTTTGTGTACATCACTTAACGACCATTCCGACACACCTAATGTTCATGGCAAAGCCACCCTTGGTGTGGTTGTCATAGGCAAAGTTTGTCTTCTTGGCTAGATCGATGGCCCAAGGCATAGGTTTAATGATCGACCTTTGGACCAACTCCGATTGAGCAGACCGACTCTTGGATTTTCCCTAGCCTAGTTTAGGCTGACTCCCGATTGTCATGTGGTCATTCGAGATTGGTCAATTCGTAACTGACACATGATCGTACTAGATCGACTTATGGTCGTCCACGGTTGGTACATGACCAAGTGGAATCACTCGCGACCAGAACACGACTGTTCGGGATCGATTCATGATCATCCATTGATCTGTGGTGGAACGTGACCATCCCTCGATCAACTCTTATAGTTAGGCAATCGTCCATTAGCCGAACGACTCGGGTCCACTTGCTTGGTCATTAGATTGATTCACAGCTGATCTCTTGATCCATCTATGATCGATCCTTACCACTAACACACTAGACTTATATCCATCTGTCATAGGTCGAAAATTTCGTCCCCTAAAAGAAATTTCGTCCTTGAAATTTCAATGTGTACCTGATTCTTGGAATAGGTATGGGTACTTGCACTTCATGGCATCCTCACTTTTCCATGTTGCTTCCTCTATTTCATGGTGTTGTTATAGGGCCTTTATCGAGGGAATGGCCTTACTTCTTATCACTTGCTCTCTTCAATCTATGATTCGCACTGGCTCCTCAACATACGACCCTCTGTCGTCTACCTCGATCTTATCAAAGTTCAGCATGTGTGTCAAATCAGGCTCATACTTCTCAACATAGATACACAAAACACATTATGTATTTGAGCAAGTTTCAATGGCAGCGTCAACTGATAAGCTAAATTCCTAATTTTTTCTAGAATTCCAAATGGTGCTATAAACCTAAGGCTCAGCTTTCCATTTTTCCCCAAAGCGCGACACAACCTTTCGGGGTGATATCTTGAGGAAAACATGATCACCTACTTGAAACTTTAGAGGTTTTCATTGTCTATCTATATAACTTTTCTATCTACTTTAGGTAGTCCTAATGCCTACTTCTACTTATCATAAGTAAGGCTATCTCTAGACGAGTGACTTTCCTTTTCCCGACCTCGTTCCAACAGATTGAAGTTTTGCAAGCTCGACCATATAGTGCCTTAGTCAAACTCTATCTCCATCCTAGTAGCTCTTTAGGAAAACGTTGAAAAATTTCCTTACTACGGAAATGTCTTCGAACTTCAGCTTCACCACGCCTTCGCTACACCACTTTGATTTATCTTCCACTGTTTCTAAATAACCTTGGCAGCTGTCATTAAGAAGCTAGGCTTTTTGTACCATCCACAGTGGCTCGCTACTAATTGAGTCAATCGATTATGATAATGTCAAAATCTTACGTAACCAACTCGATTAGGTCTACTGCTTTATATTATTACATATAACGACCCTATGCTCTCTACATCTTACAGTGGACAATATTTCATTCTAGGGTCTTGAAATTTCCCACTTCCTCCTAAGTGAGTGCGTATACTCTTCCTTAGGCCGGAAGACGATTATCTTACGTTGGGACTCCATTTTGTGGTGCTGTCTGTAGTTGTTGCAATGGCATCATTTGCTGTTGCGGTGGACAGTCTCTTATCATGTGGCCTTGTTGACCATAGCCATAACAAGCTCTTGTTCGAGCCAAAAAGGAAGCATTGCCATGTCGCCTCCCGCAATTGCGATGTATCTCATTCGAAGCGAAAATCAATCTTAGTTTCTTATTCTTTTTGTAAGGACATTCTCCTTCCTGTATTGACCTCTTGTCACGGTGTGGGTTGACTTAAGAGGTTGGAGGACAAGGACCTCTTTGATAAGCTACCGTGGTGGCTTTCTCCAAGAAATCTTTTTCTACCAACTGGGCTTATTCATATAGTTTGTTGTAGTCTTTGAGGTTCCACGGCACTAGTTGGCTCCGAATGTCTGTCTTCAGGCCATCTCGGAATCTTTTCGCTCAATCCACCAGATCTTTGATCAGCCTGGAGGTGTACCTTGACAGCTCGACAAATTTTGTCTCATATTGATCAACAGTCATATTCTTTTACTGGAGTTGCAGGAATTCTGTCACTTCTTGTCATGAGCAGATTCGGAAAAATATTTTCCATTGAAAGTCTGGACGAAGGCATCCCAAATTATGGGAGTATCTTCAGGAAATACTCTCCCTTTTGTCGCATCCCACTAGTGACTGGCATTACCCTACAGCTAGTATACTACCAATGTCACTTTGTCTTCATCTGAGCACCTCAAGAGTGTGAATATCTTTTCCATTTCTTTAATCCAAGATTTGGCCTCTTCAGGATTTCCTTGTAAATGGCATTCGCCATTCCCCGAACTAAAGGCAACTTGCGGTAAAGCCTACTTTACCATCAGACTTCAAACATTTGCAAGTGCCAAAAAAATTTCCTCCATCCGAAGATCTTGCTCCAAGTTACTACCCGAGCTCATCTTGCATTGTAAGACCTACAATATTATTTTAGTAGCTAACTAATTACTAACAAATGTTACTTGTACCACACAACCAATCAAAGGCAAACACGTGCATTTGATGTTTTATACTCTCATGGTCTACTTTACTACTCTGACCACTAAGCGCACCTTATCATCCCGTGCGTAAACCTGCTTTGATACCAAAGATGCTGCGACACCCTAGAATGCCACACGCGACATGTGTACTCTCTGATTCTTTTTTTTTTTTTAATTCATTAGATAGCAAGCAAAATCGCTACAAATACATTACCATGCAACATACAAGGAGATAATCACACAAGTTATATACATTATGTTAACCTTATATTTGCAACTCAAAACAGTATTACCAACAACACACAAAATACCAAAAGACCTGGGAAGGGTTAGGATCGCCTAACTTCAATACTATCCTTTTATACCCAAAAGCCTGCTTGTACAACACCAAAGTTAAAATCTAAAAATCGATGACCTCCCCCATCGATGGCTCATCAGAAATTTAGTCAGGAGGACCATCAAATCCTTTAAGCGGTCCCAACCAATCGCCGTCAAAGATCGCATATCAAGCTATATACCGATTGACCCACTTAGCAAGTCCCATGTTAACCCAAACCATGGTTGTACACTTAATATACATAAGAGCCGTATAAGGCAATACCACTTCTTCATAATTATACACAATATGAGCTGGAGCTCCAAAAAGTAGCAGTGGCGCAAGAGTAATCCTACGAGTTTGAAAAATAAAAGAATGAGTCGATGCCCAGTAAATGAAATTCCTAAGTCTAAGATAGGAGATCCACCTATTACTCCACCTAGTATCAACAAAAATTGTGAATTCAAGGCAGTACAAGACAACCACGCATTATGAGTGCAAGGATAAATGTACAGTTTTTCATATCATGACATATCAATGAGGCAAACATAACATTACGTAAGATCGATCACACAATATGTAAACAGATATCACATATATATACAAGTACCACAATATCTCATCAATTTACTCATATAAACTCGTATTCGCATTGGCTAGGACCATCTCGATTCACAAGGCATTTTGACTAAGGAGTCATCGTCACTGCCAACTCGTGGGGAACGGAATTACACATACCCATTTGCCACACCTCAGCCTATCAATCACGAGTGTCCTCTACATTAGTGAGGATTAATACACCACTGTACATCTGCATGAGGATGACCATTTATTAAGCTCATACCATGGCTTCACAAGCCATGTCATACCATGACCACACGAATCATGTCTTCATAAAATTTCATGTCATCTCAACCTTGCAAGAAACCATCTCATATGGTAAAACATCTGGCTAACTCTAGAGTTTTATACATACTTATACAAGGGAATTCGCTCTATGGCAAATAGGCCCTGACAAATATCTTAATCACGTAAGATCAAAGACGTATATAATTAATCACAACACAATAAGCATTACAAACTAGGGGTGAGCGGTTCCAGGTTCCGGTTCGATTCCGTCTGGAACCTGGAACCTACCCGTCGACAGGTTCCTCAAAATGAGGAACCTGGAACCTACCCGTCGACCGAGAACCTGGAACCTACCCTGTCACAGGTTCCAGGGTCGGTTCCAGGTTCCAACAGGTTCCGCGTTCCTTTTTTTGTTTTTATTTTTATTTATAGATTTGAACTATAACGTATGTGCACATTACCAAAAAAAAAATTATAACGTACGCGCACATTACCAAAAATATATATATAACGTACACGCACATTATCAAAAAAAATTATAACGTACGCGCACATTATAAAAAAAAATATATCGTGCACGCACGTTATAAAAAAAAACTATAACGTGTGCACACGTTATCAAAAAGAAACTATAACGTGCGCGCAGGTTATAAAAAAAAATATAACGTAGGCGCACGTTACCAAAAAAATATAACGTATGAGCGTGTTACCAAAAAAAAACTATAACATACGCGTATACTATACGGTAACTTCTCACATCTTAGCAAACATACCAATGCCAACAGTTTTTTTTTTTCTATTATTCATTTTTAGGGTTGAATTATAACATATGCACTCTAAAAATGAATAATAAAAAAATTATAACATACGCGCATATTATCGGATTCTTCAGCACTATCGCAATAATCCTCTAACATCAAAATCGTGCCATAAATATACTTCCTGAGCTATAAAAACAATAAAACAAAACATAGACTCTTTGACAACAATGTTTTTCCATGCATTAAACTTATCAATGGTGAGATCACAATAACCATTTAAAGGCTCATAAACTCTTTGACAATATAGTTAAAGCAGCACAAAGTCAATAAAAAAACCTTGCTTGAATTCTCTACCGCTAAATCCATTGCCGTTGTGACACCACCAACTCTATTTATCAACAATAATCTCCGCATTAGGGCCAACCATATCTGAAAAAAGAAAAAGAAGAGATTAAATAAAATATTTACTTATCAAATATACAAAAAGAATTATAATATATAAAGATATAAACATTACTTACCTAATTCAAATTGTTCTGCGTTCTTGATACACTTTTCATCACCAAGCGGTACACGAGCGGCCCTCAACCAATCTTGAGTGCAAATCAAAGCTTCTACTACTTTGGGAGTTAAAGAACTTCGAAAGTCATCAAGCACACGACCCGATGTACTAAAAGTTGACTCTGAAACAACGGTTGTTATAGGAATGGACAAAATATCTCGAGCCATCAAAGAAAAAATCTTATATTTTGAACCATTAGCCTTCCACCAAATCAAAATGTCAAGACTGAGATCCTTTTCATTTTTTTCTTGAAGATACTCATCAAGCTCGGACTTGTTATCATCGCGCCCTTGTTCATTCGAGTATAAAAATATTTTCTTCCAATCTTGGGCTTCATGCATCTTTAGTTCTTCACTACCACCCGTATCGGGTTGGGAAGTGGAACTACTACTACTTGCACCCAAATTATGGCCACAAAAATCTTGATCACTTGAAATAAGAGAAGATTGCTCATAAAATTCATACAAATGCTCCAATGTATTCTTCACATTGCAATGCATCTCTTCAATCTTCAATTCATCATCATAAATTTGTCCATACAAGAATCTCACATAATTTAACTTGGCTCTAGGATCTAACACAACCGCAATCAACACATTCACTTTATCCAAGCTTCCATAATATTTGTCAAATTTTTCTTTCATTTTCAAACCCATAGTTTGAAGCTTAGGATCCGAAGCATTGACCGCATCTTTCAAATATCTATACAAAATAACTATCCCTTCAAAATAATCATTTGAAGTAACATATGAAGTCTCAAACATCTTCTTGGTGGCATCATAGAATGCTTTCAGAAAATTCGAAAGAATAATAGCATTTTCCCAATCATCATCCCTAGAAGTTTCATGATCTAGCTCACTTATAAAAGATGGATCGTGATCTTCCATCCTTTCGAAAGCTTTTCTGAACTTTATGGCGGTGTCCAACATGAGGTAAGTGGAGTTCCATCTAGTGGCAACGTCAAGAACTACCGAACCCTTATAAGTGATCTTTTCTCTCTCAATACAAGATTTAAATCCTTGGGCTCTTGTGGGAGAACTCCTTACATACCTAACCACATTTCGGATATGTGCAATGGAGTCACGTACCGTAGTCAAGCCATCTCTCACAATCAAATTTAATATATGAGCTATACATCTCATATGCAAAACACTACCATCTAATATCAACGACCTTTGTTTGGAAAGTTTATCCCTCAAATAGCCAATTGCAACATCATTCGAGCTAGCATTATCCACGGTAATTGTGGACACCTTTTTTTCTATTCCCCACTCCTCAATGCATGTCTCCACCATTTTCCCAATCTCCATACCCCTGTGACTATGCATCACCACAAAATTGATGATTCTTTTATGCAACTTCCAATTTTCATCAATAAAATGTGCAGTGAGACACAAATAATTCAGATTTTGATTGGAACTCCATGTATCAGTCGTGAGTGCGATCCTAGAATTAATCTTTCCAAAATAATTCTTCAAAAAAGTTCTTTCACATAAAAACAACTTCATACAATCTTTTGCCACTGTGAAAACGTGATATATGTTTGAAGAGAGGTTGTATCTCACTAACATATTCACGAAATCCAACACGCTCAACCAAGGAAAAAGGTTGCTCATCAATGATGATAAACCGAGCAAATATGTGCCTAGCTCGTTCTTGATTAAATGACCATGTCGATAAGATGCTACCAGTACTAGAATCTCTTCCTGCTTTACCAGCCGTGTTGACATTACGTGGTACAAAGAATTTCTGCCTCTTATCTAGATTACGAGGAAACTTCTTACATGTGTTTAAGTACTTCATCATTCCAGAATTACCATTAGCAACACGATACTTAAGCATAGACCCACAATGAATGCATTTCACTTGATATATTTTTCCATCCTTATCACTGATTTTCGAATAATGATTCCAGCATTCAGATGTATATTTCTTATCATGAGAATCAGATACCTTATTTGTGGCACTCAAGGTAGGGGGTGCATCTTCTTCAATTTCTTTGCCAGAAAACTCAAATTCCATACCCGGAGTCATCTCCTCATGTCCCTCCACCTCCATTGACGTGTTATCTTGATACATTAATTCCACACTACACAACAATAATATAATATAATTAGAAAATTCAAAACATAATGTGAATTGAGTTATAGAATATGCAAGCAATTGCTAAAAATCAAATCAATACACAACTTTAGGATTATATCATATTATCAATACAAATGCAAAAGATTTATTCAAATATGCCCTTATTTTATGATAAGGCACCAAACCAAGCAAAACTCTAAGTAATCATAAACATCTTTTTCCCATCTTTAGTATAAAAGGAACTCTTTAGTCTTTATCAACCATCTTAACTTAAAAGGACCTCTCCTGAAACTTCAATAATGAGGAGAAAACATCTAGAAGCAAAGCACATTTAAGGAATAAATATCTCTCCCTCGCAATTGTGACGGCTCACGATGGGGAATTCGAACACAGTGGCACACGAGACAATCGGCAAGCGGCAAGCAATGCACTCACAGCACACAAGGTTTCTGAAGTGGTATTCCGTGCCAAGCCACGAGACAAAAAGCTTTCGGTGGACTGGATCTGCACTCGCGATACTTTTTATTTCTTCTGCAATCGAAGGGTATTGGGATCCTCTTTATTCGTCAACATGCAAACAAACACACATGCACAGGGTCAATCACACGACATACAATTCACTAGCACAAACAGTACATTCTTAGGTAAAAGCATGTATGGAAACAAGACTGCCCTTGCACATAGGTAGACATAAGTGGAAAGAGCAAAGCTACCGGCGAAAGCATCCCTCATTTGCTATAATCCACGAAACTTTATACAAAAGCTTGAATCAAGAAGGGTCTGATCCCAATAAAACTAAAGCAACATTGTTGAAAATGAGGAGTGCCACAACAGTATTTTCCAGATAATCAGACTTCTATTAGTTTAAATAACGAATTCAACCAAGTCAAAACCAGACTCATCTGGACTCAGGAGTCCGAAGGAACCATGTTACTATCAAAAGGACAGCAATAAACATTGATATGTTACGACAAATTAACAAAAAAAAATATAGGCAGACCCTCTAAGAAATGAAATGTGAATATGGCTCTAACCTATCGATAAAAGCGGAGACAGAGCCTCCTGGTACGACCATAACTAAATTAGCCACAAAGATTTGAGAAGACTAGCAGCTGCAGGTGGTTCTTGACATTACTAGCACATAATGAAAAATCGAAAGAGAAGACTTTCTTGCCCCTCATAGAAATTTTCGGCCGTCTACCAACGTACTCAGGCCCTCAGCTCCTAAACTCGCATTCCATCAAATCCATTTAAATCAGCTATGGTGAATAAACTAGACAAAAATTACAAGGTTCCGAAACAGATTACACAGGATGAATTCAACAATACTGACGAACAAAAATCCCAAAACGTCGAATACCCTTTTGAGAATACCAACTAAACTTCGCATAAACAACAGTGGCTTCTGGCGTCTGGTTGCAGCAGCAGGGGCGTTGGGTCAGAGGCGGAGACAGCAGCCAGCAACGCCGTCGTGGCCTGTGGGTCAAAATCGCAGCTGAAACAGTGGCTTTTGGTTCGTTGCAGCAGTAGGGGCGTCGGGACTTCTGGCGCGAGCGGCGTGGGTCACGAGCAGGGACGTCGGTCAGGGTCTTCGGGGCAACGGCCGGTCACGAGCAGGGACGTTGGTCAAGGTCGGTCAGCTTCTGGCGATTCGCGAATGCTGGTGTCCAGCGGCGTTCGGCAACGATGGCCGGCACTGAGCAGAGCGACGGGCGTCGAGCGGCGTTCGGCGACGGTGGCCGGCGCGAGCGGAGCAAGGACGTCGCCGGGGTCTTCGGGCAACGACGACTCGGGTGTCGCGAATGCGAGCGTTGAGCGACGTCGGGGACGCGTCGATCCGGTCCGCGTCCGGCGGTGATGGCCTTGAGGGCGAGCGGCGTCCGGCAGCGATGGCCTTGAAGGCAAGCGGCGTCCAGCTGAAATCGGAGGACTGAGGAAGATACAGAGGACAGGAGGCTGGAGGCTGGACTTGGAGGCTTGGAGCGCCGAGCGGGGGGGGTTCCTTTTGGAACCCTAACCGGTTCCGCGGCCGGTTCCGGTTCCCGAAAAAATGGAACCGGGAACCGGAACCGGTTCTACCCGCTACCCGTGCTCGCCCCTATTACAAACATTTCAGTGTCCACAATTACAAGTGACAACACATTACTCCCTTAGCATCCTCATATAGCCATGAGAATCAATCAATTATGTACACTTTGACAAATAAATGCTCTTTTTCCTTTCACCAAACCATGATAATTTTGCAGAGAACTTTTACTGGTTTGTTAATTCTTGATATCCATTTAGTAATAGACACTACTACTCCGATAATTAAAGTAACTCATAAATTTACATTTTTATAATAAAGCCACCCTCAATTAAGCTCATTTTTTTCACAAAAATTAAGGGGTATTTTCTATAATTCCAAATTCTTTATAAAAAAAAAAAAAAAAAAAAAAAAAAAACTAGACTATTGCCCTAGTAATATTCTCATTTTGTAAATTTACCCATAAGGTTTCACAAGAATTGATCCCGACACACCTTTACATTGACATGATAACTCATAAAGAAGAGTTCTTTCTTTAGCCAAAGGGAAACTATCAAAAAGATGCTAAGTATCAACAATTTGGTATGGAGTGTCAGCAGGATTGACTCGGGGTCCATGCCAAGCATACCGAAGCTCCGGGGCTAAATCGGGGTTGATCACTGTAACTCTTTTCATTGTCTCTCCAGCACAAAGACATTGACCAACCTGTTATAAACAAGCAGGTAGAGCACAAAGCGGTGGCGGTGGCGGTGGCGGTGGTGGCGGTGGTGGCGACAGTGGCGACCAAGTAGGACCCTCCACTTTTTGCTCAGTGTATGAAAAGCAACACATTTAAATAAATACAATCAGCAGTCTTGCTTATTGGGGCATTTAGATGCCCTGTGCCCCACACGCCCATATACAAAGCACGATCCTCCGAAGCTCCTGTCATGACACAGTGCCATATCAGTGAGATTTACATGGCCATGTCAAGTATGTCATTGGTGATTGAAAAGGAATATATTTGCTAAACGATGGAGGATAATGTATCAAATCTCCAACACAAGTCTGCAATGCTACATCAATTCCATATGTACCAAGAGCGGACAAAATTGCTCAGGGAATACTCGCAAGATTTGGATAGGCAAAAAGATATACTTGTTCCTCGAAGATGGCCTACTGGATCACCTACCACCTATAAGCCAATCATTATCATTGTTTCTTGAGGGGCGACTCCAGCTATTTTCAATTCTGAAACCTCAGCCACCATGTCTAAATAGACCAACATCATCATCAGCATCACGACCACTGCCCCAACTTTGGGACGATCTCGATCCTCTCCGGTCTCTAAGACTTGGCCGATGACTCCTGTCTCTGCTAGAAGATCTATCATAGAATTATTTTCCCAACATAAATGGTCCATGCTCCAATAAGCAACCACTTCTTTTCCTAAATCTTGAAATGAATCTATTAAAAGGTAGGGTCATAGAAGCACAGATGACAAACAAAATTGCCACAAATGTCTCTAATTTACCTGCTCATGATTTGTAAGAGACCGGGATGTAGGAGGTTGCGAAAAATCACTCAAATGAGCCAAAGCATCAGCTAGAGCATTTACACCTTGCTCTTCAATTAGTTTTTGTGCTGTTGGAGTGAAAAACCCTACAGACTTAGGATGAACCGCTTTGAGGGTCGCAACAACTTGCTCAGTGGATGACTCCAAAACTTCATGCATTGCTGGAGGGCTAATAAACTCAAATGTGCAACCTACACCTCACTCAATGGATCTGACAGTTCTCCTTTGACTACTTGTATACATCAAGATAGCCATTCCTTCTTTCCCGGCGCATCCAGTACGAACAGACCAATGGACAAAAGTCTCTGAATCATTTGGCAGTTCATAGTGGATGACCTGGCATTAGGAGTTGCATACTCTTGTTAATCTTATACACATAGCTTTGTGAGAGGACTAACTAATCGTGCAGGTAAACAAACATAAAAAAACTAAATAACCTACGAGATCAACATTAGGGATATCCAGCCCATGAGATGCAACATCGGTAGCAACAAGAACAAAGTGAACTTCCCCCGTCGAAAACCATTAAGAGTTCTCTCCCTCGATGCTTTGAGAGATATCCCCATGCAATGCTTCGGAGGCAATGATACTCGTTAATGCCATTGACACCTCATCTCGCATCTCTTTTAGTCTGTGTGAAAACAATGGTCTTCCCACCTTTCGCATACACGTAAGATAGATATACAAAAAGGTCATTTATCTAGTAAAAGCACAATCTATTAAAGCCTACCATAAAGCATGTAGGCAAGAACAAAATCAAAGCCTTCTTCCACTAAGCAGGAAGAACTTAAGAAACAGCATGATAGAGAAAGTCAGGACATATGCCTAATGGGAGACATCCATATGCAAATGTTAGCGAATCAAATAAGCATCTTGATTGGGGAAAAAGATATCAAATATGAGGGAAGCATCTCCTACCGTGATGAGATCACTTAGAATGGTACGCTTTGAAGTTGGAGTTGCTGATATGACATAAATTTTAATTCCCTCTGCGAGTTTTTCATCTTGTTCTCCAACCTACATCAGGAAAATAAAGAGCAGGCAAACCACATAAGCCATCACACGACATTTTGATGAGCCACACTCCTCCATTTCTACGACTGTACTAAGCAAAAATTTAGGCCTATACCCAATATCAGATCATGCAAGAAGTTTGGGCAGACGGAGACAGAGAGATAGTTATTGAGAGAAGAACTTTACCAAGTCAATTGTCAAAGGATTGTTCAAGTGCTTTCTCGCTAGTTTCTTCACCCAACCAGGCATTGTGGCAGAGAAAAGCATGCTCTGTCGCTGTGAGGGAAGCTTTTCCAAGATCACTTCCACATCTTCTTCAAAACCAACGGCAAGCATCTGATGAACCTCATCAAGTACCAAAAATTCCACTTCTCCCAATTTAAGGCTGTTACCATTGATCAAATCAATGATTCGACCAGGAGTCCTGACAACTACATCGAACCCCTGGGAAAGGACACTTTGTTGGGCAATGTAAGAAACTCCACCATAAACACACGGTGTTTAAGTAACGTGTAGATTCCTTAATTTCTTTCTCTACTTGTTTTGTTAATTCCCTTGTTGGTGCTAAGGCCAAAACTCTAGGAAGTCGCCCACATCTAAGAGACATTTACAGTATAATCTGTCATTAGAAAAATTCTCAAACATTGGAGGTCACCAAGATAATTAAAATTATTACTCATATACCTCGGACTTCTATGTTCATCACCATCAGTAAGACGCTTTAGTATGGAATCCCGAAAGCTAAAGTCTTCCCCGTTCCAGTCTTCACACGAGCAATTAAATTACACCCTTCAAGCACAGGGGTTAACACCGCTCTCTAACAATCACAGAATAGTACAAGGAACATGAGTTTGCCATTGAAAACATGATGAAACTTTAGTAGAGTGAACAATGAAGGGGGAAAAGTAATGAGTGATCAGTGAACTATCCTAGTGCTGGCAAAAGTAAAGAAACCAAATATCGAGTCGATTAAAAACACGAATTCTGCCTGTGTAAAGCCTTAGTCCCAACAACATCTTAGTGCTGAACAACTCAATTTTCAGCATAGGATAGTCATCTAATGTAAGCTACAAGAGAACATCCCAGAATACCTATTATGATTTCCTGCACTTACTCCATCCGTGGTTCGCCTAGCACATTAACAAAGGTCAAGGTTTTCTACTTAATTTTCCAGCCAACTAAGTACGCTCAAACAAATAAAAACTCAGCCAGCAATAAACAATAGCAATTCATACCAAAGCGAAAATATTGGATAACACAGGGGAAGGAAACAAAGGATAAAGCATACTTGAATGGGAAAGAGATGGGTAATGCCACGTTTCTCAAGAGATTCCACGAGCCTCTGAGGCAAACCCAGCTTGGAGAGAGCAAGCTCGTCCTCGCTCACACTCTCAGCCTCACCGCCCTCAGACACGAAGCCGCCCTCATTCTCACTCGCATCAACCTTGCTCTCCGAGAACCCACCGGTCCCCAACTTCTTGAAAGCCTCCTCGCTCAGCACCGAGTTCCGCGTGGCGATGGTAGACGTCACGAAGTTGCTCAGGCTCCTCTTAAGGCCGCACCTTTTCACACACCCACTTTCTAAAAGCCCAAAGGGTCTTCGGACATGGCACTCGCTGGACGAACAGAGCAAGGAAATGAAGTGGGGCTTCTCGGAAAACGATGGAGAAACCACGGCGCTAGCCGAGCGATTGCTTCTCGGTCGCGAGTCGGGGGACGGAGAGAGGCGAGCGAAATCGGCCGTCGGGAGAGAGCGCGATTTAGGAAGAAGTGCGTCGAGAGAATGGAGCCTTGAGATGAGGCCGTCGAGTGGGGAGAGAAAGGCCGTCGTCGAGAGGGAGCGACGGTCGTCGGAGGAATCACTAGACCGGAAGGAGCGTCAGAGGAGGAAGAGAGAGCAAAGAGGAGAGAGAAGACAGAGGAGAGAGAATGCACTTTCCACTTTTTTAAATGCCCCGCGTTGGTTTAAATTGGAACGACGTGAGAGAGAAGAGGGAGCCGACGTGGACCTGCCAGCGGACAGGTGTCGACGCCTGAATGGATGACGTGGTCCTTTGAGGGTACCTAATATTTTCTCCGTCTTGCAGCAGGAAAAAAGGAAAAGCAAGCCACAGCCCACTGTTCATCTTCCTTCTTCCCCCCCGCGTTCGCCGTTTGCATCTGCTTTCCAGACCTTGCACCGTCGCTCTGCCAGTCCGACGAAGCCGCCGCCTTGCCGCACCGCGACGCCACTGCTCCGTGTCGCTGTTCCTGTCCGTGTCGCTCCGCCTAAGCTGGACCCGAGCCAGATCTGCAGTCCTTCACCAGACGCCCACCACCCGCGGTGCCGTTTCTCCATCTGCTACTACTGCTGCTCGATCAAGCCTGAGCTTTGCCATCGCTGTTGCTGCTCAACCTAGCCGACGCCGTTGCTTCTCACCGCCTGGACGAGCCGCTGGCTTGATCTCGACGCACTGCTCGACGACGCCGAACCTACACGAGCAACACCGCCGCCCGTCAACTTTGCGACGCCGCTGCTACCACCGGATCTGCCTCGCCTGCAATCAGAAGCCAGAAGCCACCGTTCTTGCCGCGATCCCGCCAACAGCCGCGACGCCTGACACCGTTGCCCCGAAGACCAGCGATTGACGTCCCTGCTCAACCCGACGCCCTGCTGCCCGGAGCCGAAGCCCTGCGACCCGCCTCCGTCTTCCTGCACCCCTGCGAAGCCGCCACTGCTCTCCGCCCGCCGCCCTTGCCGGAGTTCCCCTTGCCGGACCGATCGACCTGCTGCCCCTTGGAGACAGATCGTGAGCACAAGCCGTGCTTTGGAAAAGAAAAAAAAAAAAAAACAAAAAAACAAAAGGAAAAAATTAGGTAGTTTATTTTTATTTTTACCTATTTTATGTTATCTTATTTTATTTTTTTTAAGTTTTGCTATTATTGTTCAAATCAGAATATTGGAATGTGATGTTCATTTTATGAATATTCTATATATTATCCATAGGGTTTTGTCCAAAATTATTGTAATTATTTATTTAATTCGTAAGACATCGGATCTTTTTTAATTATATTAATTTTTGGATATTTTGGTAGTATTTTAATTATTAAATCATTATAATTATTAATTTGATCAATAAGAATTCTGATCAGATTTTTAATTATTTTGAATTTTTGTCTTGATGTTTAGGGTTAAAGTAATCGTTAATTTGACTTGTCAGATAATAGGTTATTTTTTTCGATTATTCTAATCCTTTATTCAGTAGATATCTTGATTAGTTTAGATATAATTTCATAATTGCTTGTCTTGGAAAAACACTAAAAAACATAAAAATCAAAAGAAAAAGAAAAAAAAATCAAACGTTGCATTGAAGTGTGGTGGTTTAGTAAATTAGGATTGCATTTTTAGATAATCTTTGGAATAGATTAGGATCGATTTTAGATAATGTTTGCACATTTAGATAATCTCATTTTTCTTTAAAAAAATAGTTTTCTAAGATAGGATAGGGCTTAAGTTAAATTAATCCCTAAAATAAATTAGAAAATTATTTTTTTAGATATTTTAATTAGGGTTTTTATTAATTCCGAATTTCAATAAAATATACAAAAATATTAGGTGCATAGTTTGTATAATAGGTTCATTTAATTACAATTTGTTTGTTAGTAAAATTAAGTCAGGTAGTTAGAATGCATGTTTTAATTTTGCGATAAAAGAAAACCCAAAAAAATAATTACTTGTTTTAGTGTGCTGAATTCATTTTGGTGCAATTTATTTTATTCAATATTTAATAATGATTGAACATATGTGTGATCACCCATTGCATGATAGTAATTTAGGTAAAAATAAATCCAAGTTATCTGTAAAAATATTTTTGAAAATAAGAAAAAAAATGATACCAAAAGGGCATTAAAGAAATCTAGTGTAACCAAGTCTCCCTATCCTTAGTCTCTGGTTTGTATGAGTAAAATAATTATCTCATTATTTTACTTAAGTGTCTAATCGACCTATCGTAATCAATTGTTAAATATTTGAATCTTAAGTCGCAAATTGGTATGGGTTTGGGAGAGCTCGAGCTAAGTTTAAAAACTTAGTAATCCATTAGCCTAAACTTTAGGTAATACGCTCGAAATTTAGGCTGTGACAGATCTCGGCATGGACGATGAGAACGTCATCTACATCCGGGACAATAAATTTGGCGGCTTGTAAGGTATGGGTTTTTAGAAGTCAAAAGAAAAAGAATAAAATAGACCATCGTGCGAAATAAAAGGAAGAGAGAGAGAAGAGCGAGAGCAGTTCGAGAAAAGGAAAAAAAAAAGAAGAAGAAGAAAGGGAAAGACGAAGAAGAGGAAAGTGAAAAACAGAAGAGGGCTTTCACAAACGCTTTACCGAGCCGATTCGACTTACATAAATTTGAACTAATCAAATTACTAGCATATACATGCTACTCCAATTCTATTGCAAAATCTATGTGAGGAAAAACAAATTCAGAATTTCGACCATCATCTTCCTTCGACCATAGAATTCGTCACGGTGTTCACGGAGAAAATACTTTCCCCTTGTGCCTCGTTATCGTGACTTGGATTTCCCCTTTGGAAGGTGAATGTTGGAGGTCTTGGCTGAGGAAGATCTGACTCACTGCTCAGCATCCGAACTACGGATAGCATGTTGGGTCGGTCCGTCATTTGGTCTTGCACACAGAGAAGCCCCACCTGAATGCATCTCATTGCTTCTGATGGCGGACAAGTATTAACTATAGCTTCATCCCTTAGGTCTGGTCCTCTATCTTCACTCCACAATTGCCATGCCTGTAAGAATAAGAGAACATAGGGAGAAGAAATAGCCGAAGGATTATAGAAGATCACTCGAGACTATACTCCTCACACTTACATAGGAAAGAAGATTGAAATGCTGGCCACGGTAGTATAAGCTCGAGTTCTTTTTGCCAGCAACGATCTCAAGTAGCAATGCCCCAAAACTATAGACATCGGATTTCTCAGAAAATATCCCTCCCATGGCGTATTCAGGAGACATATATCCTCTGCAATTAATTATCATGTTAATCAATCAAGTTATAGAGTTTCCTAATTGCGTTGTAGAGTTTCCTAATTTAATTTATAATTTCAGCAAGAAGGCTTGAATACTAACAGTGTTCCTACAACTTTGTGAGTATTTAACAAAACTTGAGTGCCTTCGAAGATCCGTGCCAGCCCAAAGTCCGAAATTCTTGGGTTCATTTTCTCATCCAAGAGAATATTGCTTGCCTTCAAATCTCGATGGATAACTCGTAGGTAAGAATCGCGATGCAGATACAGGAGCCCACTTGCAATCCCTTGAATGATGCGGAAACGTGTATCCCAGTTGAGTTCTGCTTTCCTTTTTGAATCTAAGGAAGGAAGAAAGAGAAAGAATTCGTGACCTTAGATACTGCTAAGATATATATATTTCCATCAGCACAAGTATGATTTGAAAAGAGTGAGACCAACCAAACAGAAAGGAATCTAAGCTTTTGTTTGACAAGTATTCGTATACTAAAATCTTTTCTTCTCCTTCGACGCAGCAGCCCATGAGTCTGACCAGATTTCGATGCTGAAGTTTCGATATTAGAACGATCTCATTCTTAAACTCATCCATGCCTTGGCCTGAGCTACTTGAAAGTCTTTTGACAGCTATCTCCTTTCCATCATTCAGCATTCCCTGTTTCCGAACTCAAAGACCTGTCAGACCTTGGATAATGTCATAATATTCCCCAAACGAACATCTTAGAGAAGGCATTTACCTTATAAACAGGTCCAAACCCTCCTTGGCCAAGTTTATTTGTTGCATCAAAGTTGTTAGTTGCAAGAAGTAAGCTACTAAAACTGAACAGAGTAAATTCAGATGCGTCCTTTTGCTTCAGCTGATCTTTCCATGCATTTCCAAGCGACATTTCTCCTGTTTTATCAGTTATATCTGGCCAGTCAAGTACCTTAGGAATTTGGAAAAGTTTTTAAATGACATTTAATGTGAAATTAAGCATTGGACATGAGCTGTTCATACCTCTTTTGCTGGCTCTCCACTTCCAGAGACTGAAAATAGCAGTTCCAACAAACATGATGCCCAGGATGGTAGTTATGCTGATGATAAGTTTTGCTTCTGTCGACATGCCTGACATGAGAAAAGAATTGTAAGATGCGTGAGAAAGTTCAAACAAAACTCGTAGTGAAACTTCTTATACCTGTATTGTCATGTGCGACCCGAATATATACCTCTTGCCCTACTGTTGAAAACTCCTGAAAATCGATGAGATCTTTAGCCCAGACCAAACACCCTATTGGGCGGACATAAGAATAAGCCAAACAAGAACAATTATTCATGCACCAGCTTTGGCATCCTCCTACATCTCTGATGTCTGATAAATATTCCGCAGAATCAGGCACTTTCATCTGGTTCATGTGTACAAAGACATCTTTCTTCACCTGCGTCGAAGGCAACCTGCTTGTGTTCTTCTGGCAATTCAATTCTGTTTCTCTAATGCACCCCCCAGTCCAAATCCCTCTGTTCCAATCTTCTTTTGATCGTGGCGTAAACCCTTTTACGCAACGGCAGATAGGAGAGTTTATTGAGTTGCAGATGCCAAAAGGACCGCAAGTTCCATAAACTTCGCAACTGTTGCTCGGTGCTACACTATTTTTCAACCAACTATTGGATCCATAATCCCATGTCATTAGTGCTAGAATTCCTCCGGGTGAAATGAAGGCATAAGCAAGAAAAGAGTTGTTATCAGTATCGGCAGAGAAATAAGTGGTTCCCTGCTTGGGATCTTGCTGGAGAGTGAACGAGCTATAGTATGAGGATTGCATTTCTGGTATGCCGCTGAATGTCGATTTATCCCATGGTCCGCTTCTCCAATAAGGGGTCGAGCCATTCGAAGAGAAAAGTTGCGGTGGAGTCTCCGACGTAATCCAAGTGGTGAAATTTCCAGATGATGGATCGTTGTTGTTTTTCCAGGAAACTAAAACCCGTCTCTCTCCGGTTCTCATGTTTAGTCCTATCTTCATGTGTGGTAGAATTGTATCAGTTGGATCATCAAAGCTTGCCCATACTTCAATAGAATTCCCGTCATGAAGAACAAATTTTCCACCATCTGAAAGCATTGCTGCTGTATAATTTGACTGGACAGAAACATTGGTGGACCAAACTATGTTCTGTTGTCCATCCACGAGCTTCAAATTCCCATCACTGCCTATCGTTAATTTTGCAGACCGATCTGCGGACGTGAGTGGCGAATCCCTATTGGCCACCCACACGGTTTTAGAAGGCGTCAAGTTCTTGTACCATATGCCAACATACTGGTTTTTCGACCCATTCGGCGTGAAGAACCCAAGCTCAAAGATTTGGCCTGAGGAGACGAGAGTTTGGTTCTGAAAGAGCGGCTTCGATGTAGTAATATTGTGAACCATGTCGCTCGCTATGTGTCTCGCCGGAAGTAGGAAGAAGAAGACCAAGCAAGAGCACCAAGCATTCATGAGTCGCATAATAAGAATGACTGAATGAGCCCCACGAGCTCGGCAGCTTCGATTTACTCTCCACTTTCTGCGGAACAAGAATAGATGATCAAGATTTTCTGCCGAGCTCAACCTCGTGGCTCAAGGGTGGCTCCACTCCATGTTGGCAGGGTCCGCCTCTGTGGCGGCCAGCTAACATAATAAGAAAAAGAAAAGTCGAAAAGCCGAAAAGTCAAAAAGTCAAAAAGTCAAAAGCCAAAAACTCAAAATGAAGAAAAGAAAGAGGGGGTGAGAAGAAGAGAGAGAGAGAACAACGAGGAGCACGCCAAGAAGAAGAAACCGGGGGGTGTATTGTTCACGAGATTGAGGGCTACAAATTAACCGGTTTCATTCATATTGAACCTCCTCTTAATTGTCTCTCATTTTTCTTCCAATTGCGGTTAGGGTTTCTTGTTGCACTTGTGTTAATCTTGGTGAATTATAGATGTTGAACCTTTAGTATTTGACTAGAGAAGAAATTTTGTATGTACTACAATGCTAGGTGATTAATGGAAGTTTTTGGGCAATTTGTGAAATCTTGGTGTTGTTGCCTTTATCCTTTTCTAAGGTTGTATTATTGAAATATTGCTGGTTATTGTTAGGGTTAAAATTGATTTTTGGACAATTTTGTTTTGGGGAATATATTGATCTTGCATTGGGTTAGTTCTTGATGAATTATTGCCCAGGTCTCCTCGACACTTCATAACTATTGTTTTCATCTTAGCATATTTTCATTAACTATCAAACGTTGAGATTGTTCCTCGCCAATGTTCAAATTTGACTCAAACTCTCGGTTTACACCTGCATCATCCTCCTCCACAAAATTTGAATTTGCTTATCCGTTAACCCCTACAACAAACGAGATGGAAGTGTTGTTTAATCAACTATTTAAGGCCATGCATTCATGTTGGAAGTTAGAACAATTTGAAGTGACCGTAACTGTAAGTCAACACAAAGTCATTCCATGTTATGTGCAATGAGTACATCTAAGCCATTTAAATTGCCAAGTTACTTCCGATCGTAGAACCTTAATAAATTATTGTAATCATTTCAAGCCAAAAAGTCAAAAAGAAGAAAAGAAAGAGGGGGCTGCTTGCTCAGGAAGAAGAAGAAAAGAGAGAACAATGAGAAGACCACGCCAAGAAGGGGGGATTTTGCATTTGCAATCCCAATTTGTAGACCAAACATTGTTGAAATAGGCTCAAATTTCAGCGTATTATTCACGAGACTGAGGGCTACGAGTTGATCTTTTTCATTCATGGAGAACCTTGGGCTGCTTGCCGAGGAAGAAGAAGAAAAGAGAGAGAACAATGAGAAGACCACGCCAAGAAGGGGGAATTTGCATTAGCAATCCCAATTTGTAGACCAAACATTGTTGAAATGAGCTCAAATTTCAGCGTATTATTCACGAGACTGAGGGCTATGAGTTGATCTTTTTCATTCATGCAGAACCTTCTCTGAATCATCCATCTCTCTCTCTCTCTCTCTCTCTCTCTCTCTCTCTTCCAATTGTGGTTAGGGTTTCTTGTTGCACTTATGTTAATCCTGATGAATTGATGATGTTGAGCCTCTAATATATGATTAGAGAAGAAACTTTGTACTTCCTACTATGCTATGTCCTACTATGCTATGTCCTACCTTGTGGGCGGTTCATGAAATCTTGGTGTTGTTGCTTTTGTCTTCTTAATATTTTGACATCATTTTACTCTTTTAAAGGTTGTATTATTGAAATGTTGCTAGTTATTGCTAGGGTTAAAATCGATTTTGGTCAAATTAGTTTTGGGGAAGATATTGATCTTGAATTGGGTTAGCTCTTGATAAATTGTTGTCCGATTATCCCTAATACTTCATAACTGTTGTTTTCACCTTAGTATAATTTCATTGACTATCAAACATTGAGATTGCTCCTCCCCATTGTTCAAATTTATCTTAAACTCTTAGTTTACACCTTCATCCTCCTCCTCCACAAAATTCGAATTTGCTTATCGGTTAACCCGTACAATGGATGAGATCAAAGTGTTGTGCAAACAACTATTTAAAGCCATGCATCTATCTTAGAAGTTAGAACAATTTTCAAGTGACTATGACTATAAGTGTAAGTCAACACAATAGTTGTTTCATGTTATGTGAAATGACTAGATCTAAGCCATTTAGATTGTCGAGTTGCTTCCGATCATTATGGGAGGGGGGGACTTTGCAATCTCAATTCGTAGGCCAAACGTTGTTGGAATGTGCTCAAGCTTCAACGTGTGGTTAACGAGACTGAGGGTTACGAGTTGACTGGTTCATTCATAGAGAACCTTCTTCGATTTGTCTCTCATTTTTTTTTTTTGGCACTTGTGTTAATCCTAATGAATTATTGATGTTGAGACTCTAGTATGTGACTAGAGAAGAAACCGTGTATGTCCTACTATGCTAGGTGATTAGTGGAAATTTTTAAGCGATCCATGAAATCTTGGTGTTGTTGCCTTTGTCTTTTTAATATTCCGACATCATATTTATTTTTTTTAATTCTGTATTACTGAAATATTGCTAGTTATTGATAGGGTTAAAATCAACTTTGGTCAATTTAGTTTGGGGAAGATATTGATCTTGAATTGGGTTAGTTCTTGATGAATTGTTGCCGGTTGTCCTTGACACTCTATAACTGTTGTTTTCACCTGAGCATTATAGTTATCTAGTAGCTTTGGTGAGCAAATGTTATTAGCAGTTTCGGTGAGTAAATTTTAGACATCAGCTTTGGAGAGCAATGATATATGAATATATCTATTTTCAGTTTAGGTGAGCAGTGTTCGAATCGACAGAGTTCATAGATGGCATCAATGATATGGAGTCGAATGAATTGATTGATTGATGGTTGAATTGAATTGAATTAGATTAAATTGAATTGTTTGATCGAATATTTGATTGTATTGACCTGTAGGGTGGAATTGAGGCGAGATAAGTCCTCTATGCAAAATGCGTGATTGTGTGGTTAGGATGCTTCTTGGTGTATTTCCCTCCTAATTGGGGTTTAGCATGCGAATTCGCTGAGGGTTATATCTCACCCCGTCGTGAGCTTAAATTTTCAGGATCGTCAAGTGGATGACCTGGAATTGAGAAGAGGTGATCTGAAGTGTAGGTTGGTTAGGACTGCTTCTTTTTGGAAAGCCAGTTTTTGTAGTTTTTTGGTCCTAGACCTTGTACATGACTCAATGTGTATATAAATGTGTGTTTTGTTTGTAAATTTGTTATCCTGCTTTTCTATCCCGAGATGATTATTATCATGGGATTTATTTTTGCTTCCGCATGTATAATAAAAAGAAAGGGTCAGCGACTCATCCTGGGAAGTGGCAAAATATTATCGACTAGAGAGGGATGGGCACACGCTTGAGGTTTGGGGCGTGATATCGTGGGTGTGTGATTGTTCGAAATCAACCAACTCGTGACACTTGCATATTGTTGATTAAGGATTTCTCATATTTTATTCAAAACAAAGCTTTTGTTTTGCTATTGATCTGTCATTGATTAATGTTTTGGATGAGTTATATGTTTGTTGATAGGTGAGACATCCTTATACTTGGAAATTAATGGATTTTATTTACTAAGTCCATGACTTACCCAATTGTTTTTCAAAATTATAAGCATAAAGAATTCACATTAGTGTCACTAGAGGAGCTAAAGTTTACTCGGCCTTTGAAGTGTAGAAAATGTAGTGGTTGTAAATATAACGGCCTGTGACAAAGGGCCAGTAAATACAACCAATGTAATTGTATATTTGCAAGTGGTTATTTTCATGGCTGTTTATTGTTGTTTGGGTACTGTTTAAAATGATTTCGCATGTGCTTAATGAAAAGATAAAAATGAATGGGATGGCGATGTGCCTAGGACATATCAAAAATAATCCTTGTCGCTTGAGACCTTAAGCATGGAGTCGGGGTCGTTACACTTAATTTTTAGTCAATGCGTTGTTAAAGGTAAGAAAGCTGATATTAGGGTTTTTGATTGTGATGGGGCCCGTTTCTCGAACAAAAAGTATCATTTTTCATTCTTTCTTTTGGCCTGTTTTTTAAAAGTAATTTCCTACTCATTTTCATCAAAAACTCAAAAAAATCAAACGGTTAACTTTTGCGTTGACTTTTTTGTCAATTTTTTGACCAAAAGTTAGCATCGAGTCGTAAAAATATTCATTTTAGCTTTAATATCACTTTAGCCACATAAGCTTTCAAAAATTTTAAAGATTTGATTACAAAATCAATCTTTTAGGAAAAGTTAACTAGATGTTAACTTTTGATCAAATTTTTAACCAAAAAAATTGAAAAAAATATCATTTTGGCTCTAATTTGACTTTAGCATTGAAAATTTTGCAAAAATCAATTAAGAACCTCATCTTCCAAATTCTTTGGTTTTATGTTCAAAATCGATCAAAAATAAAATTACTTTCATTTTGTTCATATTTTGGCTTTGTTCCTTCTATGACACTTGATCTAGAGGTCATCATAAGATCACTTGTTTGATCAATTTTGCGAACTAGGACTTCGAAATAAAAACCCCAAATTTTAGGCCCAATTAGGGGTTTAGATTGATTCTGCATGATTTGTGAATGGTTAAAGTCATTTGACTTATTTTTGTGCAATAAAACATAAATTCGGGTATTTTTGTGCAATAAAACATGAATTCAGGGTCAATTTTGGGAAATTCACTTGGAAATTCTTCAATTTGACACATTCAACTCCCTTGAATTAACGAATTTGGGGTAATAAAGTCCAATTGACAAAATTCAAGTTGACCCATTTGTGAATAAGGTTTAATTTAATGAATTGGGGTTCAATTTCACTATTGGTCCCAATTCATTTTGATGTAAAGGTTGAGCCACTATTTCAACATCATGCAATTGGCAATTTTAAGCATGGGTAATTGAATGGACTAATAGCGCATGACTTCATTTGAGTTTTCTTTCGACCAATTTGAGTTTTCGACGAATTAATTGCATGAATTATTCCTCAAATTGAAGAGAATACTTTTCAATTGAACCCAAATGCACACACAAAAGGAGGGAGTGCCGAACCAGTCAAGACTGATGTGAACCAGTTCGACTGATCGCCGGTGGATATGACTAATTTGGTCATTTTCCAGCTAGCTCATAGTGGCTAGCGATCACTGTGAGGTGGCCCACCCCGTGGCCGACCATCCCATGCAATCACTTTTCAAAAAATTACAAATTTGCCCCTATTTTGCAAAATTACGAAAATGCCCCTAGTTAGGCCTTAATTGCAAAATTAATCGTGACCATCGATCACAACACATCATGGCCGTCGAAATTAACATGTGACAGTTTCCTATTCTTGCTTAAGGGCTAACCAAGCTAGTTATAGGAAGATCACTTCCTAGCCCTTGGATCGAACCGAAGGCAAGGATTTAATCTTGAGGGGACCTATATAAGCCATTTTCCCTTCAAATTTTCGGGGCAGGCCTCATTTTTTAAAATTTTCAGATCTACAAACCTGTAGGAAAGCTCTAAAAATCTCTCTCCCTCGTTCTCTCCCACAATCGCCTCACCGCCTCCACCATTTGCCACCCAAACCGCGCTGTTTCGGCACTGCGCCACCGCCTCTGGCCCCATTCTCTCTCTTTTGGTGCTACTCGACGTCGCCGCTGCCTCCAGTGGCCGCCTGATCTACTCGTCCAACCGCTCTTCCCCCACGAGCGCGAGGACGTTGTTCACGTCGATACCAACCCCGGTATGTTCCTCAACTCCGATCGGTGGTCCGCGGCGTTTCCTTGGTGTCCCGATCACCTCAACTGCATCTACCGGCGAGTCCTTGAGTAGCTGGTGGGTGGAAACCAACATAACAGCTGCCGGTGGCTTCCCGGTGACCGATCTCCCTTCGCCAGTCCAACTCGGCGTTCGGTTCTTCCTCAGCCACTAATCGGTGCAAATCCAGGCCACTTCGGTCCTTCTCCAGCGGTCCTCAGGTCCCTCGGAGTTCCCTTGGCGTTCCTTGACTGTTGTGGAGGCTTGATCACCGATCAACCGAACTTAAATCGATTGAAACACACAAAATGTATCATTTAAACCCTGAGCTCGAGGAAGCAAGGTCTCATTAAGAGACCGGGGCTAGAGCTCACACTTTAACGTTTGATCAATGATGAGTACACCTATTTTAGGATGTTTAGGATGCTCTAGAATGGATATAGATGGTTGATGATACCTTGAATGTGATTGATTGCCTGCTTTGAGGTGGCTCTGCAATTTTGGATGCTTGGGTGACTGATCTGATAAACGTCTTGGAATGAGCTTGTAAATTGAGTTTTCTGATCTAGATGCCTTAATGAAAGTTGTAGACGACTCGAATAGCTTTCTAACGGTCCATAGCACGCCTCAAATGGACCTCTTTTGATTTTTTTTTTTGCATGCTCAAAGCCGTGTTGCAATTTTACTACACTAACATGTGTTCTGCGACCTGACTGCCTTTCCGATCTTTTGTGGATTTTTGTTATCCAAACTAGACTTAGATTGTCTTCATGAGAAATGATCAAGACATTTTAATCTATTCGCATGAATTTTTGTGAATTTTTACCATGTCATTAGATTAGGGAAATTCACATCTGTTCTCTGCGAATCCTGCTGCAATTTTTGCTGATGTGTCTCCATGGAAAATTCTTTGTTTGAGCTTTTTATTGTTCTAATTCTGTGCATGAATCCTTCTAGACGTGCTTAGGAAACTTCATAAACTTCGAAATGACATGTACTTCGCGCAAATCGTTGGTCATTTGCCCTATGAAAGTGCCTTGTGAAGTTGCTGCTATGTTTAGTTCAATTATGATGTGTTTGTGTTGGGTGATGTTAGCTTACCTATTGGCATTCACGAATTTGTATGATTTTTTGTGCATTGATTTAGGGTTAAATGTTTCCATCATTTTTGTTTCTGGCACTCAACCCTTCATCATGTAAAAATTTCATAATTTCAATGTGTCATATAGGTGACTTAACTAGCCTGCCTTCATGCATCATCTTCTGCCTTATTTGTCGCTGACTTGTATACTTCTGCAATTGTCATTATTTGGGCATGTAATTGACCTGAGTTTGATGTCTCTTAGAAAGTCTTAGAGTGCATCCTAATCTTTCCAATGACACCGATTTCATCCCATTGGCATGTCGTTTGACCATTTTCCATTTTTGTGAAATTTACCTTAAAATCTACCATGTGATAAATTCGAAATGTTTGTTCTGCTTTTACTGAACTAGACCTTTTGTCATTCTCGTGTGGATTTCTTTAAGGATTCTGAGGTTGGGTCCTCAACGGAGTTTAATCACCATTCATATGTGTACGTCATGGTAAATTTTGAATTTTTAGACATCGTTAACTAGGACAAACTGCCATTGATGTGCACGGGTGTCTTGCTGCCCTGCCCTGTTTCTGATGCATGGCTCTCTGTTCTTGGATTTTTAGAAATTCATGTGTAGGATATCTTAGGAAAATTTCTCAATGGAAGTTGTTCCTTATTGAGTTCTTGATACGCCATAAATTTTTCAAGACCAATTATCAATGGGTCATACTTCAATTGCTTGCATCTTCTACGCTCTGTTCTAACATTCTCTGTTTTTCCTTTTATGACATGTCTCCGTTTTACATTTTTAGGAAATTATGCATGCTGAATTAGCTCTTAATGTCTTCATAAATTTTGATCCTCACATTCTCAACTTCCTTCTGAAAAGTTTCCAAAAAATATAAAGGTGATTCAATAATTCTACCGAGCCCCTCAAAGTTGCAAGGCAATTTGGTATTTTGTATTCTTACTTGATTTAAACTTGATTTTAATTCATATGATGCCTAATTGTACAAATTTCCTTCATTAGAGCGTTTTTACATGTTTTGGCTTGACATTAACCTCATTTGGTTTGGACAGTATTTAAAATGTTTGCGAAGCCCAATCAATAGTGCATAGGATGTGTTCGGATTAGTCTTAGCAATTAAACGCGTTCCATAATCTTGATGCACTTATGTCTTTTCTTCATTAAATCTTTCCCGAACCCATGTTCTAATTGGAAAAAAAAAAGTTGACTTTTGAGCATCATATGGATCTTTTTAATTCTTCGATTTTATTTGTTTAGTGCATGTAGTTGTGTCTGGCGCTTGGTCAATAAATGAGGGGATCCGGTGTTGGTTCACTAATTTGTTTGATTGACTGAGAATCAAGGCCATTGCCCTGAATACATGTTTACTTTTGAGCTTTGTATGTGATTTTTAGATGTATGATTCAAGTGCGATGCATGATTATGTGGGATTACTTTGGGATAACACGTAAGACCCGTGTAAGGGACTTTTAGCATTGGTCACCACGCGTATACATGAATGGTGGCTAATGACTATAAGTCATTAAAAAATGAATTGGGTAGACGTATTTGGTGGATCGATGCATAAACCACAAAGGTCGATCCAAAAGCCATAATTGATTAGCCAAGTACATCGACCTGACATATTGATTATAATCATTTGTTTTCTGTTTGCTATATGTGTATTTCCTTTTTTTCATATTGTAAGCATTTTAGCTTTAGAATTAGATAAGAACTAGAATAGGTCCATGGAGATGACGACCCTAAAGATCCAAAGATGAGAAATGGTCAATGTTTGATCCGACCTTATCTTTGTACCTATCATTACCTGATATATGTTTCGGGTTATTTTGGCATTGTATAAATACCCAACAAGTTGTGAATTTTCTTTTCATTGCATTTTGGGTCGCATGTTTAGATTTCCTTATATCTTATGAATTGTTAACCTTTACACAATGTTTTTCCATTCGCTATTTGTTTCTTTTTGTTTTCAATAGCCTAAAGTAGAATGACGTGAAATTAACCATCCACGCATGATCATTGTTAGTCTCCTAAGTTGGCCCAAAAAACATAAAAAGAAATGTGTGATCACGTTAGCTAACAAAACACACTAATTAGGTACCAAAAAGGTCTTAATATAGATATTAACGTAACTCAAGTCCCCAAACTTTAGTTCTTTGATTGCATAGGTATCGAGAGACCACTCCTGACCCTCAATTGGGCACTCTAGCTGGCCCCCAAAAACGAGGCTAGTGGCAACTCCTAAATGATGTATTAGGTTGTTTAAACAACTTAGAAATAATAAACCCGTCATGAGGGGTTTGTGATCTTGATTTAGCATACCCAAAGTGGTGTAGCCAAAAAATGAAGTGATGCCATCTTTTAGCTAATGTATGTTTAGGAGGGCTATCATGATTGTGAACCCTTAAACTCAATCTTTCAAGATAGAGTTACGACAAATTCTATGGTCACGTGAGGTGCAGGCTTGGGATAGCTTACGACCGTGATCGAGCGACCTTATGTGGTTGATCCCAAAAGATGAGGTGATGACATCTTTTAGAGTGTTGTACCATGAGGAAGTTCTCATATTCGAGCACCTCTAAACCCGTCCTCTCGCCAAAAACCCAAAAAGTCGAGGCTGGGTCGCGACAGTCAACATATGAGATATGAGTAAATTTAGACCAAACAGATATATATATATATAATCACAGTTTTACACTGAAAAAATTTTACAATTCCATATTTAGGATGGAAAAGTAACCTTCACTCGAGAATATTAGTCGTGTTGACAAATTTGCAATTGAAAATTTGGATTTAATCATCTCTCTGATGATAATATAGGAAAAGTTTTGATAAAAATGCAAGTATCTTTTGTCACGACTTGAAACAAACCAAACGAGTTTGGTTTACGAAAATGGTTTAATTTGGTTTGAGTTTTATTCAAATTGTATTTTAACGTTTTGATTTAATTTGGCCTTCAAACCACACTACACTGCAATATCGTCACCCCTTTTCACAAATCCTCACATGGACTTATGTACGTCAGGATTTGAAATTTCCATATAATTTGAACCCTCCTCAAATGATGGGCACAATTTTTATTTAGTCCTATACATAATCAAAACCCCAAGTTCAAAATTAGAGCTCCAACTTTTGTTGCGCACTCTTCTATTCCTTAAAGAGATCTTCGGAAGCTCTAGTCAAAATGTCCTTGCACTACAAACTCAAATAATCTAAAAATTATTTTAGGGTAAGCCTAAGTTCAGGAAATGAAAGCTCCAAGTCTAAAGAATATTGTTCATACCGCATCTTTGTCTTCAATTTTGGATCAGCATTTATTTCTTTTCTTTTCTTTTTTCATAATGTGGTAAATTCAGCATATTTGTCCATACTGCATGTGACAGCCTAAAATTTTCAGAATTTGTTTTCGATTAAATAAATCGGGCCTTTCATCGACGCGCCAATATTGCTATTCTCTGAGCTGATCACTCACGACATAACTAGACTATTTGTGGAAGCCATTAAGAAATCTAAATGCAATAGACTCTAGAATTCAACTCGGAATCGACTGCTCGATTGTGTTGATCTGCAAGGGTCATTACAACACTGTAAAAAATCAATCAAAGACTAGATATAGGTCGATTCAGTTGAAATATGTGATTACTGCGTGAGTGATTCCACTTAATTGCAAAATTCTCGTCAAACAATACTAGACCAATTTTTCTATCATTCTATACCCGATGTCCGTAATTGAAACGTTGAGATTTTCACGACAACCGAGAGTCGTCAATGTGTCGAAAATGTACATTGAGACTCGAGATAAATCGATCGCATGTCAATTGCACTAAGAATTCCTAAAAGTTACTCGGTAGACTAGGTCACGCTAAAATCGTGCCAGATTGAAAATAACAGCGAATTTGAACTCAATTTTAGAAATTGAAAGTTCTGTGGTGTCACGAGCTATTTTAGGAATGTCGACTCATCCTTCGAAGATTTTTCAGAGATTCTGAGATTTTTACGAAAAATTAATTCGGACGTTGTGGAAATTAATGGAAATTCGAACGGGCCGAATTGAAGTGAAATTTGGATTTCCAAGCCAAGCTACTGTGTGATGGGAATTTGTGGAAATGTGTGGAATTTTTTTTCAATGGAATTGGACATCGAATTTAGAGAACTTGTGAAGAAATTGAGGCCAAGATTATGAGATTCGGAACCATGAAAAGGGTGGAATTTTTGCCTCAAAATTTGGATTATTTATGGAAATTACTTTGCAAGAAAGTAATTGGGGATATGAAGGATAAGGTTGGACATTAGGGGGGGGGAGGTGGACAAAGCTTTAATTGTGCAAGATAATTTGTGGGCTTTTGCCCCCTCCATTCAAAGCTCCAGTCGCATGTCTCTCTCTCGTCCCTATCCATTCTCTCCCCCTCTCTCATATGCGACCGCCTTCCTCAACCGAAGCTACAGCTCCTTCGTTCGAATTTTCTCTCTACCATGTCTTCATCCTTCGCCAACATCATCATCAATTTCTTCCCCCACTCACACGAATCCACCTCCACCGAAGTCTTTGCTCAACGCCACATGCCCATTTTCCTTTCCACTAGTCAACTATGGCGACTTGTGCCCATGCTGTTGACTCCAAAACCCCACCAATTCTCCACCTTGCGACCCACTGGCACCTTCTGTTAGAACTGGGTATTTGCCTCCACCACCACAGACATCTATTTTTGCTACCATTCCAGAAGATCCCTTCTAAAAAGAACCAGATATGGCAGAACTATAGAATCGTCTCAAAACCCTGCAGAAGGACAAAGGGAAAGGAAAAAATGCCGCCTACAGAATCAAGTTCGATTGTTATTAGAGAAAGGGCAGATCAGATGATGTTATCCAATCCGTTAGAATCTTTTCTAAAGGATTTGGGTACTCAGGAACCTGATCCTACTATTCAACAGCCTGATCTTATCATACTAGAAAAACAAATTTTGTTCCCAGTCGAGCAAACCTCTTCCAATACTGAATCAGATTCAGTATCTCTTTCCACCTCTTCATCCTTCTCAATTCCTATAGTTGATTCTTTTCCTATTGCGCCAATAACTTCATCAATATTCATGGCCGATCCTCCAGATGATGATATGTAATCAAACTATTCTAATCCAGAAAATTGTCAGACAAGCAATTCTGCACAGCATGTTTCCATAGCATCAAAACAGTTTTTCACCATCGATGATATTCCTTATCATAAATGGTCATAAAGACTTGAAGAATTTCATACTTGGTTGAATACTTAGTCCATCACCAACCATGACATGAATGATGTCCTTTACAACTTTGTCACGAGGTTCACAGGCAGCCTCAAACTCTGGTGGAAATCAATTTCAGAACAAGACCAAATCCATTTCCTAATGTCACCTAATTTCGGCCATGCTATCACTCTCTTATATCATGTCTTTGTGGGAAAGATCTTTCTTCGGAAAACAAAGGAGAATACAAGATATTCCCTTGGGATAAATATAGTAAGAAGTCCATCTATGTTTCGAAGAATTATGCTTAAAATGCCAGATAGTCCGCACTTACATCATAGATGACAAGCGCCTTGAATCAGCTTGTTCTCGCCAGAAGTTAAAGATTAAATGCTCTAAGCAAGACTGTGATGGTACTTGTGGCAAGTTTTCTCGAAAAAGAAACATTACAAGAAGTTCTAGATAAAGAAATCCAGACATGGCTCCAAGCATTTCCGGAAGAAGAAAAAATGGCGATCCCTACGCAAAAGGAAATATCACAAAGGCCACGAGAAGTCAAACCGATGTTTCATATGCAATCAAAAATGACATTTTGCCAAAAATTGTCCTCAAGCGAGAAAAGGTCAGAATCGTCTAATTCATCACATTGAGAATGAAACAGGTATTTCTCTCGAAAATGATGAGATTGAATCTTTATTCTCTGCTGATGAAGAACCATCTGAACAAACTCTTTGTGTCATCCCCTTTTACCAAACTCCAAGTGAGACTGAGTCAGATTCAGAATCTGAAGACATTTTTCACATATCCTCCACATCTCCAGAACCAAGCCTTGACATATTTTCAAGTCAAACTCACTGTCCCCATTTCCCCGTAAAAATCATCACTTCAAAGTTTGCCAAACCAATCACTGTTATTGCTCTCATTGATACCGGAGCAAGTTGTTCCATACTGGACACCAAAGTTCTTCCCGAAGAGTATTGGACTATTTATGTCCGATATTTCAATTCTGCCTTGGGAGACACTTTCTCCACAAATGTCAGGACCACCTTGGTAACTGTCCAATTCTTTCCTCAGTGTTCCATAACCACAAAGATTTTTGGATCAAATCTCCTTAATAAAGACCTGATTATTGGGTGGGATATCATGACTCAAATCTCTCAACTTCGCATTATTCCTAGAAAAGGTCTTAGATATAAAGATAAATTCTCTGAGTTCGTCAATATTCAGAGACTCTTTTCCATTCAGATGAGTCTATTAGATCCAATCATGCAAAAGTTGTTAGAATCTTGTTCGGAATCCCATTCGGAATTTGCTCTAAAGTGTTCCCATCCTTTATGGAAGAATTCAGAATTCTTTGTTCGTCTTCCTTTTAAGAAGAATGAAGATATAAATCCAACCAAGGCAAGTCATATGGGAATGAAGCCAGAACATCTGGCTTTCGCTCAAAGGGAAAGCTCAGAATTATTACAGCAATGCCTTATTGAAATCTCTGATTCTCAATGGGCCTGCGAAGCCTTTTATGTCAATAAGCGTGCTAAGCAAAATAGAGGAAAAATGAGATTGGTAATCAATTATCAACTTCTCAACCTTTTTCTCCAAGATGATAAATTCCCTTTACCATCCAGAGACTCTCTCTTTACTGGTCTAACCAAGGCCCATATCTATTCCAAATTTGACCTCAAAGCCGGATTTTGGCAATTGGGCATCCATCCTGAAGACAGACCCAAGACAGGATTCTGTATTCCAAACCAGCACTTCCAGTGGAAAGTCCTTCCTTTTGAATTAAAGGTATCACCATCCCTTTTCCAAAATGCCATATGCTGTATTTTCCAACAAATCTTGTCAAATGCAGCTGTTATACATTGACGACATTTTGCTCTATAGTCCTGACGAGCAGTCACACTGTCAACTTCTTGAACAATTTGCATAAATTGTGAAAAAGCATGGTATTATGCTTTCCCAGAGAAAAATGAATATTGCCCAAACAGAGATTGAATTTCTTGGTATGCACCTCAACAAAGATATGTACTACCCAGGGCCACATATTGCTCAAGAATTACTGAAGTTTCCTGAAGATAACTTCACTACAAAACAAGTTCAGCAATTTCTTAGGATAATCAATTATCTCAGGGATTTTGTCCCAAACATTGCAAAGCTCCTGATTCCTTTGCAATCCATGCTGAAGAAAAATCCCCCACCTTGGGAAAAACCCCAGACTAAAGCAGTCGCTGAGCTTAAGGAGATTATGCGGAATTTCTCACCATTGCAAATACCATCAACAGGAAAAAGAATTCTTCAAACTGACGCCAGTGATGAATACTAGGCAGCTGTCCTCTTTGAGAAAATTGATGGTAAGAGACACCTTTGTGTTCACAAAAGTGGAAAGTTTTCTCAAACTGAAATGCATTACCACTCCATTTTTAAAGAAATTTAGTAGTAAAAAATGGAATAAAAAAGTTCGAGTTTCATCTTATCGGCCATCACTTCCTGGTAGAATTAGACATTGCATCTTTCCCTCAGATGACTAAGTTTAAACAGTTCTTGAAAGAAGAATGTGCTTGCTAACTTCCTGTCAAGACCAAAGGCACCGGTCGAGATCAACATGTACATCAAAAGGCTTGCCTTCCACATGCTCAATCATGGCGTAAAATACAAGATTGAGAAGATCAAAGATTTGTCAAGCTGGAAATATCCCTAGGAGATTGTTCAACACATCCATAATGACAATCTTGCTGAAAACCTGGAAAATTTCATGTGGCAATGCCACACAGATCTATTCAGATTTAATGGAGGTTCGATTCTCTATCCTTTCGGATTAAATTTGAATTATCTATTCATTCATCCCCTTATCTGGAAGGAAGATGATTTCCCTGATCAACTCAAGATGTTATTATGGTACTTAACTAATAAGTACCTAATAGCTATTGAAATTCTAACCAAAAGATTCATTACCAACCTCACCAGGATATTTTTACTCGGAAGAAATGTTGATAAGGAAAGTGATAAGAATCTCTTGGACTTTCTTAATTGGTTCTATCATCCTACTCACTGGAAACATCTCTTGGAAAAAGAACTGAGAACCATGACCCCTAATCCTGAAGTCCATACCATCCCGTTTTTCCGACGTCCATGGCATTTCTTCACAAATAATGGCACCATCATCGATACTCCACAAGAAATAGGAACCACATCCTACAAACCCCACTTGAATAGTCGGGAAGCTCGAATTCACAAATCTTATCCAAGATCTGTCAGATTTTGTGAACACGAGTATCGAGAACTCCAGAGAATCTTATGCCAAGAAAACAAAACCATTCCCGAAGACGTATGGAACAATGTGCCTACTACTTGGGATCATTATGACCTAGCACCAGAAACCAAGGAAGCACTCAGACAACACAGACAAGCTGCATCATCTCAAGATCTTGAAATGACAAGAACATATGATATTATCCAATCCACTCAAGACCCCTATGCACGCTTTGGAGGCCCTCTCTCCCAGGATCCCTACTATCAAGGACCTTCATCATTATTCCAAAGCATGGATACATCCTTTTATGCACAGCCATCCAACTGGCCTCAGCCAAACATCCCTGCTGACACTCAAGAAGGTGACAACACAAATTGAGCTGAAGAAGAAGCATCCCATTGGGCTCATGAAGAAGCATCATCATCAAGAAGGCTGAACCAAATCCTCTCACCTGAAGACCTTGAAGCTCTTGAACAAAAATACGAGGCACATCTCCTAGAAGACAGTTCAGATGATTCAGTCTGTAGCTACAATGCTCGTGACAGAAGAGACCGCTAAGTCCGTACAATTTCACTGTAGCAAATCACTGTTCACTTTTACTATAGCACTAGGTAAGGGAA
Source organism: Eucalyptus sideroxylon x Eucalyptus melliodora (assembly GCA_016097485.1). NCBI lineage: Eukaryota > Viridiplantae > Streptophyta > Magnoliopsida > Myrtales > Myrtaceae > Eucalyptus > Eucalyptus sideroxylon x Eucalyptus melliodora. The sequence goes on from CM027825.1 coordinate 25,277,584, forward strand.
GGTACTGTTCACAGTATGGTTGCTGTTCATAATGTGCGAATAATTCCCTCTCAGAAAGTTCTGGTGCTCCTGTTTGTATCTGGACCCGTGAGCTTGGTCCTTGTGTGACCTCTTATTGTCTATAAAAGGCGAGAAGGATGTATTGTGTTGGGCAGAGTCCCCTGAAGTAAAGTGTGTGCTTTGAAAAATCTCTCATGGCTTTCTGAATTCCTCTTCTTCTCCAGCCTAGTAGGATCCTCCAAGAAATGCAGCTTGGGTAGGTTAGAAACGTTTCCATCCTAGCATCTCTGAGTGTCTCTAGGCTCTGAACTAAAGGGCTGAGAGGTTTTCTGCTAAAAGGCTGTCCCTGAAGGGCTTGAACGGGAGTTGTTCACCCATTGTGGGAAGGCATACCTGCAGAAGATTTTCTTGGTCCTCCCTGGTTCTAAGCCTAGGCCCATTCATTGAAGCAACTCCATCATCTCTTGTCGCCCACTCATCAAATCCTCTTCCCATCTTTGCCAGCACACTCGCGTCTTCTCGTTTAGCTCGCACAGTCGAAGATCCCAGCGAAGCAGTTGAGCATCCCATTCCCTTCGCTCGCGTGGTCTTCGCCAGCCGGATTGCTGACTGAAGCCCAGCTGCTTGCTGCCACGTAAGGGTGAGCAGCGGTCTAAAGTCGACCCTGGATCGAGCCTAGACCAGCCCAACTCTATCGATCTTCATAAGGTTCCCAAAGGGACTAGGTCGGTCCTTGGTGTTGAAATTCCATGACCAACACTATGCGGGTTGATCATCGGTCCTAAGAGTTTTGGGTCGGTCCAACCCTAGACCAACCCTATATATTATATTATATTATATTATTTTATTTATAATTCTTTTATATATTCAAATCTAAGTAAAATGTTTGTTATATTATATTATATTGAGATGTTCTATCAATAGCACTAATAGTAATTTCAATTTAAAACTTTTGTTGAGTATTAATTATGTGTCATTTGTTTTGTTTTCAGGTTCTTAGAAGTTCAAGTGAATTAACAAAATGTGAAGTTATATATTCATGATTTATATTAAGTATTTTGAACTTTTTATGGTTTAATTGTATTTTACTACTGAATTTCAGTTGCACTTTGCTTTTCAATTTGTGTCAAATGGTAGAAGTTTTTGAAGAGTAGAGTAGCACTGCAATTGCTACCATGATTTGCTAGTCAAGTGTTGTGAAGCTCATTTTTTGGTTGAGTGGACTTTACATGATCAAATGCAGGAAAACACTTTTGCATATGGTGTTATGAATATTAAATTTGATGATTACAAGAACTTTCTATCTTGTCCCATATCTCGATGAGTGGTTAGCATATACGAAATTTCTATTATTGTGTCATCTTAAATTTGCTAAATATGTATAGGTATTTATAGTTTAGTTGCACAATGCCGCATTGTTGATGGATGTGTAATTTGAATTTGTAGGTTTGCTTTTTTAGGGAGTATAAAAAATAAGACGAAAAAAATTATTGATCGGTCTCGGGTTGACCCTGGAATTGGACCGAACCCATTGGGTCGGTTCAGTCCTTGGTCCTAAACTCAATAGGGTTGGTCCTCGGTCCTAAAAATTGAGGACCGACATTGTACGGGTGGGTCCTAGGGTTAGGGGGTGGCTTGGACCAGCCTAGACCATGCTCACCTCTACTGCCACGTTCGTTTCCACCAGTGAGCGTCCCCAGTAGACCGTGGCCGTGTCTCCTTCGAGCAAGACTCCTCTAGCAAAGCTTGGCCCAACGAAGCGTTTCTCCATTTTGTGTCTTTGGCCCAATAGTCTTCAACTCCTTTGAGCCCATTTATAGCTCAGCCCATAAGAAATCAACCCATTTCAGCAACTCCATTGAAGTACAGCAAGCCCAGTGTTTAAGGCCCAATTCCAGCTCACTTGAAGTCAGCCCAATAAATCAACGAAGCCCGTTTAATTCGGCCCAATTTAATAGCCTAAGCCCGCAAGATCAACCCGCTTCAAGCCTAGCCTGTTTCAATAACAAATCTCAATTTGGGCTGAGATTTGTTGGGCCCGTTATAGGCTCGGCCTGAGTATCCGCTGACGCCGTCGAAAATTCAGATTTCGGCCCCCATCGGCCTATCGTTGCGGTGAACCAGTTTCCGCAATCAACCGATGAGTTTATACTTTAAATTCTTCTTAGTAGACTAATGACATTTAACGGGTGTTTAGATTTATTTAATTAGGAATTAGGTGGTTAGTCATATTAAATTAGAAATTTAATTAACTGAGCATGTTAGGTGGTTAGCATGGTTTAGCTAAGGTCCAAATAAATTGTACTATTTATCTAGAAGGTTTGGGAATTTTTCGAGTCCGTATTGGTATTTAATTTAATAATTTTGGCCTAGGTTAGTATTTTTTAGAAATTAAATTGATTTATTTAATTAATTTTCGAAGTTAATTATTTATTAATTATTTTTCCGAAAATTAAGCTAGGATAGTCAGTGACTGGAATTTCATGCTGATTGTAATGGTGTAGTTAATTTATGCAATCCAGTGTTAAATTATGAAAATTAAGTGCTGATTGGAAATTTGGTCAATTATTCCAAAATTTATGAATTTCATTATTTATCCAAAAAATCTTGGGTGTCGAGTTTTAAACACCGAAAATGGTTTTATATATTATATGAACTAGCGGGATTTTGAAAAGAATGTCATGAATTTTTCAAGTCTATTCTGACCGTGTACTCACACACGACTATTTTCACTAGGTGTTTTTAATACGAAGAAAATAGAGCATAATCATTATTCCAATTGAGGCATTTGAGTGCAATGCATGATGTCTTAGGCCGAGATTGAATGGTCGTGCGCTGATTAAGAGAACCCGCCCCTAAACTGTATCAGATGGACGTTACTCTATATGGGATACCCACTTAGTGGGATTTGGGTCGCAATAGATTCTGAACCTATACTCCTTCGGGAAAATCGTCTCTGAGAGAGATGTAACCGTGCTCAATGGGGTGAGATGATACCTGGCTATGCCAGTAGACCGCCGAACTTTGAGTAGGCCGTGCAATAGAGTGGGAGTAATTGCCAATTAGAACACTTGTTGAGTGGAATTGATATGTCGAATTATGGGACAAAATTGAGTGTGACGTTCTAGTTGTTAGAGCTTAATTATTAACCATATGTGTATGGCTATCTATGATATGAACTGTACTAATCTGCATAGTGGAATTGATGCGAGGTAAGTCCTCTATGCTCAATGCGTGATTGTGTGGTTAGGACACTTATGGGCGTATTTCCCTTCTAATCGGGGTTTAGCATGCGAACTTGCTAAGATTTATATCTCACCCCGTCATGGGCTTAAATTTTCAGGATCATCGAGTAGAGGACCTGGAGCTGAGAGAAAGTGATATAAAGTGCAGGTCGGTTAGGACCGCTTCTTTTTGGAAAGCCAATCTTGTTGTCTTTTGGTCATAGACTTTGTACATGACTCCGTATGTTTATAAAAGCATGTTTGTTTGTGAATTTGTTGTCTTACTTTTCTATCCTGAGATGATTACTGCCAATGGATTTCTTTTTGCTTCTGTATGTGCAATAAAATGGAAAGAGTTAGCGACTTATCCTGGGAAGTCGCAAATTATTATCGGTCAAGCAAGGATAGGCATGCGCTCGGAGTTTAGGGCATGACACTGCATCTTTGTCTTCAACATGTACATGTGACACAAAAGCACATATTTTTCAAATAGATTTTAACAATCTTGTTCTTATCAAGGTAGCAAAGAAAGTTCCAACATTGTGCTTATGGTGAACGGGGGAAATTGTCGGGAAAATTACCAAAACAATCCTAAATTTATTGTAAATTTTTCAATTCAGTCCTAAACTTTATTTATTTATTTTTTACCAATTCAATCCTAAGCTTTTCACAATTGTGTCAATTTAGTCCATCAAACCAATTTTGGCCAGCCAGAGCTGATATGGACGCTAGCCATCCAACCAATGCTTACATGGATAGTATTTTAAATAATATTTTATTTTATTTTTGAATTTTTAAATTCTTTCTTTTTTCTTTTTTGTCCCTTCTCTCTCTCTCTCTCTCACGCCCCGAACCCCGAGCACACAAATATCCCTCGATGGTCGATTAAAAATGTGATGTCCCAGGACGTGTCGCCGACCTATTCTTTTTTTCTTTCAATTAAGCACATGCGGAAGTGAACTAAATAAACACTCGATCAATAAACAAACATAGGGATAGTAAAACACGACAACCATTGCTGAAAACAACATATTCAATTTATCAATTGTTAACCTTGTGAAGTTTAATACTTACAAGCCTTCCTACAGTCACTTCCTATCAACCCTCTAAAAAACCTTCAGCGATTAAGATTAACCTAAACTTCACTAGTGACAGGGCCAGCCAAAAGGTATCATCGCATCTTGCGCCCATCACATCCACACTCAGCAGATCTTCACGCTACAGCCCCGAAAATGTTAACCACGACGGAGTGAGATAAATCTCAGTGAGTCAAAATCCTAAACCCCGATTAAGACGCAAATTTTCCCAAAGGTAGCCTAAACAGGCACCATACAAAAATCACATCGCCTCGACGCGTCCCTACACATTAGTGCATCACGTATGCATTTATAGATACAACAAGCATAATTAATAACTAGAACACATCATTCTCACTCTCCAAACATTCACATGGGTCATAATTATAAGGTAAAACCATTATGACATTGTCTTATACCGTGCCACACAATTTTACCCCATAATCAGGCGCAATTATCACAACCATTCAGGCGTGTTTCGATTATTACGACCCCTCGGGCCACGGCCAACACAAAAGTCGACAGTCATCCGACGTAATCGGGCGTCATCTCGCCCCATCAGGCATGGCATCATCCTGCGTATTCATACGCATCAGGACGACATTCCAATAAGGAGCATCAGTCCGGCCTCTACCACAACTTAGCATCCGTTGACGTGGGGCATCCGAACTTAATAAAGCATCGTCCTGCATATTCATACGTATCAGGACGGGTTCATTACCCTGCATAATCATACGCATCGGGGTATTTAGGTGATCACACAAGCACACCATCAATCAAATCCATTATTATCTTCCTCATTATCCAAGAATACCCAAATAATAAACCTTGCAACCCTTTTTTTTTGTTCAAAACATTCCAAAATAAATTCATACTCGATCATGTACTCAAAATCAATTTGTCAAACTTTGCACACTTCTACTATAAAATCTCATTGTTTTATTGAGCAAATAAAATTTGGTGTCTAAACCCGACACCTCATTTATTTTCTATTTTCTTTTTCAACCACCCTTTTTTGAAACTAAACTTGGGTAATCTCCATTTTTTTTTCTTTAAAGCTTTTGGAAAGAAATTCATAGGTACTCTTGTACTCAAAATTAATCCGTCAAACTTTGCATGCACCTAGTTTAAAACCTCATTATTTTGTTGAGTAAATAAGTTTTGATGTCCAAACCCAACACCTCATTGTTTTTTTTTTATTTAAAAGCTCATAAAGCCATCTTTTGACATAAAAATCGGAACCAACATAGAGCAATCAATTACACAGTATCACGCATAAGTTTTAAGCATGCCAAAAGTCAACCAAATCACAAAATATACATTTTCTAGCAAGCAAGACACCAAGAACAACCACAAAACCACACCCAGCCCTCGCCGGTAGAAACCGGGTCCACTCTCATGTCTTCAAAATTAATTCCAGAAACATAACAAAAAAATTTAGAAAATTCTCAAATTTGAATATGTTATAAAGGATACTTAAATGAACACTTTTTATGAAAACACTTTGACCCAAATCTATCTAGAATAAGAGCAGTAAATCGCACAAACCGTTACCAAAACTATGTCCATGTCCAGAAATTCTATTTTCCAAAATCAGTTTGGTTCGAAGTCCAAAACTTGTTCATTTGATCTGAAATTTGAATATGTTAAACTAAAAGATGTGATGAAAAACTTTTGTGAATGAAATCTTTCAAAAATTGAACCCTAAGAGTTAATAAAAATCCTTTAAATACCAAAAGGTCACTGGTTCCAGCACAAATTGGGATTCTACTTTACATGTAACGAAGCTAAAATCTTATTCTTTTAAATCCATAAAATCTTGGGTAAAATATTTGTCATCAATAAAGATGTTTAAAACATTTTTCAAGAACGAAGCAACCTCAAAATCGTAACACATTTTAACTCACAAAAATGGTAAACAGCGAGTGTCTAGTAAATCGATCTGAAGATTAAGCTAATCCATCTTAACATTAATCTAACCAAGCTAATTAACACTAATCTAACTTCTAAGCACAAATAACAATCTAATCAAGGATTAGGAAGTTAACTCACCGAAATTCAACGGTGACGGCCTCACGGCAATGGCAACGCAACGGCGGTGAGAACCCGAGACAAACGTGTCTCAAACAGAGCTCAATCGACGGCTATGGTGGCCTTACAAGTCTCAGCCAAGGGCTTTTCAAAGGGCTGAGGGCTGAGCTGGACATCGGTGGCGAGGCTACTGTGGTTGGGTGGTGCCGCTGGTGGTTGCTGGAGATGTAGCGTGAAGATGAAGCTAGACGTGGGTGGCTCGTTGGCTGTCGTGGTGGAGCTATGGGCTGGACATGAGGGGCAGTGGTTGGCTGGCTGTGTGTGGCGATTGTGTGGTGAAGAAATGAAGATGGCGTGAAGTGGAGTGGCGGTGGAGATGAGCTAGGCATGAACGGTGGGCTGGAGTTGGCAGGTGCTAGGCTGGAGGCGTGGAGTGAAGTGAGCTAAAGGGGATGCTGAAGATGGGATGATGATTAAGAGAAACGTGGGCTGCGGTGGAGCAAAAGAAGGGAAGGGATGAGGAAGAAGAGAGAATGGGTAGAGAGGGAGAGGGTTCACGCATTAAGGGGAAGAGAAATCGGGAAAGAGAGAGAACAACAAGTCAAGGTAACAACCAATAGGAAACCTAGCCCAAATATCTAACCCATCATTGCAAAGCCCCAAAGTCTTCATGCACAAAAGTCCTTAGCTCCACCAATGGCCAATTTTCCTCTTATTTCCCACAAACAAATCATTTTTAGGGTAGAAAAATGCAATTCTTCATCCCCATCCGAATTTCCTTTTTCCATTTTTTTTTGTTTGTAAACGGACTTTCTGCAAAATTCCGAACTCGACAAAAATTCGCCGAAAGATGAGACGACGTCCAATAAATGAATCGTGACACACTCGAACGTCCGACTCCTGAAACCAAATTCAATTTCGTAGTTAAAATCAACCGAACACAATTTTAGTACGACCTAACCTATAAGGTAGCTTTTAGGGATTTTAGCGTGTTTGACCCATGGTCAATGATTTTTTTATCCAGGTTTGTGCATCTCCGACTCGTAGATGACTCTCGGTGGTCACAAAAATCGCGAGGTTTCAATTACGTGTCTTGAGTATAATATCGATAGAAAATCGGGTTATTACCATTCGACGCGAATATTGTAATTGTGCGGAACCACCCGCAATTTGACTACGTAATTCCATCGAATCGACTTATATCCAATCACAATTTGATCATAACGGTGTTGTATTGACTCTTGCTGATTATTATGGTCAAGCATTCAATTTTCGATTGAATTCTCTAGTATGTCGTGTTTATATCCCTTAACGGCCTTATCTAATAGATTAGTTAACTCGAGAGTAATCAGTTCCGAGTAAATTAACCATAAGCGCATTGACGAAACAACCATTTCTTTTATTTGAAACAGGGTCAAATTTCTGGATCTCTCTCTCTCTCTCTCTCTCTCTCTCTCTCTCTCTCTCTCTCTCTCTCAAGCGTTCGATTTTTGATTGAATTCTCTAGTATGTCACGTTTATATCCCTTAACGGCCTCATCAAAATAGATTAGTTAACTCGAGAGTGATCAGTTCGGAGTAAACTAACCATAAGCGCGTTGACAAAACAACCATTTCGTTTATTTGAAACGGGGTCAAATTTCAGACAACCATTTCGTTTATTCGAAACAGGGTCAAATTTCAGAATCTCTTCAGAATCTCTCTCTCTCTCTCTCAAACACCCAGGCCAAAGGTTGCGCACGACCTCACAGGCTTTGGTGAGGTCGAGCATCACCCATGGCCAGTGAGGACGAGCCTTCCTTAGCCACCGACAACCCTTGCTAGAGGCCATGCTAGGTTGCAACCTTCGACCTCATGGAAAGAGTGAGGTCGGGCCTTCCCCATGGCCGGCGAGGCTTGGCGAGGCCCGACCCTCACTTCCGACAAGGGCAAGCTTGCCCAACCACAGCTATGCTTCCTCAAGGCCGATGAGGTCTCTTGTCGGCCCTACTTTTGGCCAGTCGTCGCTGGCAACCAACTGGAGGAAGGAGGAAGTAAAGAAAAAAAGAAAAAGAGAATTTTTAAAAAAAATAAAATATTATTAAAATATTATCCATGTCAACGTTGATTAGATAGTTAATACTAGCTGGCGTCCACGTTAGCATCGGTTAATCAAATTTGGTATTACAAAAGGTTTAGGGCTGAATTGACCCAAAAAAAAAAGTTTATAACTGAATTGAAAAAATTACAATAAGTTTAGGATCTTTTTGGTAATTTTACCGGAAATTATCTAATCAATCCTAAACCTATTGTACATATGTTAATTAAGTCATAAAATTTTTAATTTTGCCAATTTAGTTATGAACCTTTATATGAAATTCTAATGTAATCATTCTAGTTAGTTTATGCCAAAAATTACCGATATGCAATGTGCTGTGTAGGATTGCCGACAATAACTCGTTAGTAAGAGAGATTTGGTAATTTTCCTCTGGTGAATGCATGTCCATTTTCAGCAAGAAAGATAAAAAAAAGTTATGGTTTTCTTTCCATTCCAAGGATTTTCTATTGGAATATCTTTTCCAAGATTTGACTGGTAGAACTTCGTCTCAAAATTTCAAAAATGAGTTGGCAAACAACAATTAGATTTCACTCTGGGAAACACGTTACTTTGTTATCAACTGACCTGCGTATTACCAGGCAAATAAGTTGCCCATCATATTATTGGCACCAAGAAAATTTGAAACTTGCTCGACTCCATTTGTTTCGCAAAAAATGTGATATTTTTTAATTTTTTTCCAAGAAGTCATTTTTCAGGAAAATAATAATATTTTCCTATATTTAGCTAAAACTTAAAAATGAACTGAAAAATACTTCCTATTGTTTGATATGAAAATTTTGATTTGATTTTTTTAAATACACATACACTACGAGCGCTAGTAACTTGCACATGAACAATCTAGGTATGGGCACTAGAGTCCGGATTTGACCTTAATAGACCATGATCAGGGCACTGGAGATTGAGGCATGGACACTTAGGTCCCAAGCCCAGCCTCGATGGATCCGGACACCGCCTTTGGAGACCTAGACTCAGCCATTGGGGTTCCGAGCTCAAGTATCCGGATCCCACGCTTGGCCTTTGTGGTCCTAGGTTTTGAACCCTTTAACCTACCCAATTCTACTTGGAATCAGCCTTGAACAGAACTGGTAAGGTCGATTCATGACGGTTCCTGGATTGGACTAGACAGTTGCTCACCCCTAGATAATTTTAAAATCATTTCAACCATCTTTCTTTCGATTCTTTGTTTTTTTGTTTTTTTGTTTTTTTTTTTTTGGGTCTGACTGCTCTTCATTCCGTCATGCCAAACATGCAATTGACCTTTTAAAGTGATTCTAGGATAAACCACAATTAGACTTTTCCTTCTTGTACTAAGGGGTGGTCATGCCAAACATGCGATTGACCTTTTGAAGTGATTCTAGGATAAACCACAATTAGACTTTTCCTTATTGTACTGAGGGGTGGTCCTAAGTATGACCTTAAACTATTTCGTCTAAGACCTCGTGCTGACCTTAGGCTTTTCTTGGACGTAAAACACATAAAGGGTATTCTCTCCTCTTCCTCTTGGAGAAGAAAAAGATACAAGGAGATTTGGGTGATTAAGGCATGCAAGTACCAATGCGTTAAAATAAAAAATGCAATCTTGTCAACCCGCCAACGGTATATTCGTAGGACAGGCAGGGCGGCCCTTGATGGTGTCAAAAAGTTACCAAAAGTACACCAATTATACCCTATCCACCTCAAAAATTGGTCAACAGAGTTCACAATCTATGCTGAAAGCCAGAAAGCTTTCATGGTATCTCAATTCTTTTGTGAGCTTTTTAAACACTTGATTTGCAATATCCCAATCTCATCTTAAAAGAGAGAGAACTTGCGGCCCGATACACGAGTAAGGCATCGACTTAACGACTCCATTCCCGAGGTTTGTTCATGTGGATTGAGGGCGATCTTCAATGAGAACGGAGCATTACTCCAGTTGGAAGCCGGGTCCTTAATATGGAATATTAGAGCATTACACCAGTCGGAAGCGCTGAAACTAAAATGTAACGCGCTAAAGAGTGTTGTATATGGACTGACATTGCCATGCCAAATCGCAAACGTGGTTTCTAATGTCAACCAGCTCAACAATATGTAAGTTAATTTGGGATCGATGTTGCTCACCTTGAAATCTTTATGCATGAATCTAAGGGAAAAAATCCCATTTGAGACATGAATCCCTCGAGCAAGCGGTAACCTCTTGGATGTTTTTCTTCCAGCAGAAATGTTTTATAAGATTTGGCTACCAGGATACAGCGTTTGTCTTAGTCAAACAACGCCTGGCAATCGAAGTCAATTTTATATTATGAAATGGCTTAGAAGGCTTAGAGCTGACACTGTTTTGCTGAAAGCCTTGCACTCCAGCCAACTTTAGAGTTCGTTTTGTAATCTTTGTCAAGCTTAGAGTATAAAATGACTCAAAATCTTGTAGGTAAACCCTTTTAATGAGAACCATCCTTTCCAAAAGCTTAGAACCTTCAACAGGCTCAACCCAGAAGCTGCTTAGTCTTCTATCATGCAAAAGATCACAAGGCATTTTTTAGTGCAATCTTCCCAATGGTAGTCATAAATGTCACGGGGAAATACATGTCAAGTGATTCTCAGAGGTTCACTTGAACACATTCATCTTATGAGCTTATCAATTCTGAACACGACTCACAAAAATTGAATTAACCAAATTACTAGCGTACACATGCTACTTCAATTTTATTGCAAAATCTATTTGAGGAAAAACAAATGCAGAATTTTGACCATCATCTTCCTTCGACCTCAGAATTCGTTATGGTGTTCGTGGAGAAGATACCTTCCCCTTGTGCCCCGTTATCGTGACTTGGAGTTCCACTTTGGAAGGTGAATGTAGGAGGTCTCGGCTGAGGAAGATTTGATTCAGCGCTCAGCATCAGAACTGCGGATAACATGTTGGGTCGGTCCGTCATTTGGTCCTGCACACAGAGAAGCCCCACCTGAATGCATCTCATTGCTTCTAATGGCGGACAAGTACTAACTATAGCTTCATCCCTTAGGTCTGGTCCTCTATCTTCGCTCCACAATTACCATGCCTGTAAGAATTAGAGAACTTAGGGAGCAGAAATAGCCAAAGGATTATAGAAGATCACTCAAGATTGTACTCCTCACACTTACATAGGAAAGAATATTGAAATGCTGGCCACGGTAGTATAAGCTCGTGTTCTTTTTGCCAGTGACAATCTCAATTAGCAACACCCCAAAGCTATAGACATCGGATTTCTCAGAAAATATCCCTCCCATGATGTACTCAGGAGACATATATCCTCTGCAATTAAATATCATGTTAATCAATCAAGCTATAGAGTTTCCTAATTGCATTGTATAGTTTCTAATTTAATTTATAATTTCAGCAAGAAGGCTTGAATACTAACAGTGTTCCTGCAACTTTGTGAGTATTTAGCAAAACTTGAGTGCCTTCGAAGATTCGCGCCAACCCAAAGTCCGAAATTTTTGGGTTCATTTTCTCATCCAAGAGAATATTGCTTGCCTTCAAATCTCGATGGATAACTCGAAGGTAAGAATCACGATGCAGATATAGAAGCCCACTTGCGATCCCTTGAATGATGCGGAAACGTGTATCCCAGTTGAGTTCTGCTTTCCTTTTTGAATCTAAGCAAGGAAGAAAAAGAAAGAATTCGTGACCTTAAATACTAAAATGATATATATTTTTCCGTCAGCACAAGTATGATTTGAAAAGAGTGAGACCAACCAAACAGAAAGGAATCTAAACTTTTGTTTGACAAGTATTCGTATACTAAAATCTTTTCTTCTCCTTCGACGCAGCATCCCATGAGTCTGACCAGATTTCGGTGCTGAAGTTTCGATATTAGAACAATCTCATTCTCAAACTCCTCCATGCCTTGGCCTGAGCTACTGGAAAGTCTTTTGACAGCTATCTCCTTTCCATCATTCAGCATTCCCTGTTTCCGAACTCAAAGACCCGTCAGACCTTGGATAATGTCACAAAATTCCCTAAACGAACATCTTAGAGAAGGCTTTTACCTTATAAACAGGTCCAAACCCTCCTTGGCCAAGTTTATTTGTTGCATCAAAGTTGTTAGTTGCAAGAAGTAAGCTACTAAAACTGAACAGCATCAATTCGGATGCGTCCTTTTGCTTCAGCCGATCTTTCCATGCATTTCCAAGAGACATTTCTCCTGTTTTATCAGTTATATCTGGCCAGTCAAGTGTCTCAAGAATTTGGCAAAGTTTTTAGATTACATTTAATGTGAAATTAAGCATTGGAAATGTGCAGCTCGTACCTTTTTTGCTGGCTCTCCACTTCCAGAGACCAAAAATAGCAGTTCCAACGAACATGATGCCTAGTATGGTACTTATGCTGATGATCAGTTTTGCTTCTGTCGACATGCCTGACATGAGAAAAGAATTGTAAGATGCGTGATAAAGATCAAACGAAACTCGTAGTGAAACTTCTTATACCTGTGTTGTCATGTGCGACCCGAATATATACATCTTGCCCAGCTGTTGAAAACGCCTGAAAATCGATGAGATCTTTAGCCCAGACCAAACACCCTATTGGGTGGACATAAGAATAAGCCAAGCAAGAACAATTATTCATGCACCAGCTTTGGCATCCTCCTACATCTCTGATGTTTGATAAATATTCCGCAGAATCAGGCACTTTCATCTGGTTCATGTGTACAAAGACATCTTTCTTCACCTGTGTTGAAGGCGACCTGCTTGTGTTCTTCTGGCAGTTCAATTCTGTTTCTCTAATGCACCCCCCGGTCCAAATCCCTCTGTTCCATTCTTCTTTTGACCGTGGCGTAAACCCTTTTACGCAATGGCAGATAGGAGAGTTTATTGAGTTGCAGACGCCAAAAGGACCGCAAGTTCCATAAACTCCGCAAATGCCACTCGGTATTGCGACATTTTTCAACCAACTATTGGATCCATAATCCCATTTCATTAGTGCTAGAATTCCTCCGGGTGAAATGAAGGCATAAGCAAGATAAGAGTTGTTATCAGAATCAGCAGAGAAATAAGTGGTTCCCTGCTGAGGATCGTGCTGGAGACTGTACCGGCTATAGTATGAGGATTTCATTTCTGGTATGCCAATGAATGTCAATTTATCCCACGGTCCACTTCTCCAATAAGAGGTGGAGCCATTCCAAGTGAGAAGTTGCGGCGGAGTCTCTGATGTAATCGCAGTGGTGAAATTTCCTGATGATGGATCGTTGTTGTTTTTCCAGGAAACTAAAACTCGTCTCTCTCCTGTTCTTTTGTTTTGTCCTATCTTCATGTTTGGTAGAATTGTATCAGTTGGATCATCAAAGCTTGCCCATACTTCAGTAGAATTCCTGTCTTGTAGAACAAAGTTTCCACCATCTGAAAGCATTGCTGCTGTATTATTTGACTGGACAGAAACATTGGTGGACCAAACTATGTTCTGTTGTCCATCCACGAGCTTCAAATTCCCATCACCACCGATCGTTAATTTTGCAGACCGATCTGCCGATGCGAGTGGTGAATCCCTATTGGCCACCCACACGATTTTAGAAGGAGTCAAGTTCATGTACCATATGCCAACATACTGATTTTCCAACCCATTCGGCGTGAAGAAGCCAAGCTCGAAGATTTGGCCTGAGGAGACGAGAGTTTGGTTCTGAAAGAGCGGCTCCGATGTAGTAATATGGTGAACCGCGCCACTAACCATATGTCTCGCCGGAAGTAGGAAGAAGAAGACCAAGCAAGAGCACCAAGCAATTATGAGTCGCATAATAAGAATGAATGAGCCTGACGAACTCGGCAGCTTCGGTCTAATCTGCAGACAAGAGCACCAAGCAATTATGAGTCGCATAATAAGAATGAATGAGCCTGACGAACTCGGAGACTTCGGACTAATCTGCACTTTCTGCAGATCAAGAATAGATGATCAGGATTTTCTGCTGAGTTCAATGTCGTGGCTCAAGGGTGGCTCCATTTTGGCTGGGTCCGCCTTAGGCCCGGTGACATTAATAATAAGAAAAAGAAGTCAAAAAGTCAAAATGTCAAAATGTCAACCAACAAGAAGAATATACCAAGAACAAGAAAAGAATGGGGGTTTGGTGCGGGCGTACCGTTCACGAGACGGAGGGCTACGAGTTGACCGGTTTCATTCAAAGACAACCTTCCAGGAATTGTCTCTCATTTTTTTTTTTTTTCAATAACGATTAGAATTTCTTGTTGCACTTGTGTTGAGCCTTTAATATATGGCTAGAGAAGAAACTTTGTATGTCCTGCTATGCTAGGTGATTAGTGGAAATATTTCAACAAAACGTGAAATTTTGGTGTTGTTGCCTTTGTCTTTTTTTTTTTTTTTTTTTTTAAGGTTGTATTACTAAAATATTGCTCATTATTGTTGGGGTTAAAATCAATCTTGGTCAATTTAGTTTTGGGGAAGATGTTGATCTTGAATTGGTTTAATTCTTGATGAATTGTTGCCTAATTTTCCGCAACACTCCATAACTGTTGTTTTCACCTAACCATATTTTCATTGACAATTCAACTTTGAGATTGTTCCTCGCCAATGTTCAAATTTGACTTAAGACTCTCAATTTACACTTGCATCATCCTCCTCCACAAAATTCGAATTTGCTTATCTGTTAACCCATACAATGGATGAGATCGAAGTGTTGTGTAATCAATTATTTAAGGCCGTGCATTTTTGTTAGAATTTAGAACAATTTCAAGTGCCTACAACTGTAAGTCAACACAAATAGTCACTCCATGTTATTTGTAATGTCATTCTTAAAATGTCTAAAATGTAATGTGTTCCTAAACTTTCAATTGCTTGGATTTATATCAAACCAAATTTGAAGATGACTACATATAAGCCATTTAAATTGTAAAATTATATCAAAAGCGTTTGTAAAATTCCGTTTGGATAAGCTTTTTTTCATATTTGATCATGAGTCCTATTAAAGATAATATTCAAGATTATCGTAAGAAAAGAAATCCTCTTCAAGGTTTGGATGTCTTCTTCAAATCCTAATCCTTTAATTGGTTGGCCAACAAAAGGAGTAATTCATTGGACTCCCTGTAGTAGCACAAAATAGGAAATAAAATAAAAGAAAAACAAGGGTTTCTTTCCTTTTGTACCTGCGAATCCCTGTTGAAGTAGCACACGGTGGGGCTTAGGGTCAAAGTTGTTGACCCTGGGCACAATATAAAGGGATGTGGTTTTTCCCTTGAAGAAAAAGAAGAAGCCGCACAAAGCCGGAGCGGCACACAGATAAAAGCCAAACGTGGGTCCTCTTGAAAACCTATAGAGCACAAGAAGGGACGCACGAAGAAGAAGCCACCGAAGGTAAGGAAAGACAAACACGCTGAGTTTTATTTTGGGCGTACGTAGAGGGCTTGAACATTGGTGATTTTGTGTCATAAGTTTACATTATTTATTTATAAATATTTTGGATTTTGGATTAAATTTAGGTACGAGAAACACTCAAGCGTGTGAGTGATTGTAATTTTAATTCTCCAATTATAGTGGATTATTTATTGCTAACTCTCTCCGTAGATGTAGATACCGATACTCAAATTAAATCACGTAAATATATAGTATCCTTATTGTTCCTCATATATTTCTTTGATAATTTCGCGTTGACATAAATTGTGAAATCCCGTCGTTTTCGCATATTATATTTCAACATAAATTATCGACCATAATAAATTTTTCGTAGTTGCCTGAAAACTTATTTGATTGTGCTCGCAGGGGTCCGAACACTATATCGATCAAAATTTATGTCCACTTAAATCAAGGTATAGGCGACATTTATATTTTTGCCTATGACTTCGTGTTGATTAATCGATGAATTTTGAAATCCAATAGTAAGTAAACAATGTTTTTCTTTTCAATCGGGCTTTGATCCGGAGCATCTAAGACCAGACCCAAACGATGGAGCAAATTTTTTCGTGATTTAGGACTACGCCATCGATCAAGCTTAGTATGTCTAGCCTCGATTTGTTCGATGAGCATGGATCAATACTCGATTTAATAGTCAATCTACTCCGAACAAACTAGGCGATCGCTTATTGACACTGCGAGCTCAAAGTCAGTCGACGTGTACTACTCGTGGGCGAGAACAGTGGAAACCGCCTCTTCAATGGAGGGGCATCGACCAGGCCATGACATCGAAGAGAGGAGTTCTTGCTTGAATCCGGGTCCATGATCCATGATCATTATCCTACCCATAACCCCTTTGCTTCAGCATTCTCATCGATCTCCTTTGCTTCTCAGTTTAGCCAAGGGATTGGCGATCATCTCCCATGTCAAGCACGACGGCTTTAGCTCTGGAAGAAGCTATGCTATGGCTGCGACAGAAGAAATTCAGTCAAGAGAAACACCTTTAGATGTGGCAAAACATTCGCAGCGATGGTACATTGAAATGAAGCAATGATCGTTGTTTTTCTAGCGTTTTGGCGAAGTGCTTCAAGAGAAGTTGTGAACGTAGTTGCTGATGACGATCTAAACAGATGGAGATCATCCGGAACCACTTGGTACATGTTACATGTTGGGCCTATCCACAGCGTGGTCCGGCATGCAGAGAAGGGCCCACGTGCACGCATCAAATCACCTCTGATGGCGAAATGGCATCCTTAATAACCTCGTCAATTAGGTGATGATTGTCATATTCTACAACCGCCTAGTCAGTTGTCGCCTTTGCCCTGGCCTGGGGGTGGGGGATCCCTTGCTAGGGCTCACCCTCGCTCGGCCAAGCCTCTCTTGCGATGGGCGAGAGCAAGCCTCACCAAGCTAGGCCAACCTAGTCATGATTGGTGTCCAATTACCAGCAAGAAGGGAAAAAAAAGAAATAAAAAAGAAGAGAGGAAAAAATCAGAAAAATTAATAAAAATTAAAAAAGATTAAAATATTAAAAGGTTTATAATTAAATTAGCATATATACAATAGGTATATGATTTTTTCCGATATTTATTCTCAAGGAACAGACTCGTCAGTGGGCAGCTGAGTTAGTTCGGCTTTGGGCACTTCATCGTAGAGGTCCTAGGGTTGAAATTTCGCAGCTGCTAACACGTCTTAAGTGGAATGCCATGGTGGTGGGGTTTTGTGCTAGTCTCCCTTGAGGTATTGGGGCCCAGCCCTTCGGTGACGGAGGGCCCATGGTGGAGTCCTCGGTTACCAAAAAAAAAAAAAAAATCTCTAGGAACAGTATTTCGAACTACAAAAAAATATTGGATTTCTCGGAAAATATTCCATACTCAAGAGATATGTGGCCGCTGCATAATTTGAACATTTCAAATTCTCTTTCGTAGAATGTCATAATTATAATAAAACTATAAGGACTGACTGAAGATTTGTGAGATGCACTTCATAAGTTAGAAAATCCTTAACTAAGAAAGGTTAAACAGTCTTTCAATTCTGTTTTGCTCGATGGTCATCCTTATACCCTCAACAGTTATGTGGGTGCACGCGTATGCCCCACACACACACACACACTTGCCCATATATATATGCGTGCACCCACATAACTGTTAAGGGTATAAGGATGACCATCGAGCAAAACGGACTTGAAAGATACATACATACATACATACACACACATATATGTATTTATTTATGTATGTATGTATGTATGTATGTATTTATAGACATATCATATTCCATAGGCAAGTGAAGAGGACAATGGCCTGAAAGGTGGTGACATACCAAAGGAAAAATGAAAAAAAAAACCAGAAAATGAAAAAAAAAAAAAAAAAAAACAATATTGGTCATTAATGATTGATTATCTTATTTTTCAAAACAAAATACCGATTCGAGTCATTTTTTTCATCCCTGATTATCTTTTTGCTTCCATGAGTATAAACTTTTGACTAGAGCATCTCCTATGACGCCATTTTATGATAAGTTGGTGGTCTTGTGATCATGATAATGTTGGCTTAAATCAAATCTTTTATATCATTCTTTTGATTTTTTTTTATGCCAAGGATACAGTCTAACTCAACTTACAGGAGCACAACACTGACTATACCTCAGGGGAGACTAACCTAGCAACCACCAGCCGAGGCCCCCGCTTAAGTCTCGGAACTACTCTAAAAGTTGTCACGGAACTACTCTTAATTCCAAATATGAACATTTAAATCAACTATAAAAATGAATCAACAAAAAATAACTTTATTATATACGAAAAATTTTAGACATATATTTATTTGTAAAAAGAAAAAAAAGTTCTTAATTCCAAAGATGAACATTTATAGCAATTGTCCTTACCAAAAATAAAAAACATTTATATCAATTGTAAAAATGAATCAATGGAAAATAACTTTATTGTATATGAAAAATTTTAGACATATATTTATTATTTCTAATCAAAATATATTTAATCTATTAATAATTTCAAACGGTATAAGATTTTTCAGATGATTTATATTTTGCGAAATAAAACTTTCATATATTCAGTTTAGTCTCGCAATTTTTTGTGGTGAAGTAGGAGAAAAAGTGGCTCATGAGTATGGACAGAATCATTACCACACGGTGGGCCCCACCTCAACGCCGTTCTTCGAATGAATTACAAGGACATGGAAGGATCTTGTCGGCAAATCCCATTGCATTTCCAATAAAAGGGCATATTATTTTTAAAAAGTCTTTTGTCCCAGCTGTATAAAATATTTTATTTGAAAAAAAAATCTTTAAAAAAAAATCTCATTTATATATATAGCAAAAGCAGAACAACAGTATTTACATCATTTGAATGAGCCTAAAAAAAGAGCATGCATATGGTTCAAGTCTTTTAAAAACTAGAACTGCAAAAAATGCTAAACAAGCAAAAACTGATCAGCCCATGCCAATGTGGCTGGAACATCTTTCTCTTGTGATTCAGCAACGCTCCTTTGTTGATGGAGAGAAGTCGGACCCCACGTCTGGTTGTCCGGTGTGCCGAGTGTGGATGCGAGCATCGCATTTGTATCGTCTTCTGATGGATTAGCAAAAGGATTTGAACCAAAGAGGTAATCGGCGTCGACCAACGGATCTATATCCATATCCATCAAGCAATCGATCCATTCATCGTCATCATTGACTTGCTCTGCTGTCGTAGGAAGTAAATCTGCTATGCACCGTCGTCAAAAGCTGGGTAAGTGGTGTCGCCAATATCTACTAAGGTGGATGTTGCACTCTTGGGAAGGAGATTGGCATCTCGGTTACACCCAAAACTCGGGGAATAACTGGCATAGTGAGCTTCAATCCCGCCAGTCGTAAGAAGCCAGTTGAGGGTTGTGTTGCTGCCAAAGGCTGGAGACGCGGGGTCACAGATATTTGGTCCCGGGGTCGTTGTCATCGTCGTAGCTGTAGCAGGAGGTGAGGATGCACGTACTAATAGATTTGTAAAAGAATCTTCTTCCAATGGAGCAAGAGATCTTGACTTGGAGTTGAAACCAGAATGGACCACCGAGTCTAGTTCTAGTGGTCATCCACCCCTCCATCCAATCATCACTGCTTCCTTGTGTTGGACGCACCTTACGCGACCCCAAGATCTCCATAACTAGAACAAAAACATGTATAATTGAGTAGAAAGATTAATGCACCTGTTTTGGGATCCATCGTTCTTGAAGCGGAAGCGGAAACACAATATTCCACGCGCAAGTCCTTCTCCTCTATTGCCCTCTGTATCATTGGCTCAATGAGACGACCCCCTCACGTGTAGCATTAGGTAAACGCCCCTTAGGTGAGGATAATGTAAGAATTAGGGTTAGAGGGGAGACTAGAGCACTATTTATAGAGTTTCCAGCCAGGTCCCCTCATTACGGGCCAGGCTCAACTCGAGCCACACTAGCTAGCCCCATATTAGACTAATTAAGAAACCTTCTATCTCACCTTAGACCAGTCATGTTTTACAGTAGTCGTAAAAACAGTAAATTACAATATCAATTAAAGTAGTCCACATTAGGAAAACTCTTACATTCTCCCACTTAGACTATATTAATTGAAATCATACCTTATGCGCACACATTGGTCCAGAGATAATTCTTAATAGTCACTCCTATCCCATAAAGTCTCAAACACCGAATCATGGTGGTAACTGCATGTATACACATAGAGTCTTCCATGGTCACGAGTGCTCTCAACTTTATTAATATGGATTCAATATGGTAGTGTGGCAAATGGATAACATCTCTCATAGAGAGATCCCATTTGTCAGTCACCATTCTCTTACCTTAGGCGACACAAAAAACTTGTGCCACTAAAGAATGCTTTATGGTTCCAATGAACCCACATATATCTTGTCCTTACGGTTAACCTTTCTTTATGTATCACAAGACATATGCACAAGGCTAATAACTGGATGCCCGGATGCCCCTAGCCTTCACTCAAGGTTTAAGCAATACATTGAGACTTTTAATAATATATATCAACATAATAACAATTTATTCAAAAATATTTTATTGAATGCAAAAGTTGACATATATGTATTAAAGTGTTACTAAATTGTAACAAAACAGATGTAAACTTTATTCAAAGAAGAATAAAACACAGCTCCCACTAAATAACAGCATCCCAAGACGCTCCTAGGCCCATACTAATGACATGTCGATCAAACACATACGGGCGTAGGCCTTTAGTTAGTGGATTTGCAACCATATCATCTGTATGAATATAATCTACTGCAACGTCACCATTCTGCACTAATTCCTTTATAGTCAAAAACTTGACCTCCATGTGTTTAGACCCCTTGAGACTTCTGTTGTTATTAACAAATAACACTGCAGAGTTATTATCACAATGCAGCTGTATGGGCCTATCAACAAAATCATAAACTAATAACTCCCTAATGAGGTTTTGGAGCCAAATAGCTTGAGTAGCAGCTAAAAAACATGCTACAAACTCCGCTTGCATGGTTGAAGAAGATATGGATTTCTATTTCTCACTCTTCCATGATACTGCACCTCCTACCAACATAAATATGTATCCAATTGTCGATTTCTTATCATCTTGACAATCAGCAAAATCTGCTTCTGAATACCCTGCTAGTTGCAAGTCTGGAACATGTCTATAAATAAGCATATAATCTTTTGTTCTCTTTAAGTACCTTAAAACATTCTTGGCAGCAACTCAATGATCGCGTCCTAGATTAGACTGATATCTGCCTAGAAGCTCTGTTGCAAAAGCAATATCTGGCCTAGTGCAAACTTGAGCATACATGATACTTCCAAACGCACTAGCATAAGGTACATTCTTCATTTGAGTTTTCTCAAAATCTAAATTAAGGTATTGTGAAAGACTCAATTTATCACCCTTAACAACGGGAGCAATTCCTGATTTGCAATCTTGCATACTGAATCTTTCTAAAATGCGATCAATATATGCCCTCTGAGACAAACCCAATGAACGGCGTGAGCAATCCCTATGGATCTCAATGCCAAGAACAAAAGACGCCTCACCTCTGAAACAAACCCAATGAACGACGTGAGCGATCCCTATGGATCTCAATGCCAAGAACAAAAGACGCCTCACCAAGGTCTTTCATTTCAAAAATTTTCGGTAACATATGCTTTGTCTCATATAATAAACCAATATCACTACTAGCAAGCAAGATATCATCTACATAAAGTATGAGAAAAATATATTTCCTCCCACTGACCTTGGTGTATATACACTGATCTACTTTGTTCTCAATAAATCCAAATGAAGTAATAATGCTATGAAACTTCAAATACCACTGTCTAGAAGCTTGTTTAAGGTCATAAATAGACTTTTTCAATTTACAAACAAGCTTACTTGAGTCATCTGTTGCAAAACCTTCAGGCTACACCATATAAATCTCCTCATCAAGGCCTCCATTTAGAAAAGCAGTCTTAACATCCATCTAGTGTAACTCCATATCAAAATGAGTTACCAATGCCAAAATCACTCTAAATGAATCTTTAGATGAAACTTGAGAAAATGTTGCTTCATAATCTATTCATTCTCTTTGAGTGAAACCCTTAACTACTAGTCTGGCTTTAAACTTTTTAATCTTTCTTTTGGAATCCCTTTTAGTTTTGAATACCCATTTGCAACCAATAGGTTTACAACCTTAAGGCAATTCAACAAGCTCCCAAACACCATTGTGTTTCATAGATTGCATCTCATCTTTCATTGCATCTAACCACAAATCTGATTGAGGACATGAGATGGCATTAGTATAAATCACGGGATCAACAACATAACCTATATCATAATCATGCTCTCCCAAGTAGACTAGATAGTGCGGTGGTATAGCTGAACGTCTTTCCCTAGTTGATCTTCTGACTGGAGCTACTTCATCCTCATTTTGAATCTAAGGAGCTTGTGGAATTTCTTCAGGAACTATCTCAACAATAGGATCCTAGGCCACAATAGGCTCAATTTGTGGAACAGGAGTCTCCATAATTGTTTGCACAGGATGAGATAGTGATCCAGTAATTCCCATCATACTATCATCTTCGATAGCTTGTGAGCAACTACCATTTTCGGCTACATCAAATTCCAGAAATTTTGCAACCTGAGATTCCACAATTCTTGTACCTCCATTAGAGTTATAAAACCGATACCCCTTTGAGTGATCTGGGTAAGACACGAAGTAACACCGAGTAGTTTTGGAATCCAGCTTACTCAATGTTGGATTATATAACTTCACTTCTGCTGGACATCCCCAAACTTTAAGATGATTCAAGCTAGGTTTACGTCCAGTCCACAACTCAAAAGGAGTCAATTGAACCGTTTTAGTAGGAACGCGATTTAGAATATAAAGAGCTATTTTCAAAGCTTCACCCCATAGAAAATTAGGTAAATTGGTACTACTAATCATACTTCTCATCATGTCCATAAGAGTACGATTGCGCCTTTCAGCTACACCATTTTGTTCAGGATTTCCGGGCATAGTAAAATGATCTATTATCCCAGAATCCTCTAAGTATTTGGCAAATGGCCCTTTAAGTTGTCCAGCATCTCCGTGCCTACCAAAATACTCACCACCACGATCAGATTTGACAATCTTAATAACTTTTCCCAACTGTTTCTCCACTTCAGTCCGAAAAATCTTGAATTTATCAAGAGACTCAGACTTTTCTTTAAACAAGTATAAGTATCCATATCGAGAATAGTCGTCAATGAATGTGATGAAATAAAAATTTCTGCACAAAGTAGCTATGTATGGTCCACTAATATCATTGTGAATAACCTCCAACAAGTCTGAACTTCGTACAACAGATTTCTTCTTTATCTTAGTCATCTTACCTCTACAGCAGTCTACGCAAATCTCTTGATCACTTTTAAGAGTAGGCAAGATATCAGCCTTTATAAGCCTTTCTACTCTTTCTTTAGAGATGTGACCAAGACGTTTATGCCACAATGCATAAGACTGTTCCTTAGGTAGAGGCCTTTTGGAAACAACCTTTTCAGCTGAATAAGCAACGTATATGTCGTTGGGAGATAAGCTCAATCGATATAATCCATCGGATAAATTGCAACACCCAACCTTATTTGAATCATAAAACATGGAAATAGTATTACTCTTTATTTCAAAAGAATATCCACGTATGTCCAAACAAGACACAGAAACTAAATTCCGCCTAAAAGAAGGTATGTAAAAAGTGTTTCTTAACACCATCCGAAAACCAGAATCTAAAATCAAAATAACATCTCCCACGAACTCAACGTCCACTCCAACGCTGTTTCCAACAGTGAGCTTTGATTCATCCTAATTTGGCACCCTTCGGTTTATGAACCCCTGAATGGTAAATGCAATATAATTAGTTGCACCACTATCTAGCCACCAAGAATTGGTCGGGACTTCAGATAGATTGGATTCATAAACAAATGCCAAAGAATCATTACATTTAGGCTCACTCTTATTTCTCTTAGACAACAAAACCTTAGACTTGCTGCAACGTCTCTTCACATGTCCTCTCTCCCTACAAATGTAGCAAAGAACACCATCCTTCTTGGTGAATTCTTTCTTATGACCTAGTGTGTTAGAAGGACCTACACCTTCAGAATTTCCTTTGTTGTTGGAAGGACCATCAGCTTCTGAATTGTCTTTGTGGGTATAGTTCTTCAACTTCTTACCCTTGTCACTAGTAGAACTAGAAGCATAAAGAGCAATATGTCATTTATCTTTCTTCAATTTCTCTTCCTCTACCACCAACCTTGTAATCAGGTCCTTAACAAACTAGGTTTCATCTTGGGAACTATAATTGGTCTTGATAATTCCAAAATCAGGAGGAAGAATATTTAGAGCTTCATGGATAATGCAAGCAGTAGGAATTTCAACATTGAGAGCCTGAAGCTTTGTTTGCAAATCAACCATCCTCGGAACATAATCTCTAACTCCACAAGAACTATCATACTTCATAGTAAAAAGTGTTTGCATATGTGTCCCTATCTCCGCATTAGGCGACACACGATTTCTAGCCATCAAGGCTTCCATCATCTGCTTAGCATTGCAGTCTGCAAGCAAACCACTTTGCAAGTGTTCCCGAATGGAACGCCCCATGGACAGCAAGCAAATTCTATTGCTCTTTTCCCATGCAGCAAAATTTGCTTTTTGAGCCTCTATACTCTCGGCAGTAAATCTGTTGGCCGATTAGCAATAAGAGCCATATGAACATCTGCCATTTCCATAGCAAACAGAAAATCCTCTCTCCATCTCTTAAAATTCGAACCAGTAAGAACCTCAATGGCGACGGAGTTACCATTTACAGAAAATGTGACTGAAAAACAAGCAGTATATATAATTAATATCACGTGAGCATTGTGTAACTTGACGTACAAGTACACATCTAGAGAGTTACATGCAAAATCACATAATCACCTTTGGGCAGAATACATGACATGCAATTGTACACTCCCCACATGATAAGGGTTATAAGAATATATTCCAATCTTCGTGAATTCATCATCTTTGGGCATATGAATCATCGGTCACTCCTCCACCACACTATCATGTATCCCTCCATGAACTAATACACAATCACCTCCTTTGAGAGTATAACTATGCATTAGATCAGAAGACATCTCAATCAAATATACGAGATCGAAATTTCTCAAATCCAATCAAGTGTGCCACTTTGGCAATCACAGCTCAATTGAATCCTTGAAATTCTCTCATACCGGGATATAAAATTTTCATTTCACATAAACCATACATATGTGATTTTAACTTTAGTGATAGGGGCAGTAAATCACTAAAATCACATATCATGCTAATTACATTACTTTATTCATTAATAAAAATAAACTTTATTGTATATTACTAATGAATAACACTCATAAAGTTCATGTGATAACATACCTGTATCCCGGCACCTGTATTTTCAAAATCACAGAAAAATACAAGAAAAATACGCATAAAATACACTAAAAATCCACGTATTTAGGATTTTGTATGTATTTTCACATCAATAAAATCATCAAACATATAAAATAAATATACCATGACGTAGGAAATAATCATATGAGTCCATCGCCGCCGGCCACGCGCAAATCGGAGCCTCCACGCGCCCGCACGCGCCGCCTGAGTGCGAGGCGCGTGGAGCCCACGCGCAGGCGTCAAAGGCCGGTCAAAGCCGGTCCGACCGGTTGACCGGTCCGGTCAACAGGTGACCGGGTCGGGTCGAGTCGGGTCGGGTCGGTCGCCATTCGGTTGGGTCCGTTCCAATCGGATCGAACGAGTTTGGGTCGCTGATGTCATCGTGACGTCAGCACTTGCGTGCGCCACACACGCAAGCAGCGCCCCGCGCATGGGCGCGTGTCTTTGACACCCGGCGGCGCGTGGCCGCGCGTGAGGGCGCGTGGGGCCTCCCCTAGCGACGCGCCTCCCACGGTTTTGCTCGCCTCGTCGAGCTTAGTTCAAATTTATGATTTAATTTTATTTTTAATGTAATTAAAAATCTCGAAAATCACAAAATTAAGGCAAAATACTATGTGTTCGAATTCTAGGGTTATGGAGGCTTTGATGCCACATGTTGGACGCACCTTACGCGACCCCAAGATCTTCATAACTAGAACAAGAACATGCATAATTGAGTAGAAAGATTAATGCACCTATTTTGGGATCCATCGTTCTTGGAGCGGAAACGGAAACATAATGTTCCACGCGCAAGTCCTTCTCCTCTATTGCCCTCCATATCACTAGCTCAATGAGATGGCCCCCTCATGTGTAGCGTTAGGTAAACGCCCCTTAGGTAAGGATAATGTGAGAATTAGGGTTAGAGGAGAGGCTTGAGCACTATTTATAGAGTTTCCAACCAGGTCCTCTTATTACGGGCCAGGCTCAACTCGGCCTACAATAGCCAACCCTATATTAGACTAATTAAGAAACCTTCTATCTCACCTTAGACCAGCCCTATTTTACGGTAGCCGTAAAAATAGTAAATTACAATATCAATTAATGTAGTCCACATTAGGAAAATTCTTACACCTTGCACTATCACCTCGCCAAAGGAGCAAGTGAATCGGCAATTGCGTCATCGCTGAAACCAGGGAAAGCCGAGTCATCGTTATCTAAATGCAAGGTGGGCGCCGCCCCTGCTGACATCTGAAGTTGTTCGGCATATGCAACGCTGCTACTAATGGCTTGGGAAGTGGCGGGTTGAGCTCCATCCACTGTGGATGATGACGCGATGGCAAAGTCACAGATGACGCTTGTGCGATCGCTGGAGTCGTTGAGTAGGCACATCCTCTTCGCTCGTCAATTCTCATCTTCAAATTGCACCAGTATGTCGGCCGAAATTACAATTTCCTTGTCTTTTGATTTCTTCTCGTCTCTGTAAAATTTGATTTTGCATAGGTAGTACTTGCACCGCTGCACCGAGTTAAGCCAAGCAATTAACAATTTCCAACCCATAGAGTGTCAAAAGAAAATTGACGATACGGGAGAGTTAGATTGCGGAAGGAGGACCAAGAACCTTTCAGTACTGCCCTACGCACAAAAATCATTCTTCCTTGAAAACAAACGGATCATTGCTAATAGGCATGAAGCATCATTACATGAAAAATCAATACCAACCATCAATGCGAGTCAAAGAATTATCAATAGACACGGAATTAAAACCTTACCCTCTCGTCGCACATTGAGAACTCGTACATGATCCAGCTCCCGCTCGTTGCACTCGAGCCACATCCACCTTGAAACTTGAAGGACTTCTTGTAGCCAACCAACTCACCAAGACTGATTTTCATCGCGTGCTGCTCTTTCCATGTCCCGGATCCAGCGGTCCTTAAAACCCTCGACTTGTTCATTCTCAACGTGGTGAAAACATAGAACATCTGCTCCAAGGTGGTGTCAAAGATCCTCCAAGGCTCTTGGTTGTAGAGGTCGCACTCTTTGATAAGACCGGGAGGCAACGGGGCGCCCGTTGCTTTCTGCTGGAGGTAGTGAGCGAAAAGGTGCTCATCAGTTGGGCGAAACTTAACGAGTGGATTCATGCTGGCGATGATCTCTCTCATTCTTCTTCTTCTTTTTTCTTCTTTGGCTTTTGTTGCTTCCAAAGGAGAGAGTTTTGTTCTCTTGTGCTTTTGTAAACGTTGGAATGAACACTTTGAAGTGAAGGCCACTGTGTTGGAGATCAAATTCCATTAGCAATAACTGTCAACAAATTTAATCTGCTTAAATAATGAATTGTGGGGCGTGGGAGTCATAGCAAGCCAAGACGAAATTCAATCAAAGATTTGATCAAAAGATTTTATCAGGGAAGCTAAGACAAAGTTATGAAAAACCAGACAATATACGAACTTCTCATTGGCTAAACTATAGATAAAACAAACCGTCTTTCCTTTTTTAGCAAAAATCCTGGCCCGACTGAATACATTATCTAGTAGAAAACGATAAATAAAGATGCAGAGATGGTGTCGATACTTGCTTTTTCTTCCACGTGGCATCAGCCCATCTCCTTCGTCTTGTTTGAGTCTGTGGAGGGTGTTCGGTCGATGCCCGTGTAGAGAATCCGACAGCATTGGATTTGGTTAATGTGGGGTTACGATGACACCCGTTGATTGAACAAGTTAAAAAAGGGAGTATTGTGAATTCGACGGACACCACGACCTCGAATAGCAGGTCCAGAAGGAACCGGCGGCATCAGAGGATGGCGGTTGCGATGCCGACGACGTCGCCGGTTCAGCAGCTATTCGACACATGCAAGGAGGTATTCGCCGTGGGCGGGCCCAGCATCGTGCCTCCGCCGGAGGATGTCGAGCGTGTCAAGGCCGCTTTAGGTACGTATAGTGGTGAATGATGGGCAACCGTCGCTTTGCGATTGGGAGTTTGTGATTGCATACAGTGACGCGGTCATGGAATTTGGATATTGTTTGTTTTTAGCTTCCTCCGGATTTTTTTTTTATGGGGGTAACCAAAATGGGAATGCTTTGGCCATGACTTGTTGATGTTATATTACTATTATTGGAATTATCACAACACACCTAGGAAGAGTGATACGTTATCTTAACAAACGTGGTGTTGTTCTCCAAAATCAATTTTGTCAAGTGTTGTTTCACATATTTTGAGGAGGGAAATGCATGTTTTGTGAGAGCATGACTTTTTATCAATTCACTTAAATCACTCTTAACCAAAAAACTTACAATATATGATATATAAATTTGAGTATTACTAAAACTTGTCATATCAAGCTAGTCTTGGTGTTCTTCTCTAACATTTGAAGTCGTACCGTAACCTATTATAGGAGGAGTCATTCATAAGCTATTACATGATGTTAAATCAAGAAAATCTACCATGAGGTTAGACCACGAGAATATGGATTTCCCATTTTTCAGTAATTAGTATTTCTGCAATTTGCAAATTGCAAAGTAATATCCTTCATAAGTTTTAGTCATTTCATTTTGAAAGAAGAAATAAAGCTATTATGTGACTATGATTGGGTAAATTTGACATGAGGTGGTGCAATGGGATATAATATAATTTATTATACATTTTCATTCTTTTGAGACTATAGATTCATAGTGCGCTTCTATGATGAAAAATGAATAATTTATAAATTATTTTCTAAACTTTGCTCTTTTGCATTTTTAGAAAATTTAGTCAACATATACATTTCATTAACAACAACATATCTATGATTTAATAATTGCATTGATAATGGAAATATTTTGCATTTGTATAATTTTTCATTGATATGGCATTGATTTTAGGAAAGTATTTTTTAAATCATTTATTTTTTGCAAAATAAATGCATCAATAACAAATGCCTATATTTTCTCTATTTCACGAAATATAATTTAGTCAGTTACTTGCATTTTTTGTGCGTTGATATATTGTAACATAATAAAATTACATTCTTTGCTGCACTTTGTGTGATGACTCAAATAAGTCGCTTAGCTAAAAACCTTGATCTCAAATTCTAGGAAGGGAGCTGAACTTTTCATTTTTTTTTTACTATAGTGAAAAGGTCATGGCTTTAAAAAAAAATGGACTAATTTATAAAATATTTCCAAAAAATATGATTTGTTGTATTGTTTAGAAAAATTAGCCACCATATATGCTTTCATTAAAAATAACAAATCTATGATTTAATAATAGCGTTCATAATAAAAATATTTTACCAGTTGTCTAATTTTTCTAGCAAAGCAATATGACTTTAGGAAAATAATATTTTTCACGAATACCTTCAAAATTTATGGAAGTGAATTGAACTTTTCTTTCGATTTCTTTTTGTAGTTAAAAGGTTATGGTTCCGAAAAAAAGGGATTAAAGTTTTCGAGTCATCTCACTATATTTCAATATATATATATTACAATTTAATATCTACGTTTTTAATATTTCCTTTTAAAAAATTGGGGAATTGAGCAAGTCATATATAGTAGGAAATATCTGTCGTAATCGGAAACTGTTTATCGTTGAGATAATACACGTCTTAATCAACAGCAGATCGCTCATCTCCCTCTTCTCTATCTCTTCCACGATGGACATCGCCGGAACGGCGAAGAATTGTCGTTCCTGTCATCCGAGGGCCGCCAGGACAGCCGGCCAGGAGGAGGACAACGGCGTCATTTGCCACCTGCTGCAACGGAGCTTTTGCCTTGCCGCCTCCAATCGCCGTCGAGATTTCAAAATCTCAGAGATTTCCCTCCCTCTCCTCTCCTCGTCCTCGCCGTCTCTCCCTCCCTCCCTCTCTGCAATCCCAAACTCCATTCCTCTTCACCTTCATTCTCTCTCTCTCTCTCTCTCTCTCTCTCTCTCTCTCTCTCTCTCTCTCAGAAACCAAGGAACCAGCAAACTCGTTCTACCCATTCTCTCTCTCTCTCTCTCTCTCTCCGAGAAAACCAGTGTCTAGCGAGGGTTTAGGCCAATGCCCAGCGCTCTCAGATCTCTTGACGGACGGCGACGGCGACGGTCTCTTGTCTCCGCCGGAGAACTCGGCCGATGGCGGTGGAAGTCCGGCACTGGAGTCCATCCCGGCGCTCTCTGATCTCGAGGGTCGAGGATCTAACGCTGCCGGCGGCGGAAGTTTGGGAGCGGTGTCGACCCCCACGAGCTCCGATCTTGAGGATCATGGGTTTGATCCCGAAGAGTTGCTGAATCTACTGGAGGACGGCGACCTTGAGGATCATGGGTTTGACCCGGATGGGTTTCTGAATCTGTTGGAGGACAGCGACATGGACAGCGGCCGCGAAGGTTCCTTGACTTCGCCGGAGGACTCCGCCGTCCGCTGCGGATACAATCCAGACGACTTCGTGGGCCTTGAAGATTTGGACGTGCTCCTGTGACGAACACTCTTTTTCCCTTGCGAAACAGCAACTGTACAGTCTCTGTCTCGGAGATCCAGATACGTGGAATATGAAAATTAGGGTTTTCTTTTTTTTTTTTTTTTTTTTGGTCAAAGGGTTTTTGATATTCAATTTTTGGATTCAATGAAGTTTCCATCTTGTTTTTCAGATGGTGAATTTGGGTTCTTCTGCATCTTCTTTTTCCTCTTCTCCGTGAATGTTTTTCACGGTTGAAAAAGATGAAGATAAGCACTGTAAAATCGGTTATGCCCACTCACTACATGAAAAAAGCAAAGACTAAGAAGAAACTGCAGCAAGGCCCATTTATCAATGGGCTTTTTGATTCTCAGTGATCAACGCAGGAGATCGCTTTCAGTTTGCGCTTCATAGCTAGATCGAATCCTCCAGGCGTCTGGATTCAGAATCCAGTTTTTTTTTTTTTTTTTTTTTTTTTTTTTTGATAAAGGTAAGAATATATTAAGGGAGAGCTAGCTATACAAAAAATTGGCGCCAAAAACTTTCACTCATAGTGCAAAAAGAATCCAGTTTTGGTTAGCTTCATGTCGCTTGTACTTTAGATGTAGCCGTTTTTCATTTTCAATGATAGTCCAACTCAGATAATTGCATATGTCGAGTTGTTAGTTATGGCAACTTGTTCTGTCAAATTTCCTTATGAAAGTCTCGTATAACATCTTTGCATTGATGTCGATCGAAATTTGTTTACAACAATATATTTCATATGACCATACCTTTTAGGTTTCAGTCAGTTTCTTAATGTCTATAAAAGCCATTGCAATCTGCATTTATAGCTCAGGTTACTCAATTATCTCTTCTAGTGTCTTTCTTTCTTTTCTTACTAATGGATTTACTGCGTGGTGGCTGTTTCTTCATCTTTTTAATGCTTATATGTACTGGTATCTCTGTTGCTTTTTTTCTTGACGAAGTATGGGCAAGAATTTTATTGGACAGTAGGGTTCAATTACAAAATCTAATTTTACTGTTGTAGTAAACACGTATCCTTCTGTTATACTTGTTATCCTATTGTCATCTTAATCCATTGAGTTGTTGATCTATTTGCAAATCTTGTCTTACTCTTAGGTTGTTGGTTCTCCTGCATTCTTAAAAATGTTCGCTAACTTCCAGCAGTTTTCCTGATGAAAACTTGCTTTATCTATCTTAACGTGTGCTCTGGAGGATTAGTTTCTGACATTGTTTTAGCGCAACTGGTTCCAGTTGTCAAGTTTGTTTATCTTGCCTTTTATTGCTGGTGCAGTCAAACAAGTTGATCCACAGTAGCTTGGACATGGTTTCTTCCTCGTCCAACTCGTATACTTTCTAATGGTTACTTCATGTATACATTGTAGGCACTTCTCTGGTGTCCGTTGCCAGTGATGGCTTGCTTCTTCTCTGGAGTGCAGACCATGGCCAAGATTCTCGAGAACTAGTACTCAAGTTGAGCTTGAAGTGCTATTTTCCCCTATGCTCTCCTTATTCTTATTATGATCTTTCAGTTGCTCTTCTAATAAAGGACCAATACCTGGTTTGATGCATTGATTTACATCAACTAAACCTTGCTAATAAAGTGAAGACCATGCAACCGCGTCTTTGAGGTACTGTTTGAAAACTATACTTTCCTCCGTTTCCTTGTGGTATTAGTTGCTGGAGTCAAGAAGCCAATGCCCAGAGGCGAAGCCAAATCAAGGAGGAAGGAAGGCGAGCGTGGAAATATTACGGCCCAGAATTTCGCTTTCCGCAAGTTAGCCTCAGCCACAAAGAATATCCAACAGGAGTGCTTGTTGGGCGAAGGTGGATTTGGTCGAGTATACAGAGGAACTCTCCGGGGGAATGAGCAGGTGAGAGAGAGGCATTGACTCGCTCTCCCTCTTCTTTATCTTGGAAAAGGTCGAGGTTTGTGAAACCGCACATTCATCACTGAATGATACGTTTGGCTTAGCACACTGCTTTGCCTTGCACTCCAATGTCTCTCCATAATGGGTATCCTGTCCCGACTTATTATCCTTCCCATCAAAATGGCTCCCTGCCTCCACAGGACGACATTCTTCCTTTTGTTCTTGTCGCCAGTGTATAATTTGGCACTTGCCAGAACTAAGTCATGGAAATGCTCGTGATACTGGTGTTAAACTTACATAGTTATTAATACTGCTCCATTACTTTGTTTCAACAAATTCTGTTCATAAGTTAAAGCTAACAAATTGTGGGCTAGGACCAACTTCACGTTTGGAAAAATGCAAAAAGTTTATATTATTTCAGCTCACGAACCACAACTTCAGCTCTAGCAAGAGATTATGTGTATCTCAATGCAATATATCATTTGACTTGCGATGGCATTTGCTAAAAAACAAGTTAATGACACTTCGCTTAATCTGTTTAATGTCTTCATTCAAGTTCCAAATAATCCTATTCGGAAGGAATGATGAGGATAGAAGAAGCAACGATAAGGGATCTTATTCGGGTTCGAGCAGCAAGAGTAGCATGTCGGGGATGGAAGTGTTACGTTGATGGACAGAGGCAGAGTTGGTTCTTGCATTATGGAAGCATTTATCATTCTCACAAAACGAGCGCAAGTTTGTCTAATGGAAGCACGTCTTTGGTCCATGAGACGAGCAAAGACAGCAGAAAATTATTCCATGAGCCATAAGAGCAGCGAGAGATCGTTCGACGGAATTGATCTTTCCAGTCCAAAAGGAAGCAGCAGATACAGCAAAACAGGGTCACCACATCATGCTCTGCTCATTTTGGGGGACGATGACACGGGAGGTTCACGGGATCGGAGCTTCTATCAGCAGCACAGCAGCCACGGCATATCAAGAGGCGATGGCATCATCTCGTGCGGGCGGCACATACTTTATCGGGAGAAATCGTTTCCCAGCTGCAAGCCCCACTTGATGCCAACAGGCGCAGATATCGACACAAGAAATTTAAACCCGGACGCCTTGAAGCCGCTCCTTGCTTCCGGTGGCAAGGTGACGACAAGCTGCCAGCATCCTTGACTCTCTCCGTCGATCTGGTGGCGGGGTACGGATGGAGAGATACGACGCACAGAAGAAGTAGCGAGCAGACTTCCGCCGGTACAGCGCCGGGGGAGGAACCATGCACGGTTCTTCTCCATCACAATCAGTTGCGAGCCCTCCCCTTCTGTCCCCATCGCCCCCAGCCCCTTTATTTAAAAAATATATGACGTAATATTCCGGATTTATGACATATTTTTTAGTTAGTTTCTCTTTTCGGCTGGGCCACATTTTCCTTTTACAAATCAACTGAATGTATCATTTTCAAGTACCGAACAATCGCCTCCCCTGAGTTTCAATATCACTATATTAATTTCTTTATCATTATGACATACACAGCATCCATAAGAAACCATATCCCCCCCCCCCCCCAAAAAAAAGAAAAAACCTAATGAGAGATTACTGTTGCATTTAGTGGCGATGGAGCGAAAATTATATTATGTAATTTGCCTTTATCTACCGAGAAAATAGAAACAAAAAAAGGCAATCATATAAGATTAATTTATTCCAATAAGCACAAAAATACTGGTCTATGTTGATCATTTACGAAAAACAAAGGTTGTAATCTTCTTCTTCTTTTTTGCTGCAATTTGACAGAATTTTATTGAAGAATATGGCTTGTTTACTTTGTGAAAAAACTCCTATTTTAGAAAATATTTTCCCAAAAATTAATTTTTTTAAAAATGTATAAATGAAAAAAATTTCATGTCCACAAACAAGTTTAGGTTAACTTTACGTTAACTTTGATTTTGCACTCTTCAATAATCCTACAATCCCATAAATCTGAAAATGAATTTTTAAAAAATAAAATAAAATAAAGTCCTTTGGACACAATCAGCCCACGTAAAGAACATGTCCCTGCCAGGAAAGCCCAAACAAGCACTACTTCATCTCATTTAAATCTATAAATGCAACAGGCTTTTATGTATATTGACTACCTAATCAACTCATTTACTTATCTTCAAAATAACATTAACTCACAAAACTTGGACTTGGGCTTCGCTTGAGAATGACGTTTTTTGGTGGGATTCCAAGGACGGAGGGAAGGGGTTGATGGAGATCGTGTTGGATTTGCATGATATTGAGAAAAAGGATTTGATCGAGATCAATATTTCTATCACACTGAATATTAAATTAGCGATTCTTCTTATTTATCGTATTGAATTTTTCAGTGAATTTTTATATATTTGGATGAGGAAGAGAAAATGGATCTTGTATACATCAAAGGTTCGAGGTGTAGAAAACTAATTACTATTCAATTTAATGGCAAAAATTTTGACAAAAAAAAATTAATGGCCATAATGTGAAGGGGTAAAAATGACATTTTACTTATTAGTGCGTATGGATGATGAAGACCCGGTTCACTTTCCCTGCCCGGATCATCGTCTCGCGGGCACGGGGGCGGGAATGGGGACTTGCGGGGCCCACCTCGTATAAGCTGAGTAGTTTTTTATTTTTTATATATTTTAATGTTGTCATTTACTTATTATTTTATTGTCTGCTACTTTTGCTAATCACCCTCTATTTTTCTACGGTTGTTTTAGATATTGTGCGATTGTAATTATTTCTAGAACAGTATTACTAGGTGATTAATTTTAAAAGCTTATAGTGAATTGAAAACAAAAAAATAGCATTGGTGCTTTTTTTATTTTTTCGCAGAAAAATCATGTTTTTTTTTTTTTTTGAAATGAGCTTGTCTGTTAATGTTAGCATCTCTTTTTATGATTTCAAATGCCTTGATAAAGGAATGAAGTTTGCCATCATCGGCAACAATGTAAAGTTGTTCATTCTTTTAAGTTCATCTTCCTCGATGGTAGTCCTAATACCCTTAGCAGTTCTGCGTGTGCACATTTATGCATTGGTATATAAATGTGTCATGTTCCATTAGCTAGTGAAGAGAATATTGACATGAAAGGGCCGTGACACGTCAAAGGAAAAAGAAAAAAAGAACTAGAAAACGTAAAATAAATAAATAAATAAAGAAGCGAACAATTTTGGTCATTAATGATTGATTATCCTATTTTTCAAAATAAAATACCGATTTGGTCATTTTTTTCACCCCTGATTTTCTTGTTGCTTCCATGAGTATAAACTTTTGACTAGAGCATATCATCCAATGGCATTTTCTGATAAGATGGTGGTCTTGCGATCATAATAGTTATGGTTCAAATTGAATATTTTGTCATCGTTTTAAGAACTTTCAATTCATTTAATGTGAATGATTTTAAAAAAAAATTCTAAACCTAAAAATGACCGTTTATATCACTTAAAAAAAATGAATCAACGAAAATTAATATCATCATCTATAAAAAAAATATAAATATAAATTGTTGTTGTTGATGAAAATGTTTTTCATTCATTAATTATTTCAGATGACATAAACAATTATTTTCAGACCATTGATTATTCGTGAAACAAAGCTTTCATCTATTTAATTTAGTCTCACAATTTTTCGTGGTAAACTCCAAGAAAATGGCAGTCTTCGAATGCATGTTGTCACAACAAGGAAGGACCTTCTGTGAGTGATAGCGTCGATACCAGTTTTTTGTTACCACGTGGCAACAGCCCATCAGCTCTCTTCAATGGCGGGAGGAATATCATGAGCCATCGGTTTCCAATTCTGCAACCTTTGCTCACCAATCCCTCCTTATTCCTCCAATTCTGTATTAGTGGTCCCTGCCGGTGTCATTGGCGAGAAATATCACAGCACAGCTCGGAAGAATTATGAGTTATCGCAACCAACGTGGTACTGTTCTCCAAAATCAATTTTGTTGTATATATTGAGGAGTGCAATACAAAATGTGAGAGCATAACTTTCATCTATTCATTTTAAATCACTCTTAACCGAAAAGTTTACTGTGGCCGGTATACTTATTAGAGTAGTACCAAACCTTGTTAAATCAAACTAGTCTCGGCATTTTGCTCTAAAAGTTGAAGTTGTATCGTTGCTTTAATAATGAATAAGCAAATGTTGCCATGAGGTTAGACCGTGAAAATATGAATTTCCCATGTTTCAATGATAAGTACTTCCACAATTTGTAAATTACAAATTAATATCCTATTTGGGTTTCAGTTGTTTCATTTGGTAAGCATCACTAGATTTTGGTCATTTCAATTGGAAAGCAGTACATACTTAGTGAAACAAACCGAGCTATTAAATGATGAATTAGTAAATCTGTCATAATGTTGAGCAATGGGATATAAGATATTTTATTATATAATTTCATTCTTTTGTGACTATGAACTCAAAGTGTGTTTTTATATTGTTTAAAAAATACAAAATATGTGTTAGCCCTTAGGATCTTGATAAGCAACCCCATAAGTTATGGTTCCTTTTTCCTCGGGACACACATAGAACGCTAAACATCTATATGATGGAACAACATACATATATGATTGATGTTGCGATGATAAAGAAGTCTTATGTTGTTTCAAATTAAGGTGATGCATTTTAAAACCATATAGCCGATGATACATGACCAGACCAATACGAACAATATTAGATAAGATCACCCAAAATGAAAGTTTACTTCCACACGCTAACCCACAACCATTAATGTTTAGTACTTAGAAAAAATTACAAAAATACTTAGGAAAACGAGGGGCAAAAAAAAAAAAAAAGAGATAGAGCGAGGGTTAAAAAAAGATGGGTTAATACCATGAAAAATTCCAAATTGATATACTTATTACAAATTTATCCCAAATTAACTTTTTTACTACCAAAATACATTTTTGACAAATTTACCATAAACTGATATTCATGTGACAAATTTACCATTTATTAGTTTTCATAAATTTTACTATCAAATTGTTGAATTTGATGACACGTGACAGTTCATTGGTATATTAATTTGAGATTTTTACTTTTTGTTAGTCACAGTTGTACCAGGTTTGTGATTTTTTGCGATATTAATCCAATTAACGGAAGATATATTTGTCACAAATATATCAGTTTGAGATTTTTGGCGATCAAAAAAATTAATTTGGGATAAGTTTATCACAAATGTATCAATTTAGAGTTTTTTTTTATCATTTGGAGTAAATTTATTATAAGTTTACCTATTTGGGGGTTTTTGGTAGTCAAAAAATTAACATGAGAATAAATTTAGGGTTTTTTTCGTGATATTAACCCCCTAAAAAAAGAGAGATAATAGGGCAAATCAACTGTCCACTCACTTGGCAACAATTGATACAATAATATTGCATTTCCTCCATATGGCTATCGCATGTCATAATGAAGGGCATATCGCAGGGCAGAAGAAAGGTGTCGAGACGCTTCAAATCATCTCTCTCGCTGCTCAACGTTGGACGTCGCTGCATCGGAGGCGAAGCTGGTGTCCGTGTCGTACCGGGCCGCGAGAACCGCCAGCCCAACCCCATCCCCCTCTGCGTGGCAGAAGCAGGAGGAGGACGACGTGTGTTACCTGCTGGACTGGAGCATGCCGCTTGGGGCCCTCATGGCCGACTACTGTGCCTGCAAGGGCTTCCCGTGTGAGGCCATGCGGTTTGACTACGACAGTGGGCAGGTCTCGGAGGCGAAGTCGGTGAAGGATCCCGGCATGGACGACGAGAACGTAATCTAAATCCGGGACAATAAGTTTGGCGGCTAGGGTTAGAACGAGTGTAAGGTATGGGTTTTTAGAAGTTAAAAGGAAAAGGATAAAAGAGACCACCGCGCGAAATAAAAGGAAGATAGAGAAGAGCGAGACCAGTTCGAGAGAAGGTAAAAAGAGAGAGGAGAAAGAAGAAGAGAGGGGAAGACCAAGATGAGGAAAGTGGAAAAGAGAAGAGGGCTTTCATAAACGCCCTACCAAGCTTATTCGACTTACATAAATTTGAATTAACCAAATTACTAGCGTACACATACTGCTTCAATTCTATTGCAAAATCTATGTGAGGAAAAACAAATTCAGATTTTTTACCATCATCTTCCTTCGACCACAGAATTCGTCATGGTGTTCACGGAGAAAATACTTTCCCCCTGTGCCTCCTTATCGTGACTTGGATTTCCCCTTTGGAAGGTGAACGTTGGAGGTCTCGGCTGAGGAAGATCTGACTCACTGGTCAGCATTTGAACTACGGATAGCATGTTGGGTCGGTCCGTCATTTGGTCCTGCACGCAGAGAAGCCCCACCTGAATGCATCTCATTGCTTCTGATGGCGGACAAGTATTAACTATAGCTTCATCCCTTAGGTCTGGTCCTCTATCTTCGCTCCACAATTGCCATGCCTGTAAGAATAATAGAACATAGGGAGAAGAAATAGCCGAAGGATTATAGAAGATCACTCGAGACTGTACTCCTCACACTTACATAGGAAAGAAGATTGAAATGCTGGCCACGGTAGTATAAGCTCGTGTTCTTTTTGCCAGCAACGATCTCAAGTAGCAACACCCCAAAGCTATAAACATCGGATTTCTCAGAAAATATCCCTCCAATGACGTACTCAGGAGACATATATCCTCTGCAATTAATTATCATGTTATAGAGTTTCCTAATTGCGTTGTAGAGTTTCCTAATTTAATTTATAATTTCAGCATGAAGGCTTGAATACTAACAGTGTTCCTACAACTTTGTGAGTATTTAGCAAAACTTGAGTGCCTTCGAAGATCCGCGCCAGCCCAAAGTCCGAAATTCTTGGGTTCATTTTCTCATCCAAGAGAATATTGCTTGCCTTCAAATCTCGATGGATAACTCGAAGGTAAGAATCATGATGCAGATACAGGAGCCCACTTGCAATCCCTTGAATGATGCGGAAACGTGTATCCCAGTTGAGTTCTGCTTTCCTTTTTGAATCTAAGCAAGGAAGAAAGAGAAAGAATTCATGACCTTAAATACTACTAAGATATATATATTTCCATCAGCACAAGTATGATTTGAGAAGAGTGAGACCAACCAAATAGAAAGGAATCTAAACTTTTGTTTGACAAGTATTCGTATACTAAAATCTTTTCTTCTCCTTCGACGCAGCAGCCCATGAGTCTGACCAGATTTCGATGCTGAAGTTTCGATATTAGAACGATCTCATTCTTAAACTCATCCATGCCTTGGCCTGAGCTACTGGAAAGTCTTTTGACAGCTATCTCCTTTCCATCATTCAGCATTCCCTGTTTCCGAACTCAAAGACCTGTCAGACCTTGGATAATGTCATAAAATTCCCTAAACGAACATCTTAGAGAAGGCTTTTACCTTATAAACGGGTCCAAACCCTCCTTGGCCAAGTTTATTTGTTGCATCAAAGTTGTTAGTTGCAAGAAGTAAGCTACTAAAACTGAACAGCGTCAATTCGGATGCGTCCTTTTGCTTCAGCTGATCTTTCCATGCATTTCCAAGAGACATTTCTCCTGTTTTATCAGTTATATCTGGCCATTCAAGTGCCTTAGGAATTTGGCAAAGTTTTTAGGTTACATTTAATGTGAAATTAAGCATTGGACATGTGCTGCTCGTACCTTTTTTGCTGGCTCTCCACTTCCAGAGACCGAAAATAGCAGTTCCAACGAACATGATGCCTAGAATGGTACTTATGCTGATGATTAGTTTTGCTTCTGTTGACATGCCTGACATGAGAAAAGGATTGTAAGATGTGCGGTAAAGTTTAAACGAAACTCAGTGAAACTTCTTATACCTGTATTGTCATGTGCAATTCGAATATATACATCTTGCCCAGCTGTTACAAACTCCTGAAAATCCATGAGATCTTTAGCCCAGACCAAACACCCTATCGTTTGGACATAAGAATAAGCCAAGCAAGAACAATTATTCATGCACCAGCTTTGGCATTTTCCTACATCTCCAGGGTCTGATAAATATTCTGCAGAATCAGGCACTTTCATCTGTTTCATGTGTACAAAGACATCTTTCTTCATCTGCGTTGAAGGCGACCTGCTTGTGTTCTTCTGGCAGTTCAATTCTGTTTCTCTAATGCACCCCCTGGTCCAATTCCTTCTGTTCCATTCTTCTTTCGATCGCGGCATAAACCCTTTTACGCAACGGCAGATAGGAGAGTTTTTTGAGTTGCAGATGCCAAAGGGACCGCAAGTTCCATAAATGTCACAACTGGTGCTCGGTGCTGCCCAATTTTTCCACCCACCATTGGATCCATAATCCCATATTATTAGTGCTAGAATTCCTTCGGGTGAAATGAAGCCATAAATAAAAAAAGAGCTGTTTCCATAATCAAAAGAAAAATATGTGGTTCCCTGCTGAGGATCTTGCTGGAGACTGTACCCGTTATAGTATGAGGATTCCATTTCTGGTACGCCGATGAATGTCGATTTATCCCATGGTCCACTTCTCCAATAAGGGGTCAAGCCATTCCAAGTGAAATATTGCGGCGGAGTCTCTGATGTAATCTCAGCGGTGAAATTTCCCGATGATGGATCGTTGTTGTTTTTCCAGGAAACTAAAACCCGTCTCTCTCCTGTTCTCGTGTTTAGTCCTATCTTCATGTTTGGTAGAATTTTATCAGTTGGATCATCAAAGCTTGCCCATACTTCAGTAGAATTCCAGTCTTGTAGAACAAAGTTTCCACCATCTGAAAGCATTGCTGCCGTATTATTTGACTGGACAGAAACATTGGTGGACCAAACTATGTTCTGTTGTCCATCCACGAGCTTCAAATTCCCATCACCGCCTATTGTTAATTTCGCAGACCGATCTGCCGACGTGAGTGGTGAATCCCTATTGGCCACCCACATGATTTTATCAGGCGTCAAGTTTTTGAACCATATGCCAACATACTGGTTTTCCGACCCATTCGGCGTGAAGAAGCCAAGCTCGAAGATTTGGCCTGAGGAGACGAGAGTTTGGTTCTGAAAGAGCGGCTCCGATGTAGTAATATTGTGAACCGCGCCACTGGCTATATGTCTCGCCGGAAGTAGGAAGAAGAAGACCAAGCAAGAGCACCAAGCAATTATGAGTCGCATGATAAGAATGAATGAGCCTGACGAACTCGGCGGCTTCGGTCTAATCTGCAGACAACAGCACCAAGCAATTATGAGTCGCATAATAAGAATGAATGAGCCTGACGAACTCGGCGGCTTCGGTCTAATCTGCACTTTCTGCAGATCAAGAATAGATGATCAGGATTTTCTGCTGAGGCGGCTCCATTTTGGCTAGGTCCGCCTTAGGCCCGGTAACATTAATAATAAGAAAAAGAAGTCACGAAGTCAAAATGTCAACCAACAAGAAAAGAAGTGGGTTTGGTGCGGGCGTACCGTTCACGAGACGGAGCGCTACGAGTTGACTGGTTTCATTCAATGACAACCTTCCCCGAATTGTCTCTCATTTTCTTTTTCTTTTTCGATTACGGTTAGAATTTCTTGTTGCACTTGTGTTGAGCCTTTAGTATATGACTAGAGAAGAAACTTTGTATGTCCTACTATGCTAGGTGATTAGTGGAAATTTTTCAACAATCTGTGAAATCTTGGTGTTGTTGCCTTTGTCTTCTTTTTATTTTTATTTTTTAATGTTGTATTACTAAAATATAGCTCGTTATTGTTGGGGTTAAAATCGATTTTGGTCAATTTAGTTTTGGGGAAGATGTTGATCTTGAATTGGTTTAATTCTTGATGAATTGTTGTCCGGTTTTCCCCAACACTCCATAACTGTTGTTTTCACTTAACCATATTTTCATTGACAATTCAACTTTGAGATTGTTCCTCGCCAATGTTCAAATTCAACTTAGACTCTCAATTTACACGTGCATCATCCTCCTCCACAAAATTCGAATTTGCTTATCTGCTAACCCATACAATGGATGAGATCGAAGTGTTGTGTAATCAATTATTTAAGGCGGTGCATTTATGTTAGAAGTTAGAACAATTCA
Source organism: Eucalyptus sideroxylon x Eucalyptus melliodora (assembly GCA_016097485.1). Taxonomy (NCBI): domain Eukaryota; kingdom Viridiplantae; phylum Streptophyta; class Magnoliopsida; order Myrtales; family Myrtaceae; genus Eucalyptus; species Eucalyptus sideroxylon x Eucalyptus melliodora. The sequence continues at coordinate 25,320,560 of CM027825.1, forward strand.
AGTGCCTACAACTGTAAGTCAAAACAAATAGTCACTCCATGTTATTTGTAATGTCATTCTTGAAATGTCTAAAATGTAATGTGTTCCTAAATTTTCAATTGCTTGGATAAGTTTTTTTTTAATATTTGATCATGAGTCCTATTAAAGATAATATTCAAGATTGCACGCAAGAAAAGCAATCCTCTTCAGGGCTTGGATGTCTTCTTCAAATCCTAATCTTTAATTGGTTGGTCAACAAAAGGAGTAATTCATTGGACTCACTGTAGTAGCACAAAATAGGAAATAAAATAAAAGAAAAACAAGGGTTTCTTTCCTTTTGTACCTGCGAATCCTTGTTGAAGTAGGACACGGTGGGGCTTAGGGTCAAAGTCGTTGACCCTGAGCACAATATAAAGGGATGTGGTTTTTTCGTTGAAGAAAAAGAAGAAGCCGCACAAAACAGGAGCGGCACACAGATAAAAAGCCAGACGTGGGTCCTCTTGAAAACCTATAGAGCACAAGAAGGGACGCACGAAGAAGAAGCCACCGAAGGCAAGGAGAGACAAACACGCTGAGTTTTATTTTGGGCGTACGTAGAGGGCTTGAACATTAGTGATTTTGTGCCGTAAGTTTACATTATTTATTTATAAATATTTTAGATTTTGGATTAAATTTAGGTATAAGAAATACTCAAGCGTGTGAGCGATTGTAATTCTGATTCTCCGATTATATTGGATTATTTGTTGTTAACTCTCTTCATAGATGTAGATAACGATACTCAGATTAAATCACGTAAATATATTGTGTCCCTATTATTCCTCATTTATACTCAACCATTGCAGGTTATGCTCACAACTACTATTCATCATGGCCAATTCTTATTCTTCCACAATCAATGTCCAAGCTGCCCTGCGTATACATCAGTTTGAAAGTCTCCAACCGTGTTAGGCTCAAGGGCAACTTTCCCTCTCCTTCATGGACTATAATCCAAACACTTGATGTATTACTCTAGATCCACACTTCAAGTCGACGCCTCCACCGTATACTTTCACCAAGCATTTCTCTCGTCACTACAAAGAGATTCTTCCCATCAACTAGTCACATATTTGTATGCATGTTTAGTCATCACCCAACTTTCGCTTCAACTCCTATCCTCCTTTTGACAAACATTTCTTTAAGTGGTACTAGAGATTGCAACAAGAGATGTCGGATGTTTGGGAAGTAGCTAAAATTGGAGAGACACTTTCCTTTAACTATATGGTGATTGACCCAGTCAAGTATGGACTCATAAGGAGCCTTTGTTGCTTTTGGTCACCGTCAACCAACTGCTTCTTCTTGCCAACTGGTCTGGTAACAATCACTCTTCTTGATATCTGGCCCTTGACCGGCCTATCCCCTCTTATAGACTTCTATGGTCAATGGCCACACACATGTTCTGACTTTTGTGGTATTTCATTTACCAACTTACCATTTGATGAGTTCATGGACAAATTTGCCAAGTCAAGTGGACCTATCTCCTCCCAAAAGCACGTAGCATTTCTATTGCATTGGCTTAATCGTTATATATTCTGTTCACTCATTGCTTCTGTGTCTCATGAACTCATTGATATAGCATATGCACTCTCCAATAGGATTGATGTGGGTCTTGGCCGTATGGCACTTGGCGCATTGTCCAAGGGCTTTACTGACGCACAATCTTCCCTGTTCAGCACCCATCCTACGTCATTCTTTGGCACTCTATGGATTATGCATGGATGGCTGCGTGCATATTTTCCTCAGCTATTTTCTAAAGGCAAAACCATTCCAATCATGAAATACCAACTGAAAATAAGTTTGGGCTTTGGAAGTTTTGTACTGCATTCCTACCAATCCCTGAAAGATTCTCCGTCTTTTAAATTCTTCCTTAGCTGCCTACTTTCTTTAGAGAGTTTTATTGCAACCCTTCCTTATCCCATCATGACATGTCTGCATTTTGGATGAGCATTCTCATCCCCATTGATCTTATGCTGGATTTCCATTTTGGGGAAAAATATACATTGAGCTTTGAAGCATACAATCTCTATTATTACGCTCGCCAGTTCGGGCTGACTTAAGGTATGCTTATGCCCATAGTATATTCCATGAATTTTCCTCTTGTCTTGGCTGAAGAAAAGACTTATGCCATATGCTACATCGAGATCACCCAGCATATTTCAAAGAAATTCAAATTCTTTAATTACTTTGGGGTTCCGTATAGCTCTGAGATCTTTAACCAATGTGGGGAAGATTATACGGCTTTCGTTTTCCCATGTAATCCGAGTTTGGTGATGTCAAGAATTACTCAATATCTCATGAGCATGCAACATCCTTTCGAAAGGCTTGCGTACCAAATTCCTACCATTCAGATACACCATTATCCTTCACAGGGATTTTACCTTCACAAGGTGAGTATATTACTGATTCAATGGATGAATCACAATCTCCTCACAACACTTATTATTCCGATGTACTATTTGTCAATGGCGTCTGTGCCTTCAGGACAAGTAATCCTCCATCAGAGAAGACTCTCCCATCCATCAATTGTAGTGATGTCTAGAGTAAATGGGTCAAGCTCTATAATTTGTTGGAGAAAGGGTATGAAATTATATGCAAGACTCCTGAAATTGATGATGAGATGGGATTTTTGCTCGCATAGTTAACCAATTTACCTTACCCATTGCCATGTCATGCCTTGAAATTTGCCATTAATGAATTTTTTATTTCCTTCGACTCTACCTTAGAAGCTTACAAGGCAAATGTGAAGTCCATTAAGACCATTGAGGAGCAAGAGGAGGCATTATCCCTCAAGGAAGAGGAGTTGGCGCAATCCTTTAAGCTTTTTGACGTATATCGTGGCAACACCAACATCTCATCACAGGTTTTGTTCAAGCTATGCCAATTAATCTCTAAGCTTGAAACCACATGTGAATCAATGACGCAAGCCCTTCTAATGATCGTGTCCAGAAAGACAAGCTGTGTGAGGCTAATTGTGATTAAAAAAAAAAAAAAATTAAAGCTTCATAGCTTCATTTCTGGACTGCGGCAGCACTTTGTGTAATGCTCTAGGCTGCACGTTATCCTTATTTGATGTTTCTTTTCCATGAAATAATCATCAATGTACATACCTCTGGCATATGATCTTTCCTTTGATATGTTACTTGCTGATGTCATCCATAGCACATGCCTATCTGTTGCGCTCCTTATTCATAGTTATAATATATGTGCGTTTATGATCTTCAACAAACAACTTTTACTGTATCCGATGCATATCCCATGAGGATCGGGACCTCCATTTTGGCAGGTTCATCCTAATAAAGTTGCCTTTTGATTGTCTATTTAACCGAGTAAAATGAAGTCTCCGGTTAGCTAGCTCAACTAGAAAAATTCCTTCATTCTAGTGGGATCGTTTTGGATTCGAATAGTGGTAAAAATTAAATTAGCGATTTACCTTATCTATCACATTGAATTTGAAGGTGATTATTAATTTTTTTTATTTATATATTTTGTTGGGGATGAAGAAGGGAAATGGGGTCTTGCATACATTAACGGTTCGAAGTACATTAGCCGCTTGCTCCATAGGTCTGCAATTGATTTGACGTGGAATTAATTACCAATTCAATTTAATGGCCATAAACGTGAAGGGGCAAAAATGACTTTCTACGTATTAGTGGACGTGGAACATGAGCACCCGGTTCCTTTCCCTGCCCGGATCCTCACACGGGCCCACCCCGGACAAGTAGTTATTTTCTTTTTTATTTTTCATTTTGATGGTGTCAATTACTTGTTATTTGTTATTTTATTGCCTACTAATTTAGCTTATCACCCTCTATTTCTCTACAGTCTTTTAAATATAGTGTAATTGTAATTATTTCTATAAAAGTATTACAAGGTGATTAGTTTTTAAAGCTTATAATGATTTGAAAACAAAATAATGTTTGCATACGATTGGCAAAGGGAAATAAGAAAAATGGAAAAAGAGAAAGGAAAGTAAGGAAAAGAAAAGAAAAAATTAATAAAAATTAAAAATTTATTTAAAATTTATTAAAATGTCGATGTCGGGCCGATCATATCAATTAGGATACTCAACATCTATATTAATAATTTCTGGCTTAAAGTGGCCGAATGAACGAATTTAGTACTAACCTAAAAAGGTATAGCACTAAATTGATTCAACATAAAAGTTTAATATTGTATTGATATTAACGCAATAAATTTAAAGACTCTTTTTGTACTTTTCCCAAGAGTTAGAATGGTTATGTCAATTATTATAGTCTCCAAGAATGTGCTTGAGGGAACAAATTTCGTTATGAAGTGAAATATTATTTAGAGAAAGTGGCAATAATCACCAACACATAATAAAATGAACAAATTGCATTGTAACTTCTTAATTAGATCATTGCAACCAGAAGTAAGATTAATAATTTTTTTTCAAGAAACCCGTCAAAAACCGTAATTGCGCTCTCATGTTGCGGGGGCAAAGTATCAGAGCTCCTATTACAAATAATGCTTGCACGACGTAAAGCTGTCGACGAGCTATAGCCTTGTGAAGAACCCTAAAATGCATGAAGAGTAACAGGGGATGTCGGAGTCGATGTTAAATGTGCCCATTATAATATACGATTTCTTCTTTTTTCCTTGTTTTATAGAGACTATACACAGGACGAAACAGATACATGATTTTTGCACGTTACGAAAGGACGAGAAAACTGCTATTCAAGCTTTAGAATTGATCGACAAAATATCTCTCAAATTCATTGTCAAGTCCCACCTATGACAATTGGCAAGCTACCTCATAATATTTGAAACTTGGCTGAAGTTCGGTTATAGATTTATTTGATCTCAAGTAGACAAATATCAAGCTTTTCTTGTACCACTTGTATGGATCGTCTAGCTTATTTGCATTCCTTTGTAAATCCTCACTTTGTAACGTTAAAATATGGACACACAACCCTCATCTCACTTATTCAAGTAAGATCCCAAGAAAGATATATCGGTAATTTTAATGGACAGGATAATTACACAAATTGTTCCTAAACTTTCGCTAATATGCAATGTGATCTCTGACCATGTGTAGAATTAAGTATTTACTCACTTTATTGTAATTAAATAAAATAAAATAGTTATGACATAAAATTGTACATTTTCATAGCCAATATGAAATATTGTCATTTCTGCTCTTACTTAGGTTTCCTTATTGCCTTGAAATTACCTTCGTCACCAAAATCTTCTCCCTCGTGTTCTTATGAACTATCTAGCTCAATCACTTAGGTGATCGGAAAATCATTACTAACTCAGAATCAAAACCCTAAACGTTTTCCTATTACTCTGAAATTGCCTTCATCGCCAACATCTTCTCCTTCATGTTCTTGTGAACTATTTGGCTCAATCACTAGGTGATCGTTGTCGCAATTGAACCCCTTCGATAGGGAGGGAAATTAGGTTTAAGGTATTGCCAACTTCAGGGCAATAGATTTTCATTGACCTGGGCTCTCCCAACTCATACCTCACGCGACATTGAGTATTCGAATTTTTTAAACAATTAATCCTACATGAATTCCAACTAAGGAGCCATCATTAGCTTTTTTTTAATCTTCTAGAAACCAAGTAAATATAGAAGGATATATTACCATTTGCACAATTAGAGACTATAGACTCGAGGACTTGATTACATTAGTCCTAAGTCTAATGCCCCTTCAATATGAAACTCGATTAAATGCTAATGCCATAGCTACCTATTGAAGAATTTTATGTTTCGTCCTAACCGTTCTAAAACGAATAAAATAACATCCAAGATATTGAAATGCACAATCAAGTATAATCACCAAGAAAAACACACAAGTATCATAATATTGTCCTTAAAAAGAAAAAGAGGGTTATGCATCATTAATCGACATAATCCCTTTTGTGTAATACAACTATAGCTCTCTACTTAACATGATTAAAAAAAATGAGGAGTACAGTAATGGTCCAATTATAATGTATCTATTAGAGACTATTATGTTGAACATTCATCTATTTCTATAGTGGATACTAAATAGAAAACATGAAATATGATAAACACTTAAATGAGCTTAGAGTATCAAATACATAAACCTAATGTAACCATAATACTTCTGTTAATGAATATGCTACCATAGGAGTGTTGCTAATGTGCTCATTTGGCACTCTTTGTTATTGTGAAAATCGACATTGCTGTACACTGTTTCTGCAACCGTTTCAAAAGACGAAGACGATAAAGCGCCGTGAAAAAACGAAAAGAAATTCGGTCAGGCCCAACCCATGAGAAAGGCCCAAACCGATAAACTCGTAGGTCCATTCGCCAATGGGCCCATTCAAAGCTTAAAGTTGCAGATCGGAGATGCTGCAGCCTGCAGCGACGGGGAAGACGACTTTCGAGTTCGCAGCGATTCGATGCGATGCAGAAGGTCCCTGCTTCGCAAATCGCGAGCATAAGCATTCCGATTCGACGGCGAAGCGATCGCAATCGGCGCCAGATCCGGCGGCCTCTCGATTTCGCTTCGTGATCTCTCGTTTTCGAGTTTCCATAGCTAGATCGGATCCTTCGGGCGTCCGGATTCGGAATCCAGTTCTGGTTTTTGTAACTTCTTCTTCGATCCGAGATGCTGCGGCTGAGAGCGTTCCGCCCGAGCGGCGACAAGATAGTGAAGATTCAGTTGCATCCGACGCACCCGTGGCTCGTCACCGCGGACGCGTCGGACTTCGTCTCCGTCTGGAATTGGGAGCATCGTCAGGTAGCTCGTCGTGCATTTCCGTGTTTTGCTACGTGTGGTGGGTGGGCTGGCTCGTTGCGGCGGTCGATTTCGATGTCGTTTTGATGCGATGACAATCGCGGGGTTCTTCTGGTTTTCTTAGGTGATTTACGAGCTGAAAGCGGGGGGCGTCGACGAGAGGCGTTTGGTCGGTGCTAAGTTGGAGAAGCTTGCCGAAGGAGAATCAGGTGCGTAGAGTTTGATAGGATTCTGATAGAAGGAAAAAGATTTGAGTTGAGTGTTGATGAAAGCTCGTTTAGTTGCAGCAGATGGCGTTGGTTGTATAGGCATTAAACATTGATTCCTATGACGAAAGAGATTTATATTACTGGCCCAAAACCAGTATACTCATGAGAAGAACATAGATTGAAGCATACGAGTGCAATTTTTTTTCACAGCTTATGTTTTTCTGCAGACTCATTAGTAGGTGGTCTTCTGTAAATGAACTTCTGCATTGATGATTTCCTTTTTATGGGTTCTTGTAGAGTCTAAGGGTAAATCAACCGAGGCCATTCGGGGAGGAAGGTAATTGCTTTTTCTTTACGAATTGAGTCTCACCATCTCTCCCTCCAATAACCATAATGCAATGCACACCAACTACACATCATATGAAAAGATGAAGCCGAGCCACTTTTATTTATATATTTTCATGATGGATTTCTCGGGTCGGTACAACCAAAAAGAAAAGTCAAGACTTTTAACTACACTTGGCCACAACCCAAAAGATATCTCGACCCCTATATCGATCACGTGTCATTCTCCATCTACCAGCGTCGGCTATTCTCAAAAAGAAACGTTGGCTCTCTACTCCTCACGCGGCCATCACACCCATCCTGGCGCATCGGGCGGTGGTGGCGGCAACATCCCCCGAATCACTCCATCCGACGGACGTGGACCGACAAAAACTCCTGGATGATCGGGCCCCCAACCAGGCCCACATCATACATGACCAACACGCAAACTCGTACATACATCAGACCAAGGATGGTAACGCAATCAATCTCCAAACACTCTACCTCCACGTCAGATGAGAGGCCGTAAAAGGTACCCCACGTGACCGGAGAGAATGGCATCTTCCTAATTTGAAATGTTGGTCCCCGAAAGGGTGAGTGGCATCTTCCTAATCTGAAATGTTGGTCTCCGAAGGGGTGAGTATAGGCACTCAGCAAGTAAAAGATCTATCAACTACTCAATACATCACACAATACAATCAGGGTACATATCTTTCATGCATTCAAGCATAACTTACTTTACAGCCATGCATATATTGTCACGCCCCGAACCTCGAGCGCGCTAACATCCTACCATGGTCATGCAAATGCGACATTCCCAGGTAGTGTCGCCGACCCCATTCATTTATTATTGCGCAAGCGGAACGTATTATAATCCCCTAACAATGAAATACGGGATAGAAAAGCAGAAAGCAAAATCACAACATAACACTTAAACATAATTCAACAGAATTACAAACGAGGTTTACGGCCAACAATCTACAAAAGACGGCTCTTAAAAAGAGGTTATCCTACAACCTACAAGTCGTACACGATCTCCAATCCTTATGACTTCACATCTCCAACTCCTTAAGGCCAACCAAAGCTATCTGGCCGCTCCGTCCTCCAGGGACTTGAAATGGTTATTCAATAACCACTGAGACAACGTCTCAGCAAGTTCAACCCCCTAAACCCCTATTAGAAAGAAAATACGCCCAAGGGTGGCCTAGCCACATCACACAGAGAACTTACCTCGCCTCAATTCCTTCCTGCAGGTTAGCACAATTTGTATCACATAATCTCAGGTAGTAATAATAATTCAAACAATTGGAACGCAATCACTTTCATATAAATCACGATCGCACTTAGCATGCATTCCAATTATTATTCACTGCCACACAAGGGCATAGCCTACTCCCAGGTCGGCTATCCATTAACATTACGGCATTTCGAGAAGAATAAAGGTCCAATCGGTCTCGCCACTACTGCGACCAAGCCACGTCATTCTCTTGACGACATTCTAGAAGAATAAGGATCCAGTCGGCCTAGCCACTACTGCGACCCGAGCCTTTCAACTAGCACATGACAATTCGATACCGATCCTTGGATACTTTACATTTCACTCACATAATCCAATTACGATATTAGCCATTAACAATCCAATTTCAATGCCAAACTCGACACTTGGGATTTTATGAATAAAATCAATATTTATCACAATCAACACTGAATTTTCCACAATCAATCATCAAATTCAAATTCTAAATACACAGCAGCGATTGGCACGAAATTCTGAGAGTTTAGGGTCCCGACGAAATTTTTTGAATTTTAAAATAATTAATTATATTCCGAAAATTAATAAGATAGATTTTGCCATCTCGCGGGTTACTGTTCACTCTTGCTCTCTACCGGGCGTCCGAATCACTGTAGCTCGTTTTCTGGTTTGCGAGCTGGTCTGATCGCTTCGGCCATCCATTGGGCGAGATTTTTGGAGGGAAGCCTCGCCTCTCCCCCCCCCAAATCCTCACCGAAGCATTTTGCTTGGGCATGGCTTAAATTGTGAGATCCCTTGGTTCGTTGCTAGGGTTACGGTGCGGAATTGGGGCCGTCTCGATCGGAAGGGAGCGGTCGATCTAGCCATCCATTGGCCGCGTCCTTTGGGGGTAAGCTTCGCCTCCCTCCCTCCAAGATTTCTTTTGAAGCTCGGCTCCCGCCATGGCCCGTATAGCTGGTTCTTGTTGATCGGATTAGGGTTCTGGTGCGGTTTCTGGATTTTCGTAGTGGTAATATGGCTTCGACGAGTAAGGACCCTTTGGGTCGAGAGAAGGGCAGGTCTCAGGCTTCCAATGCCCGTAGTCATAGCCGAGGGAGATATGCCTCTCGAGGCCGAGATGGGAGACGTCCCAATGCCTTGAATCGTGATAGATCCAAAGCTATTCAAGCCCGTTCGTGGGCGAATGTTGCAGGCCTGTCTGTTGAAGGTTATGAATTAGACTTTGCCCCGCCTATTTCGGTTGGAAGGAAATCGGTTGTTCGACTTTCTGATAATGCGAAATTCGCTGGAGACCCGAAATGGAATTGCTGTCTGGTTGGTTATTATGTGGGGAAGAATGTACCATTTAAGATCACAGAGATGGCCTTAAAACAAGCGTGGGGATCGCATCTGGCGGAAGTCTTGGCCAATGATGATGGGTTCTATTTTTTCATTGTTCCGGATGCTGAATTCAGGAAGAAAATTCTGGACAAAGGCCATATAACGGTGGCTAGAGTCCCTCTTGTGCTTAAGCAATGGCACCACACCATGGAGCTGAAGAAGGACCTCCAATCATCGGTTCCGGTCTGGATTCGGCTTAAGAACATTCCGTTTGCCTACTGGTCGGCTCCGGGGATAAGCGAAATAGCGAGTGCAATAGGGAGGCCCCTGTATGTGGATCCCTTAACTGAGAAAATGAAACGCCTATCCTTTGCAAGAGTTTGCGTTGAGATATCGGCAAAATTGGAGAGATGCGAGGAAGTAGAAGTATGGGTGGATGACAAATCTTTCTCGGTTTCGGTTCTCTATGAATGGAGACCCAATTCGTGTGCCAAATGCTGTGCTTTTGGACATAACTGCTTAGCAAAAGAGGAGCTGAAGCAACCTCTAGCTACTGATGCTGTAAAGCCGTCTACTGCTAATGCAAATCCTCTTATCTCTTCGCCGAGGATGGCTGGAAACAGTCACGAACGGAAGAAAAACCAGAATACGGAAGCGAAGGAGAAGGGCGAAATAGCACCACCAATCTCGGCCTCAAAGGCTAAGGTAATAGAAGATCCATCTTCTCAAAATGCTTCTGAAGATCTGAGGACTCAGAAGCAAGGAATTGAAACCGACTCAATGGCTCTAGTAGTCTCTAATCAAAATGATGTTTGCAGGCTCTATCTTCGTAGGAAGAATCGGAGGATGATGCATGTGCGGTAAGTAGCGATGGCGGTGGTGGGGATCCGGTTCCTGCAATTTACCCCGATGATCCTCATCTTGGAACTAAGGTCCCTCCCAATCGAAGAATGCTCCTAAGGCTACTTTGCGGTGGCTACTCCCTCTAGTGCTCGAAGGGTCGAATAGAAGGAGGCCTTTTCGACGTCGGTAATATAGCCTTTCTCTCTTGTCTTTTGAATATGAATTTTGGTGTGTGGAATATCGGGGCCTCGGTGACCCCGTTAAACAAGCCGAAGTTAGAAATTTTGTCAGGTCCAATAATATATGCTGTGTTGGAATTATTGAGACTAAGATCTCCTCTGCTGCTTCTATTTCGGTGGCTTCAGCATTATTACCGGGTTGGAGTTGGGTTAATAACTATAGCCATTCCCATAAGGGGAGAATTTGGGTGGGGTGGAACCCCAGGGATGTCGATTTTTTGGTTAATGCTGTGTCGGTGCAAGCCATCCACGGTAGGCTGCTCTGGTTGGTTTCGGGCAAAGTTCTGTTTTTGTCGGTTGTCTATGCTGAACATCGGTTTATTTCTAGACGACCGTTATGGGAAGATCTTATTCAAACAAGTGGTACTCTCTCATCTGTGCCTTGGATTGTGGCTGGAGATTTTAACGCCATCCAAGACCCTTCGGATAGAGTTGGAGGCATTAATGCATGGATCCCGGCTTTTGATGAATTCCGTGATTGTCTAGTTCAAGCTGGTCTGGATGATCTGCGTTTCACGGGGTTTAGATACACATGGTCTACCTCGTCGAGAATCAATAGAAAACAGAGGAAAATAGACAGGGTGCTAGTAAATGGTTGCTGGAACTCGGCTTTCTCCTTTTCGGAAGCCGCTTTCTTACCGCCAGGTATTTCGGATCATACACCTATGGTTATTAGAGTTATGCCGACCCTCAGGTCTTCCAAGCCATTCAAGTTCTTTAATTTTTGGATGTCCCACCCGGAGTTCTCTAGAATGGTTACAGAAGTATGGGATTCTCCGTTCCACGATTCGCCAATGTTCACCCTATGTGCAAAGCTTCGCCTCCTGAAGTGCAAGCTAAAGCAGATCAACAAGGAATCGTTTTCTGATCTCTCAATGAGAACTGCGGAGGCTAGACGGGCCCTTCAAGCTACTCAGGATGCTATGCAAGTGGATCTGTTCAGCTCTTCTCTTGTTGATACAAAAAAGCAACAACTTCAAGCATTTACAGAGCTTCGTCTCCAGGAGGAATCTTTCTACCGGCAAAAATCTAGAGTGCGTTGGTTAAATGATGGAGACCTCAACACTAGATTCTTCCACCAAATGGTGAATAAGTATCATCTCCAGAACAAAATTATATCGGTGACTAGTGGAGATACCACTACCTCGGATCCTTCGGAAGTTCAAAAGGTATTTGTTGATCATTTCCAGAATCTTCTTGCTGCCTCGCCTATCTCCGGATGTCCTGTAAAGGAGGAGATCTAAGCGGTGCTCAATCACTTGCCGGTAGAGGAGCGGGTTCGTTTTCTATCCTCTCTTATTTCGGATGATGAAATCGGAATACTCTGTTCTCTCTTGCAACCGGAAAAGCCCCGGGCCCGACGGTTTTAATGTGGAATTTTTAAACGCTCCCGGGATATTGTTGGTGCTTCGGTTATCATGGCAGTTAAGGAATTCTTTGTAACGGGTGAGCTGTTAAAGCAAATTAATACCACCATTATTGCCCTTGTGCCCAAGATCCCTAATGCCTCGACTGTCCATGACTTCAGGCCAATTGCATGCTGCAATACCATATATAAATGTATAACTAAGCTCATTGCTAACCGCTTGGCTCGTGTGTTACCCTCCATTGTCGGCTTGCCCCAAAATGCATTTATGAAGGGGAGACATATTAGTGATAACATCTTGCTTGCTCGGGAGCTTTTTAGTGGATTTCATCATGATCCTTACCGAGCCAAATGCGTAATTAAGGTCGACTTTACAAAGGCCTACGATACGGTAAGCCGGGAATTCATAGAAGTCTGTCTTCAAGCGTTCGGGTTCCCTCGATTTTTGTTGATCGTATTATGACTTGTATTAGATCCCCTAAGTTCTCTATATGCTTAAATGGGGAGCTTCACGGATTCTTTGCTAGCGGGAGAGGTATCCGACAAGGCGATCCGATGTCTCCCTATATATTCACGCTTGTGATGGAAGTATTTACTGGATTATTGGATAGGCAAACAAGCCTGCCCGAGTTTGGCTTCTTCTGGAGGTGCAAGTCGACTAAGCTGTCCCATCTATTCTTTGCCGATGATGTCCTCTTATTTTCTGAAGCCACCTTGGCTTCGGTTGGACTATTGAAAGACGGAATTGAATCCTTCTCCAACTGGAGTGGATTGGTTCCAAATCTGAACAAAAGCAAAGCATTTCTCTCAGGTGGATCGTCTGGTCTTTGGAATGACATCTTAACTATGCTCGGATTCCGGTTGGTTCCCTTCCCTTCCGTTATCTTGGTGTTCCCGTTATATCCAAAAGATTAGGAAAGGCGGATTGTGTTACATTGGTTAATGCGATAACGGCCCGTGTCCAATCTTGGACCCATAGATTCTTGTCTTTTGCTGGTAGACTTCAGCTCATCAAATTCGTGCTCTATTCCATTCAAGTCTTCTGGGCGAGTGTATTTTTTCTGCCATGTGCTGTTCTTGATCGAATTGACAGGATCCTTCGGCAATTTCTATGGAAAGGACCGATGATGGGACCGGGTAGGGCCAAAGTAGCTTGGAGTGATGTATGCCTCCCGAGAGAGGAGGGTGGGCTTGGAATTCGGACTTTGAGAGAGAATAACTTGGCCCTCATGCTCAAGCATATTTGGAAGCTCTTCTCGGATAAGGAATCTCTTTGGTGTAAATGGATTCATTCTACCTTTTTAAATCGGGAGAATTTCTGGATTACACATATTCCCACTTATTGTTCTTGGGCTTGGAAAAAGCTTCTTCGCCTTAGAGGTGTTTATCAACAGCATTTTAGATGGAAGATAGGTAATGGTAGAGCTGTATCGTTCGGTTTGACCATTGGCACCCTAATGGACCGCTCAATCTTCTATTTTCTAACCAAGAGATCTATCGGTCCGGTATTTCACGCATTGCCTCGATTGCGATGCTTTCTCCACGCCTCTTGGGTGGTATGTTATTAATATAATGGCTAATTGGTGGGATCCCTTACGAGTTCAACCAGAAGAAGACCGTTTCCAATGGATACGGCATCCTTCGGGACGATTCTCGACAACGTACGCATGGGACCTTTTCGGACCCAAAGGAAATATGGTGTCGTGGTCCTCGTTTGTGTGGAGTTCATCTATGCCACCGAGATACCAGACCCACTTGTGGCTTATTTCTCGTAATAGATTGCCAACTCAGATTCTGCTCCTCTCATTTGCTTCTATTCCAGCAGCTACCTGTCCGTTTTGCTCAAACAGACCCGACTCGGTTGATCATCTCTTCTTTGCGTGCCGAATTCCAGGTAATCTCGCCTCCTTCTGGGCAGCAAAGTTCAATGTCTTCTGGCGCAACAAATCGTGGCGTGAGAACCTTGATTGGGCCTCCTCTCGTTTTTCGGATCGGGACTTCTACCACATTTTGGCTCGGTTTAGTTTTGGTGCTCTTTGCTATATCATATGGAAAGAACGCAACAACATCATCTTCTGGAATTAGACTCTTTTTATCCGGCGATGAAGATGCATCTTTGCAAGGCTATTAAAGACAAAGCGATGAATTTCAAGCATGTCATGGATACCTCGAAGAACAGAAGGCTGCAACGGAAGGCTTTGGGACTTGAGTCCTTCTATCTTTGATTGATGGAGGGTTGGTCGGTCTTAGTTTAGCCTTTGTCTATTAGGGTTTCCTTTTCGGTTTGGTTCTTGTTGTTGTTCATTGGATCCAAGGCACCCCTACACTCTTCTTGACTTCGAGTCTCTTTGAGTGTCTGTTTTTTTGGTGCCTGGTTTCCCCCCTGTATATCTTCTGCAAAATCTATTCATATCTTACTTTTACCAAAAAAAAAAAAATTATATTCCGAAAATTAATTAAATAATAATATCCATATTTTTCGCAATCCACACTCAATTTATAATATCCAACCATCAATTTCAAAATCTGAATACACAGCAGCGATCGACACGAAATTCTGAGCAACCGGGGTCAAAATAACTTTTTTTCGTTTTTTTTTAAATAATAATATTTTATTAATTTCGGATTATAATATAATATTATAATTTCCAGAATTTCGAAACATTTAAATAAATCAAAAATAAAACCTATAATGTCACATCGATGTTTATCATTAAATAAACTCTCTTAGCCTTTAATTAAACATGGTTTAAATTAAACAAACATCTTAATCTAATTCACAATTAAATAAACTAAACTAATCACCTAAGCTTACTTAACTTAGGCTAAGTACACTTAGGGCATCATTAACCATCTAATCAAGGTTTAGTGAGTTAAACTCACCCGATTAACGATCCGAGCGGACCAAAACGACGAGGACGACGAGGGGATCGACTTTCTCCAAAGCGGGCCAAGCATCCGGGGTCGGGAAGCCGGCCAAAACGGCCCACAAATGGGCTGCCATACCCATTTTTGCAGCCACTGATTTGGGGCTAGAGGAGGCGGATCCGGCGCCGAAATGGGCGGAGGAACGGTGGAGGAGCGGCGGCTGCAGCTTGGCGGGCGAGGCGGCGGCTCCGGCGGGACTCACGGTGGCAGGGACGAGCTTCGGCAGCTCGTGGAACACGCGACTAGGGCGAAAAGCGCGGCGGGCGGGCGGCGGCTCGCGGGGTTGCGACGGTGAGCGGGCGGAGACGCACGGGCGGCACGGGCGGCGCGGCGACGACGGACGGGCGGTCGAGCGATGGACGAAGGGGGTCGGCGGCGGCCGCTGTTCCGCCGAAGCTCTCCCTCCTCCTCCTTCTCTCTCCTCCAAAGTCCAAGGTAGAAGATGATGTTGATGGGTGCCCTTTCCAAGAGCCAATATCCACCCTCCACTTGTCCAAATCTCATGCACTCTTGCCCCCACACCATGACATCACCAAGTGATGTCATATTCCACTATCTTAATTCCTCCCACAACAACATTCAATAGGTGCAATTCCATTTTCCGTCGGGGCCTAAAACTTGTGCAACAATGTCTTCAATTCCACTTAATTCTCTTCCAATTAAATCTTAATCCCACTTGAATTAAATCAAATTGACCCCCTTAATTCATTCAACACCTCATCAATCAAATTGGTATTTTTCCTTACCACTGCGGCCTACTTGTATCCCAATTTCACGATCTCTGACTTCAATTGAACGAAGACGGCCCTATTTATTCAGTCGAAATTAAAACCTGAAAATCTGGATGTCACATATATCATCATACCATATGTGCATACATCATCATGCACTCATCACCAGGCATTCATATATATACCATCATGCCATAGGTGCACATATAATCTTGTACTCATCATCAAGCATTCACACATAAACCATACCTCATGTACACATCATATCATACGGCCATGCATACATGTCACCATACCATGCATGATTCAATTTTTCACTTTTTATCTTTCAATTTGATCACCACATCATTCTTTCTCAGGATCAGTAATTGCATCCCACATTCCATCATTCGCATCCCAATCTAGCATCGCGAGAAACCTCCGGCACACACCACCGGGCATCCAGCACCCCCACATTCCGGGCATCTCGTATCCCAACTGACATCACGAGGCATCCCCCTCGGGCACAAACCTCCGAGGCTTCCGGCACCCAATCATTCCGGGCATCTCGAAACTCCCGAGGACATCCAGGCATGTATTATAATACAACCGGGCATCCGGCACCCCCCATCTTGGGCATTATCGACTCACCTCCAATAGTTTCTTCATTCATCATAATTCATATTCACCAATTTATGTCTCACAATCAACATGGCACATGATGTAATGGCAACAAAGTCAAATTCAACATTTGATTCTATATGCAATGCCAAGTATTATCACATGTGCAACAAGATTTAATCACTTAAACAAATATAATTCATGGGGCTCATCCAAAACAGAATAGTCATAAATTACGTATTTTGAAATTCGCTCAATCCAACTTGCACAGTTTTAGAAAATATTTTATTTAAATGCCCAAATGACTTTCAAAAATTACGAAATTCAAACATGTGATAGTCAAGACATAAAGGCAGACATTTTGTGAAGAATACTGCACCAAAAGACCCTCATATCATGCGGTATAGACCGAACATCACAGCACCATTATCATAACCACTTAACTTGCACAGTTTTCGAAACATTTTCAGTTAAATAGGCAAATGAACTTCAAAAATTATGAAATTTGAATATGTTGCAGGAAAGACATAAATAAAGATACTTCATGAAGGAAACTTTTCCACAAGAACTTCATACAAAATGATATGGCCCACGCATAGAGACTGACTAAGTCCGAAAGCGATAGATTACACGGTTTTAGAAATATTTCCCATTAAATACCCTAATGACCTTCAAAATTCATGAAATTTGACTATGTCATAGTTAAGATACTAAGGTAGGTTTTTCATTTCATGAAGAAATTAAAGTGAAATTCGTTCTAGGTGATTAAATATAGGCGGTTAAAACTTCTGTTTCAATACCAAAGTTTCCAGATCTGACTACTTCCGAAAAACCACGATTTCACCTATCTATGCTTGTTAGTTTTCTCTAAATTTTTTATATGTTAAACCTGAGGATGTCCTTTTTATCTTTTGTTAAGAAATCGAAGTGAAATTTCAACAAAATATAACCTTACAGTCCAAGCATTCATCAAAGGTAGCTACCGAAATCTCCAGATCCAATCTCTCTGAAGAATAAAGATTTCACTCACTTATACTTGTTTTTTTTTTGTCTCAAATTTGAGTATGTTATACTCCAAGAAGTCTTTAACAACTTTCATTTAAAAGTCAAAGCCAAAATCCAACTCGAACATCACATGCAAGCCACTAAAACACTCAGGGTCAAGCTGTTTTCTCAATAACAGTTTACTAGTTTTGGAATACCACTCTTAAAACATCCATTTTTCACACCCTTAACAATCCGAAATTTATCATCATTCACTCATACATTCTAGGCACAACATGCAAGAGTAGATTAAGAATCCCAACTTGCCTCTAAACCGAGCAAACGGCGACGAACGACGGACGCACGGCGGACGGTCGACGGACAGCTCTCCTCCTTTCCTCTCTTCTTCCTTTCTTCCTTTCTTTCTTCTCTTTCTCTCCTCTCTTTCTCTCTCAGTCAAACCTCTCTCTCTCCCTCTCATTCTCGCTTAAACCGGCACCATCATCCCCTAATTTCTTCCCCTCAATCATTAGCTATCATTAGGTATGCATGGAGGACACTTGGCACACTTCAAAGGACAAGTGGAGGAGGGCATGCAACCGGTCTCTTCCCCTCCCCTTTGCACGGTTGATAGCCCCTCATGGGCTTATGGGCCAGCCAGCTTGGCCCATCTTAGGCCCATCCCTCTTGGGCCTAAGACCCAAGCTTAATTAACCTAAGATTAACCCTTTTAAAAACTAATTAAATCCCTATTAAATTAAAGTACTAAATTGCAAATTAAGATAACTATACACTTGAAATTATAAATCCATAAGTTCCAATTTATCATACATATGGCCAAAGATAAAACTTCATTTCCCAAAATTCATCCATTAAAGACTTGGCCATACATCTCATCGCAAATCATGGATTAGAAGGCTACAAAATACAATAACGGTACTTCCATCGCCTATCCATGGCTCATGGCATATTTAGGGATTTTTATGAAATTCTAGGTTGCCACATTGGGTTGACGAGCCTCGTCGTGGCTCGCCATCTCCGGGGGTTGGCAACGCTTTGGCAAGGTTGCCGGCCCTTGTTTGGTCGGTTGCTGATGCCGGCCAAAAGGAAGAAGAAGAAAAAAAAATTGTTTCTCGGAATTGTTCTCGGGAACAAGATTTTTTGTTGCCGGGAACAAAAGTTTTACTAAATACGTTTTTGTTCTTTTTTTGTTTCCCGGAACAAAAGTTTTATTAAATACGTTTTTGTTCTTTTTTTGTTTCCTGGAACAAAAGTTTTTGTTCTTTTGTTCTAGGGAACATAAACAATTTTAAAGGGAACATAAACAATTTTAAACAAACAGGGCCTAAGGTGTTGTTTGGTAGTGTTCCGAGGAACACCCGTTTCTGTTCTTTTGTTCATCGGAACATAAATAGAAGAGAAACGCATTTGGTAATTTTTTTGTTCCCGGGAATAGATTTAGAATAGAAAAAAAACAAAAAAAAAAAAAAAAAAAAAAAAAAGCTGTTTCTTATTCCCATGAACAACTCAACATTTGTTCCCATGCATCCTTTTGCTTCAGCTGATCTTTCCACGCATTTCCAGAAGACATTTCTCCCCTTTTTATCAGTTATTTCTGGCCAGTCAAGTGCCTTAGGAATTTGGCAAAGTTTTTAGATTACATTTAATGTGAAATTAAGCATTGGACATGAGCTGTTCGTACCTCTTTTGCTGGCTCTCCACTTCCAGAGACCAAAAATAGCAGTTCCAACAAACATGATGCCCAGGATGGTACTTATGCTGATGATAATTTTTGCTTCTGTCGACATGCCTGACATGAGAAAAGAATTGTAAGATGTGTGAGAAAGTTCAAATGAAACTCGTATTGAAACTTTTTATACCTGTATTGTCATGTGTGACCCGAATATATACATCTTGACCAGCTGCTGAAAACTCCTGAAAATCGATGAGATCTTTAGCCCAGACCAAACACCCTATTGGGTGGACATAAGAATAAGCCAAGCAAGAACAATTATTCATGCACCAGCTTTGGCATCCTCCTACATCTATGATGTCTGATAAATATTCCACAGAATCGGGCACTTTCATCTGGTTCATGTGTACAAAGACATCTTTCTTCACCTGTGTTGAAGGCGACTTGCTCGTGTTCTTCTGGCAATTCAATTCTGTTTCTCTAATGCACCCCTTGGTCCAAATCCCTCTGTTCCATTCTTCTTTTGATCGTGGTGTAAACCCTTTTACGCAATGGCAGATAGGAGACTTTGAGTTGCAGACGCCAAAAGTACCGCGAGTTCCATAAACTTCGCAACTGTTGCTCGGTGCTGCACAATTTTTCAACCAACTATTGGATCCATAATCCCATGTCATTAGTGCTAGAATTCCTCCGGGTGAAATGAAGGCATAAGCAAGAAAAGAGTTGTTATCAGTATCGGCAGAGAAATAAGTGGTTCCCTGCTTAGGATCTTGCTGGAGAGCGAACGAGCTATAGTATGAGGATTGCAATTCTGGTATGCCAATGAATGTCGATCTATCCCACGGTCCACTTCTCCAATAAGAGGTGGAGCCATTCCAAGTGAGAAGTTGTGGCGGAGTCTCTGATGTAATCGCAGTGGTGAAATTTCCCGATGATGGATTGTTGTTGTTTTTCCAGGAAACTAAAACCCGTCTCTCTCCGGTTCTTGTGTTTTGTCATATCTTCATGTGTGGTAGAATTGTATCAGTTGGATCATCAAAGCTTGCCCATACTTCAATAGAATTCCTGTCATGAAGAACAAATTTTCCACCATCTGAAAGCATTGCTGCTGTATAATTTGACTGGACAGAAACATTGGTGGACCAAACTATGTTCTGTTGTCCATCCACAAGCTTCAAATTCCCGTCACTGCCTATCATTAATTTCGTAGACCGGACGTGAGTGGCGAATCCCTATTGGCCACCCATACGGTTTTAGAAGGCGTCAAGTTCTTGTACCATATGCCAACATACTGGTTTTCCGACCCATTCGGCGTGAAGAACCCAAGCTCGAAGATTTGGCCTGAGGAGACGAGAGTTTGGTTCTGAAAGAGCGGCTTCGATGTAGTAATATTGTGCACCGCGCCGCTCGCCGGAAGTAGGAAGATGAAGACCAAGCAAGAGCACCAAGCATTCATGAGTCGCATAATAAGAATGACTGAATGAGCCACACGAGCTCGGCGGCTTCGGTTTGCTCTGCACTTTCTGCGGATCAAGAATAGATGATCAAGATTTTCTACCGGGCTCAACCTCGTGGCTCAAGGGTGGCTCCCCTCCGTGTTGGCAGGGTCCGCCTCTGTGGGGGCCAGCTAACATAATAATAATAAGAAAAAGAAAAGTCGAAAAGTCAAAATGTCAAAAGCCAAAAACTCAAAATGAAGAAAAGAAAGAGGGGGTGAGAAGAAGAGAGAGAGAACAACGAGGAGCACGCCAAGAAGAAGAAACCCGCCCGGGGGGTGGTGTTAACGAGATTTGAGGGTTACGAGTTAACCGGCTTCATTCATATTGAACCTTCTCCAAATTGTCTCTCATATTTCTTCCAATTGCAGTTAGGGTTTCTTGTTGCACTTGTGTTAATCTTGATAAATTATTGATGTTGAGTCTTTAGTATTTGACTAGAGAAGAAGCTTTATACGTTCTACAATGCTAGGTGATTAATGAAAGTTTTTGGGCAATCTGTGAAATCATGGTGTTCTTGCCTTTATCTTTTTCTAAGGTTGTATTACTGAAATATTGCTGGTTATTATTGCTAGGGTTAAAATCGATTTTTGGTCAATTTTGTTTTGGGAAATATATTGATCTTGAATTAGGTTAGTTCTTGATGAATTATGACCCAATTCTCCCCATACTTCATAACTATTGTTTTCATCTAAGCATATTTTCATTGACTAGCAAATGTTGAGATTGTTCCTCGCTAATGTTCAAATTCGACTCAGACTCTCGGTTTACACTTGCATTATCCTCCTCCACAACAGTTGAATTTGCTTATCTGTTAACCCGTACAACAAACGAAATGGAAGTGTTGTTTAATAAACTATTTAAGGTCGTGCATCCATGTTGGAAGTTAGAACAATTTCAAGTCACCGTAACTGTAAGTCAACACAAATAGTGATTCCATGTTATGTGCAATGAGTACATCTAAGCCACATGAATTGCCGAGTTACTTTCGATCATAGTTACTTAATGAATTATTATAATCATTTAAAGCCAAAAAAGTCAAAAAGAAGAAAAGAAAGAGGGGGCTGCTTGCTCAGGAAGAAGAAGAAGAGAGAGAGAACAACGAGAAGACCACGCCAAGAGGGGGGGATTTTGCATTTGCAATCTCAATTCGTAAACCAAATGTTGTCGAAATGGGGTCAAATTTCAGCGTCGAGACTGAGGACTACAAGTTGATCTTTTTCATTCATGGGGAACCTCTTCGAAACATCTCTCTCTCTCTCTCTCTCTCTCTCTCTCTCTCTCTCTCTCTCTCTCTCAATTGTAGTTAGGGTTTCTTATTGCACTTGTGTTAATCTTGATGAATCGTTGATGTTGAGCCTCTAATATATGATTAGAGAAGGAACTTTGTATGTCCTACTATGCTAGGTGATTAGTGGAAATTTTTGGGTGAAATCTTGGTGTTGTTGCCATTGTCTTCTTAATATTCTGACATCATTATTGAAATGTTGCTGGTTATTGCTAGGGTTAAAATCGATTTTGGTCAAATTAGTTTTGGGGAAGATATTGATCTTGAATTGGGTTAGCTCTTGATAAATTGTTGCCCAATTGTCCCTAACACTTCATAACTTTTGTTTTCACCTTAGCATATTTGCATTGATTGTCAAACATTGAGATTGTTACTCCCCAATGTTCAAATTGATCTTAGACTCTTAGGGGATGTTTGTTTGTGTTCTTTATTTTTTGTTTATGAACACAATTTGTGTTGTTTTGTTTCAAGGAACAAAAAAATAATAGAAACGCGTTTATTTGTGTTTTTGTTCCAAATCTATTTTTTTGTTCCCGAGAATACATTTGGAACAGAAACAAGAAATAAGAAAAACTTATTTCTTGTTTCTAGAACACTTCTGAAAAACAATTTTTCTCTCTCCTATTTTTTTTCTTTTCTTTCTTTTTTTTTTCTTCTTTTCTTCTTCTTTTTTTTTTCGCCAGTCACCGGCCTTGGCCATGACGGGCGATCAGCCGTCGAGGGCCGGCGATGTCGTCAAGGGTCGGTGACCTCATCAGAGCTTTGCCAACCCCCGGCGAGGCCAAACGTCACCGGCCCTTAATGAGGGTTGGCCTCACCATGGCTGGGTGAGGCCGCCAGCCCTCATCGGCCGGTCTCTGGCCATGGCTAAGGCCAACGACCGGCCAAAAGGAAGAAAAAAGAAAAAAGAAAGAAAAATAATGAAAAATAAAATAAAAATATTAAAAATTAAAAGATACAAAAAAAAAAAAGAATGCAAATTTATCAAACATGTTTCTTTTTTTTTTTTTTCATTTGAGGAACAAGTTTACCAAACGCGTTCTTTTGGTCAAAAATTGTTCTAGGGAACAGAAATAGAAAAAACTATTTCTATTTCGAGGAACAATTTTTGAACAGAAACCTTACCAAACGCACCATTAGTTTACACCTGTATCATCCTTTTCCACAAAATTCGAATTTGCTTATTTATTAACCCGTACAACAGATGAGATCGAAGTGTTGTGTAATAAACTATTTATGTGACATCTTGAATTTTTCACCCGTTCCGATAAAACGAAATGGGCTTTTCATCGGCGCACTTATGGTCCTTTTTCTTTGAGCTGATCAGTCATGAGTTAACTAATCTATTTGGTGAATCCGTTAAGGGATATAATCGCGGTAAAATCCATGAAAGCTACCCGATAGATCGGATTGGACTAAAATCGTGTTCAGTCGATTTTAATCACGAAATTAAATTCGGTTTTAGAAATCGAACGTTCGAGCATGTCACAATTCATTTATAGGACGTCGTCTCGTCTTTCTGAAAAATTCCATCAAGTTCGGGATTTTTACAGAAATTCAATTCGGACGATTCGGAAATGAACGGAAATTTGGAGGGGCCAAATTGAGTAGATTTTTTGCCTTCAAAGTGAGCTAATTGGTGAAAGGAAAGTGTAGAAATTGTGTGGGCTTCTTCTTCAACAAAATTGGACATCAAATTGGAGAATTGGTGAAGAGATTGAAGTCTCTTTGAGGGAAATTCGTGGGCTGGTTTAGAGGCTGCATTTTTGGCATCAAATTAAGTATTTGTGGATTTATTAAGCGCTAGAAAGTATTATGGGGGACCATAGGATAAGCATGAAGGCTTCTTGGACAAATAATGATGATTTTAGATTTTTATTGTTGACTTTTGCTCCCTCTCTCTCCCTCATCTTTATCTCTTCTCTTCTTCGAGCATCTGCCTTGCCCGACGCTGCTGCTTCCTGCTTTCCTTTTATTTCTTCGATCTTGGACGAGCTACATCTGCTTTTCCTTGATTTCCTCCGAAAGAACCCAACATCCACTAACCGAAATCACCGCCCCATCTCCTTCAATCCTCCCTTCATCCGCGGCCACATGTCCGTGATTCAGCCCCCACTGGTCAACTCCAATGGACCAACTACCCAACAAGCCTTGGCGTTGACCACCAGCAGCGACGCTTGCTGCTTCCCCACCGAATCAACGCTGCCCGCACCATCCCACGTAATCCCCCACCAAAGCAGCCACGATCATCTCTGCTCCCACTTTCGTTGCCACACATCTACGTCTCCACCGCCCCTTGCACCGAAGTCAGCTCATCATCTTTCCTTCAGCTGGTTTGTTGACCAAAGTCCTTCGCAGCCCACGTAGCAGCTTCGCTCGCCGAGCGTAACAGCCACCGTTCAACGTCCCAACTTCAGTAGCAAAGCAGCCCCAAGCCCAACCCACGCCATTGACCAGCAGCTAGTCCGCCCAGCTCAACCCCTCGATCCAGTTCAACTCAAAACCAATTTTCCCAGCTTGAGTAGCGAGCTTGTTGGCCGTTTTCAGCCCGGTCTGAGCCTCCGTTGGTGCCACCGTAAGTTCGATTTTCTGCCGCTGTCGCGGTGAATTGGTTTTCACGTTAAACCAGTGAGTTTATGTACTAAACTCTACTCAGTAGGCTAATGACGTTTAAGAGGTGTTTAGTTTAAGTTAATTAGGAATTATGTGGTTAGTTAGATTAGATTAGTGATTTAATTATTCAATTATGCATGTTAGGTGGTTAGATTAGACTAATTAAGGCCTAGATAGGATGTGCTATTTATCTAAAATGGTTCGAAAATTTTCCGAGCCCGTTTCAGTGTTTAATTTAGCTATTGTGGCCTAAGTTAGTATTTTTGGTATTCAAATTGATTTATTTAATTAATTTTGGTAATTATTTAATTATTAATTATTTTTTGAAAATTAGAACGGGATAGCCGGTGACCGGAATTTCGTACTAATTGTAATGGTGCGTTCAGTTTATTTAATTGAACACTAATTTGTGCAAATTGAGTGGAAAATTTTGGGTATTTATCCTAAAATTAAGTAATTTCAATAATTAATTAGAAAATACCGGGCGTCGGTTTACAATACCGAAAATGTTTGTTTGGACTATATTAAACAGTGGGATTTTAAAAAGGAAGATATCAATTTTTCGGGTTCAATCTGACCGTGTACCCACACACGATATTTTCACCGGATGTTTTTAATAAGAAGAAAACTGGCCAAGGTCATTATCTTAATTGAGGCATGTGAGTGCAAAGCACAATGTCCTTGGCCGAAATTTAATGATCATGTGCTGGTTAAGAGAACTCGTTGCCGGCATGTGTCGGTGGATATTACCATCCCTAGTGTGTGTCGGTGGATGTCACCTATCCCCGGTGTGTGTCGTTGGATAGAGGATCGGCATGTGTCGGGTAAAACTGCCTGTGCGAGTAGTAATAAATAATTGGAATATACGTTGAGTGAAATTGATGCGCCGGATTACGGAACAAAATTATATGACATGGAATAGGACGTGTCATAATAATTTGGCCCTAAAATCAGGACCCCTATGATTGAAATGATGGACCGATGTGTGTCGGTAGTTCTTGCTTGTGTGAGCAATGATTGATTTAGATGTTCCATTTGATGTGTGAATTTACTATATGCAATATGGTTGTGATATGAACTATGCTAACCTACAGGGAGGATTTGAGACAAGATAAGTATCTGTGGTTGTATGATTGTGTGGTTAGGACGCCCTAGGCGTATTACCCTCTTAATCGGGGTTTAGAGAGTGAACTCGTTGAGATTTATATCTCACCCCCATCATGGGCTTAACTTTGCAGGACCGTAGGGTGAAAGATCTAGAGTCGACCTGAGGTGATATGAAGTGTAGGTTAGATAGAACAGTTTCTTTTGAGAGTTGATATTTTGAAATCTTTTGAATATAGACTCTTGTATATGACTCAATATATTTATAAAAGTATGTTCTGTTTGTAAATCTGTTGTCTTGCTTTTCTATCCCAAGATGGTTACTGTCAGGGGATTTGTTATTGGCTTCCCCATGTGCAATAAAATAAAAGGGTTGGTGACTCATCTTAGGAAGTCGCAAATTTTATCGATCATCGAGAGATGGGCATGGGCTCGAGGATCGGGTGTGACAATTTAAGGCTGTGCATCTATGTTAGAAGTTAGAACAATTTTCAAGTGACTATGACTATAAGTGTAAGTCAACACAAATAGTTGTTTCATGTTATGTGAAATGAGTAGATCTAAGCCATTTATATTGTCGAGTTGCTTTCGATCATTGGGGGATGGGGGACTTTGCAATCTCGATTTGTAGGCCAAACGTTGTTGGAATGTGCTCAAACTTCAGCGTATTACTCATGAGACTGAGGGCTACGAGTTGACCGGTTCATTCATAGAGAACCTTCTCTGAATTGTCTCTCATTTTTTTTTTTTTGCACTTGTGTTAATCCTGATGAATTATTGATGTTGAGTCTCTAGTATGACTAGAGAAGAAACCGTATATGTCCTACTATTGTCGTGGTTAGTCCCAGAGATTCCTCATTTCTCGTGATGCTGGGTGAGGTGCGAGATGCTTGGAGATGAGACATGACACGCTCCAGTTACCTAGTGATTGAAACATGGAACCGGAGGCTTTCGCAACGCCAGGTTGGGTGTGAATGCCTGGAAGGACGCAAACATTGGTCCTTCGGGAGAAAAATATTTTGAAATCTAAAATTGATTGTTCTATTAAGCTGCGCCTGATTATGGGACAAAATTGTATGGCACAGAATAGGACGTGACATAACAGTTTGGCCTTATAATCAAGACCCTTGTGATTGAAATGACGTATTCTAGTTTTTGAAACTGCACTTGATATTACTTGGAAAAGTTCCATTGATTTGATGCATACTCATTGCTTTGATTATGTGTTTTGTGAATTTTGCATGAAATTAGATTGTGATGGTTCCACACGATATAGTTTAATAGATCTTTCGCTGCTGGCTGGTTGTACTCACCCATTTTGGAGACTAACATTTTAAACTAGATAAGATGCCTTTACTGCCCGCACCTCCCGATACATTCTATGGAGTCCCGATCGACTTACAGTGGGAGCAGTCGGAGTATCAAGACCCTGTGGTGCGAGGACTAACGTTCGTATAGGTGAGATTCATTATGGTGTTTGATATTAGTCTTCCCACTAGCCCTATACTCCAGGAGTACATCGCCGTATTCGTTCGTCGGTATGGACGAACGCTGGGGCCACTGCCGCCGCCACCAGCAAACGGACCGAGTGGCTGGGTGTGACCGTGAGATGGGGTCAGCAGAGGAAGAAATTTTGGACACTAACACTAAACAATGGACTTTATGTTTGTAACTATTGGAAATGTTTGGTATCTTTTGAAGTATGGCCGAGTATAGAAAACTACGGCATTTTGATGTACCGATTAACGATTGTCCATTTAGTTTTATGTAAATAAAAGTATTTGGCTATTACGTATAAAAATGTTTAGTTTGTGTGCATCGTTTTCTAAATATAGGGAAGGGACTTGTTGGATACGTTTTCGCCATATTTTTGCGCATAGACCAATGGAAAGGATATAGACCCCTGGGACTCATAGATTTATCGAATTCCTTTGGTATCAGAGTATCAGACTTTCAGGTTGAGAGAAAGTTGGTGATATGTGGCGACCCTAACGGATCGGGGGCCATCAGGGGGGAGGGGGGTGCCATAACTGCTCCTATCACTAAATTTAAAATCACATGTATATGGTATATGTGAGAAGTAAAGTTTATATTGTTAGATGAGAGAGTTTCAAGAATTCAATTGAGTTGTGACCGCCAAAGTGGCACGCTTGATTAGGTTTGAGAAATATCGGTCTTATATATTGATTGGGATGTCTCTTATTCTAATGCGTAGTCATACTCCCAAAGAAGATGATTGTGTATTAGTTCATGAAGGGATATATGATGGTGTGGTAGAGGAGTGACTGATCTCGGTGATTCATATGCTTAAAGGTGATGAATTCACGAAAGTTAGAATATATTTTAATAACCGCTATCATGTGAGAAGTATACAATTGCATGTCATATATTCTGCCCAAAGGTTATTATTTGATTATGCGTGTAACTTTCTAGATGTGTACTTGTACTTCGAGTTACACAATACTCACATGATGCTAATTATATACATTACTTGTTTTTCAGTCACATTTTCTATAATTAATAACTCCACTGATATTGAGATTTTTACTACTTCAAATTTTAAGTTGTGGACATATGATTTGCTGCTTGGGAAAATAATAATAGAATTTGCCTACTGTCTATAAAGCATTCCATTTAGGTACACTTGAAAAATGGTTTATCAACTGATTGCAATGCAAAAAGATGCCATAAAAGACGATAACTTTTCACTCTGAAAGAGATGTGGACAGTTAATAGATATTAAGAAATAAATATTTCTTTATAGTATTTTTAAAGATTCTTTCAGAGTGAAGATGGCAACCAGAGGAAATTTATTTTTCTTTATATACTACGAGAACAGTGGGAGGAAATTTATTTTTCTTATACCCTATGTCTTTTTCTACCAGGCAAACAGAGTTTGTAGCATATTTTTCAGCTATTACTCAAGCTATTTGGCTCTGGATGGTCGTTAATGAGTTGGCCATTTTTTAACTTTATGGATTGACCCATACGGTTGTATTGAAATAATAAATTTGTAGTATTTTTATTAACAATAGAGATCTCAAGGAGTCTAAATATATGTCAATCAAATTTTTTACCATAAAGAAACGGTACAGAAAGATGATGTTATAATATAACATATTTCCACAAATGATATGGTTACAGTTCCATTAACTAAACGACTTTGATCTTCTGTTCTTGAAATCATTAATATGAGCTTAAGAGTATCATGAGATACTATTATTTAGTCTGAGCTATTTTGGCTTTACTTTAATAAAGTTTACATTTGTGTTCGTTACACTTTGTAAAAGTTGGATATGTATCAACTTTTACATTCAATAAAATATTTTTAAATGTGTTGTTATTATGTTGAATACATATTGATAAAGTTTCAAGGGATTGTATAAACCTTGAGTAAAGGCTAGGGGCATCCGGTTATTAACATTGTGCATATGTCTTGTTATATATAAAGAAAATGTTAATTGTAAGGACAATGCATATGTGGGTTCATTGGAACCATAAAGACATTCTCTAGTTGCACAAGTTTTTTGTGATGCTTAAGGTAAGAGAATGGTGACTGACAAATGAAATCTCTTTATGAGAGATATTATCAATTTGCCACACTACCATATTGAATCCATATTAAATTTATATCAATAAAGTTAAAAGCACTTGTGACTATGAAAGGCTTTGTGTGTATATATGCAATTACTGCCATGATTCGGTGTTTGAGACTTTATGGGATATGATTGACTATTAAGAATTATCTCTAGACCAATATGCGCACATACAGTACAATTTCAATCAATATAGTCCAAGTGGGAGAATGTAATGGTTTTTCTAATGTGGACTACATTAATTAATATTGTAATTTACATGAGATAGAATATTTCTTAATTAGTCTAATATGAGGCTGGCTAGTATGGGCCAAGTTAAGTCTGGCCAATAATGATGGGGCCTGGTTGGAAACTCTTTAAATAGTGTTCAAGTCTATCCTATAACCATAATTTTCACATGTATCCTTACATAAGGAGCGTTAACCTAGTGCTAAAGGGTGAGGGGGCTATCTCATTGAGCCAGTGATACGGAGGGTGATAGAAGAGAATGACTTGCGCTTGGAATATCAGTTTTCCGCTTCCGCTTCAAGAACGATGGATCCTAAAACATATGCGTTAATCTTTTTACTCAATCACGTGTGTTCTTGTTCTAGTTATGGAGATCTTGGGATTGCGTAATTTGCATTCATCATACAGACCATGGCCAAGATTCTCGAGAACTAGTACTCAAGTTGAGCTTGAAAGTACTATTTTGCCCAATGCCCTCCTTATTGTTATTATGATCTTTCAGTTGCTCTTCTTATAAAGAACCAATACCCGGTTTGATGCATTGATTTACATCAACTAAACTTTGCTAATAAAGTGAAGACCATGCAACAGCGTCTTTGAGGTACTGTTTGAAAACTATACTTTCCGCCTTTTCCTTGTGGTATTAGTTGCTGGAGTCAAGAAGCCAATGCCCAGAGGCGAAGCCAAATCAAGGTGGAAGGAAGTCAAGCATGGAAATATCACGGCCCAGAATTTCGCTTTCCGCAAGTTAGCCTCAGCCACAAAGAATATCCAACAGGAGTGCCTGTTGGGCGAAGGTGGATTTGGTCAAGTATACAAAGGAACGCTCCGGGGGAATGAGCAGGTGACAGAGAGGCATTGACTCGCTCTCCCTCTTCTTTATCTTGGAAAAGGTCGAGGTTGGTGAAACCGCACATTCATCACTGAATGATACATTTGGCTTAGCACAATGCTTTGCCTTGCACTCCGATGTCTCTCCATAATGGGTGTCCTATCCTGACCTATTATCCTTCCCATCAAAATGGCTCCCTGCCTCCACGGGACGACAGTCTTCCTTTTGTCCTTGTCGCCAGTGTATAATTTGGCACTTGCTAGAACTAAAGTCATGGAAAAGCTCGTGATACTGGTGTTAAACTTACATAGTTATTAATACTGCTCCATTACTTTGTTTCAACAAATTCTGTTCATAAGTTAAAGCAAACAAATTGTGGGCTAGGACCAACTTCACGTTTGGAAAAATGCAAAAAGTTTATATTATTTCAGCTCATGAACCACCTCTTCAGCTTTAGCAAGAGATTATGTGTATCTCAATGCAACATATCATTTGACTTGCGATGGCATTTCCTAAAAAACAAGTTAATGACACTTTACTTAATCTGTTTAATGTCTTCATTCAAGTTCCAAATAATCCTATTCGGAAGGAACGATGAGGACAGAAGAAGCAACGATAAGGGATCTCATTCGGGTTCGAGCAGCAAGAGTAGCATGTCGAGGGATGGAAGTGTTACGTTGATGGACAGAGGCAGAGTTGGTTCTTGCATGATGGAAACATTTATCATTCTCACAAAACGAGCGCAAGTTTGTCTAATGGAAGTACGTCTTCGGTCCATGAGACGAGCAAGGACAGCAGAAAATATTCCTTAAGCCATAAGAGCAGCGAGAGATCGTTCGACGGAATTGATCTTTCGAGTCCAAAAGGAAGCAGCAGATGCAGCAAAACAGGGTCACCACATCATGCTCTGCTCATTTTGGGGGACGATGACACGGGAGGTTCACGGGATCGGAGCTTCTATCAGCAGCACAGCAGCCACGGCATATCAAGAGGCGATGGCATCATCTCCTGCGGGCGGCACATACATTATCCGGAGAAATCGTTTCCCAGCTTCAAGCCCCCCTTGATGCCAACAGGCGCAGGTATCGACACAAGAAATTTAAACCCGGACGCCTTGAAGCCGCTCCTTGCTTCCGGTTGCAAGGTGACGACAAGCTGCCAGCATCCTCGACCCTCTCCGTCGATCTGGTGGCGGGGTACGGATGGAGAGATACGACGCACAGAAGAAGTAGCGAGCAGACTTCCGCCGGTACAGCGCCGGGGGAGGAACCATGCACGGTTCTTCTCCATCACAATCAGTTGCAAGCCCTCCCCTTCTGTCCCCATCGCCCCCAGCCCCTTTATTTAAAAAATATATGACGTAATATTCCGGATTTATGACATATTTTCTAGTTAGTTTCTCTTTTTGGCCGGGCCACATTTTCTTGTTACAAATCACCTAAATGTATCATTTTCAAGTACCGAAAAATCGCCTCCCCTGAGTTTCGATATCACTATATTAATTTCTCTATCATTATGACATACACAACCTCCATAAGAAACCATATCCACCCCCCACCCCCCAAAAAAAAAAAAAAACAAACCACATGAGAGATTACTGTTGCATTTAGTGGCGATGGAGCGAAAATAATATTATGTAATTTGCCTTTATCTACCCAGAAAATAAAAACAAAAAAAAGGCAAACATATAAGATTAATTTATTCCAATAAGCACAAAAATACTGGTCTATGTTGATCATTTATGAAAAACAAAGGTCGTAATTTATGGCTTGTTTATTTTGCAAAAAAACTCCTATTTTAGAAAATATTTTCCTAAAAGTTAATTGTTGTAAAAAATGTATAAATGAAATATTTCATGTCCGTGAACAAGTTTAGGTTAACTTTATGCTAACTTTGATTTTGTACTCTTCAATAATCTTGCAATCCCATAAATATGAAAATGAATTTTTTAAAAATGAAATAAAATAAAATCCTTTGAACACAATCGGTCCCTCGAAAGAACATATCCCTGCCATGAAAGCCCAAACAAGCACTACTTCATCTCATTTAAATCTATAAATGCAACAGGTTTTTATGTATATTGATTACCTAATCAACTCATTTACTTATCTTCAAAATAACATTGACTCAGAAAACCCGAACTCTGGAGAATAACGCTTTCTGGTGGAATTCGAAGGACGGAGGGGAGGGGTTGATTGAGATCGTGTTGGATTTGTAGGATAGTGATAAAAACGATTTGATCGAGATTGACATTTCTATCACACTTAATATTAAATTAGCGATTCACCTTACTTATCGTATTGAATTTTTCAGTGAATTTTTATTTATTTGGATGAGGAAGAGAAATGGGATCTTGTATACATCGACAGTTCAAGGTATAGAAAACTAATTACTATTCAATTTAATGACAAAAAATTTGACAAAAAAATTCATGGCCATAATTGAAGGGGGTAAAAATGACATTTTACTTATTAGTGCATACCGATGATGAAGACCCGGTTCACTTTCCCTGCCCGGATCAACCTCTTGCAGGCAAGGGGGGCGGGAATGGGGACTTGCGAGGCCCACACCGCATAAGTTGAGTAGTTTTTTGAATTTTTTTTTATTTTTTTATTTTAATGGTGTCATTTACTTATGGAAAAATGTTACAAATAGTCCCTATATTTTTACTCAATGTCCAATTTCGTCCCTGAACTTTCGATCGGCTCAATTTGGTCCTTGAACTATTGATAAAATGTCCGATCTAGTCCCTGAACTTTTGAATGGCTCAATTTGGTCCTTGAATTATTAATAAATGTCCGATCTAGTCCCCCGAACTTTAAATCGGCTCAAGTTGGTCCCTGAACTATGATGAAATGTCCAATCTAGTCCTTCATTACTATTTTTCTTATTTTTTTCCTTTTTTCCCTTTTTTTCCTTTTTTTTTTTTTTTTTTTTCGCTTTCCCACTACGCCGGAGTCGGCGGAGGGCCGACGTCCAGCAAGGGCTCCTCGCCGGCGTCCCTCGCCGACACCGGTGAGGGGCTCTCCCTCGCAGATCTGGTGAGGGGCCGTCGTCGTCAACGTCTGCGAGAGGCTCTCCCTCGCAGACGCCGGCGAGGGCCTCTCCCTCGCAGATCTGGCGAGGGGCCGTCCTCGCCGGCATCTGCGTGGGGCTCTCCCTTGCCAGATCTGCGAGAGAGCCCCTCGCTCGCTTGCGAGGGACGCCAGCGAGGGAGCCCCTCGCCCTCGCCCTCGCCCGCTTGCGAGGGACGCCGGCGAGGGGCCCTTGCCGATCTAGCGAGGGGCTCCCTCGCCGGACACCGACCCTCGGCCGGCTCCGGCAGAGGGAAAGCGAGAAAAAAAAAGGAAAAAAAAAGAAAAAGAAAAATAGTAATGAATGACTAGATTGGACATTACATCATAGTTCAGGGACCAACTTAAGCCAATCGAAAGTTCAGGGACTAGATCAGACATTTTATTAATAGTTCAGAGACCAAATTGAGCCATTTGAAAGTTCAGGGACTAGATCGGACATTTTATCAATAATTCAGGGACCAAATTGAGCCAATCGAAAGTTCAGGGACGAAATTGGACATTGAGCGAAAATATAGGGACTATTTGTGACATTTTCCCTTTACTTATTATGTTATTGTCTGCTACTTTTGCTAAATGCTAATCACCCTCTATTTTTCTACGGTTGTTTTAGATATTGTGTAATTGTAATTATTTCTATAACAGCATTACTAGGTGATTAAATATTAAAGGCTTATAGTGATTTGAAAACAAAAGAATAGTATTTGTGCTTCTTCTTCTTCTTCTTTTTAAATTTTGTTGGATTATTAATTTTTCTAGCGGCAAAATCACGTTTTTTTTTTTATATGAGCATGTCCATTAATGCTAGCATCTCTTTTTATGATTTCAAATGCCTTGATAAAGGAATGAAGTTTGCCATCATCAGCAACAATGCAAAGTTTTTCATTCATTAAATCCGTCTTCCTCAATGATAGTCCTAATACCCTTAATAGTTATGCGTGTGCGCATATATGCATTGGTATATAAACATGTCATGTTCCATTAGCTAGTGAAGAGAATATTGACATGAAAGGGCCGTGACATGTCAAAGGAAAAAGAAAAAAAGAACTAGAAAACGTTAAAAGAAAAAAGAAATAGAATATTTCCCATGTTTCAATGATAAGTATTTCCATAATTTGTAAATTACAAAGTAATATCCTATTTGGGTTTCAGTCGTTTCATTTGGTAAGCATCACTAGATTTCGGTCCTTTCAATTGGAAAGCAGTACATACTCAGTGAAAGAAACTGAGCTATTAAATGATGAATCAGCAAATTTGTCATGATGTTGAGCAATGGGATATAAGATATTTTATTATATAATTTCATTCTTTTGTGACTATGAACTCAAAGTGCATTTTTATAATGAGAAATGAATAATTTATAAAATATTTTCATAAATTTGATCTTTTATATTGTTTAAAAAATACAAAATATGTGTTAGGCCTTAGGATCTTGATAAGCAACCCCATAAGTTATGGTTCCTTTTTCCTTGGGACTCACATAGAATGCTAAACATGTATATGAGGGAACAACATACATATATGATTGATGTTGAGATGATAAAGAAGTCTTATGCCATTTCAAATTAGGGTGATGCATTTTAAAACCATATCGCCGATGACACACGACCAGGCCAAAACGAACAATATTAGATAAGATCACCCAAAATGAAAGTTTACTACTTCCACATGCTAACCCACAACCATTAATATTTGTTTTAGTACTTAGAAAAAATTACGAAAATACTTAGAAACGAGGGGCAAAAAAAAAAAAAAAAAAAAAAAAAAGAGATAGAGTGAGGGTTAAAAAAAGATGGGTTAATACTATGAAAAAATCCAAATTGATATACCTATTACAAATTTACCCCAAATTAACTTTTTTACTATCAAAGTACATTTTTGACAAATTTACCATAAACTGATACTCATGTGACAAATTTACCTTTTATTAGTTTTAATAAATTTACTATCAAATTACTAAATTGAATTATACGTGACAGTTAATTGGTATACCAATTTGAGATTTTACTCTTTGTTAGTCACAGTCATACTAGTTTTGTGATTTTTTGTGATATTAATCCAATTAACGGAAGATATATTTGTTACATATATATCAGTTTGAGATTTTTGGCGGTCAAAAAAATTAATTTGGGATAAGTTTATCACAAATGTACCAGTTTAGAGTTTTTTTTTATCATTTGAAGTAAATTTATTATAAATTTACCTATTTGAGAGTTTTTGGTAGTCAAAAAATTAACATGAGAATAGATTTAGGGTTTTTTTTCTTGATATTAACCCCCAAAAAAAAAAGAGAAGAGAGAGATAATTGTGCAAATCAACTGTCCACTCACTTGGCAACAATTGGTACAATAATATTGCATTTCCTCCATATGGCTATCGCATGTCATAATGAAAGGCATATCGCAGGGCAGAAGAAAGGTGTCGAGACCCTTCAAATCATCTCTCTCGCTGCTCAACGATCGACGTCGCTGCATCGAAGGCGAAGCTGGTGTCTGTGTCGTACCGGGCCGCGAGAACCGCCAGGCCAACCCCATCCCCCTCTGCGTGGCAGAAGTAGGAGGAGGACGACGTGTGTTACCTGCTGGACTGGAGCATGCCGCTTGGGGCCCTCATGGCCGACTACTGTGCCTGCAAGGGCTTCCCGTGTGAGGCCATGCGTGAGGCCATGCGGTTTGACTACGACAGTGGGCAGGTCTCGGAGGCGAAGTCGGTGAAGGATCTCGGCATGGACGACGAGAACGTCATCTACATCCGGGACAATAAGTTTGGCGGCTAGGCTTAGAACGAGTGTAAGGTATGGGTTTTTAGAAGTTAAAAGAAAAAGAATAAAAGAGACCACCGTGCGAAATAAAAGGAAGATAGACAGAAGAGCGAGACCAGTTCGAGAAAAGGTAAAAAGAGAGAGGAGAAAGAAGAAGAGAGGGGAAGACGAGGACGAGGAAAGTGGAAAAGAGAAGAGGGCTTTCACAAACGCCTTCCCAAGCTAATTCGACTTACATAAATTTGAATTCACCAAATTACTAGCGTACACATGCTGCTTCAATTCTATTGCAAAATCTATGCGAGGAAAAACAAATTCCGAATTTCGACCATCATCTTCCTTCGACCACAGAATTCGTCATGGTGTTCACGGAGAAAATATTTTCCCTTTGTGCCTCGTCATCGTGACCTGGATTTCCCCTTTGGAAGGTGAATGTCGGAGGTCTCGGCTGAGGAAGATCTGATTCACCGCTCAGCATCAGAACTACGGATAGCATGTTGGGTCGGTCCATCATTTGGTCCTGCACACAGAGAAGGCCCACCTGAATGCATCTCATTGCATCTGATGGCGGACAAGTATTAACTATAGCTTCATCCCTTAGGTCTGGTCCTCTATCTTCGCTCCACAATTGCCATGCCTGTAAGAATAAGAGAACATAGGGAGCAAAAATAGCCGAAGGATTATAGAAGATCACTCAAGATTGTACTCCTCACACTTACATAGGAAAGAAGATTGAAATGCTGGCCACAGTAGTATAAGCTCGTGTTCTTTTTGCCAGCAACGATCTCAAGTAGCAACACCCCAAAGCTATAAACATCGGATTTCTCAGAAAATATCCCTCCCATGATGTACTCAGGAGACATATATCCTCTGCAATTAATTATCATGTTAATCAATCAAGTTATAGAGTTTCCTAATTGCGTTGTAGAGTTTCCTAATTTAATTTATAATTTCAGCAAGAAGGCTTGAATACTAACAGTGTTCCTACAACTTTGTGAGTATTTAGCAAAACTTGAGTGCCTTCGAAGATCCGCGCCAACCCAAAGTCCGAAATTCTTGGGTTCATTTTCTCATCCAAGAGAATATTGCTTGCCTTCAAATCTCGATGGATAACTCGACGGTAAGAATCGCGATGCAGATACAGGAGCCCACTCGCAATCCCCTGAATGATGCGGAAACGTGTATCCCAGTTGAGTTCTGCTTTTCTTTTTGAATCTAAGCAAGGAAGAAAGAGAAAGAATTCGTGACCTTAAATACTACTAAAATATATATATTTTTCCATCAGCACAAGTATGATTTGAAAAGAGTGAGACCAACCAAACAGAAAGGAATCTAAGCTTTTGTTTGACAAGTATTCGTATACTAAAATCTTTTCTTCTCCTTCAACGCAGCAGCCCATGAGCCTGACCAGATTTCGATGCTGAAGTTTCGATATTAGAACGATCTCATTCTTAAACTCATCCGTGCCTTGGCCTGAGCTACTGGAAAGTCTTTTGACAGCTATCTCCTTTCCATCATTCAGCATTCCCTGTTTCCGAACTCAAAGACCTGTCAGACCTTGGATAATGTCATAAAATTCCCTAAACGAACATCTTAGAGAAGGCTTTTACCTTATAAACGGGTCCAAACCCTCCTTGGCCAAGTTTATTTGTTGCATCAAAGTTGTTAGTTGCAAGAAGCAAGCTACTAAAACTGAACAGCGTAAATTCGGATGCGTCCTTTTGCTTCAGCTGATCTTTCCATGCATTTCCAGGAGACATTTCTCCTGTTTTATCAGTTATATCTGGCCAGTCAAGTGCCTTAGGAATTTGGCAAAGTTTTTAGATTACATTTAATGTGAAATTAAGCATTGGACATGAGCTGCTCGTACCTCTTTTGCTGGCTCTCCACTTCCAGAGACCGAAAATAGCAGTTCCAACAAACATGATGCCCAGGATGGTACTTATTGTGATGATAAGTTTTGCTTCCGTCGACATGCCTGACATGAGAAAAGAATTGTAAGATGTGTGAGAAAGTTCAAACGAAACTCGTAGTGAAACTTCTTATACCTGTATTGTCATGTGCGACCCGAATGTATACATCTTGCCCAGCTGTCGAAAACTCCTGAAAATCGATGAGATCTTTAGCCCAGACCAAACACCCTATTGGGCGGACATAAGAATAAGCCAAGCAAGAACAATTATTCATGCACCAGCTTTGGCATCCTCCTACATCTCTGATGTCTGATAAATATTCCGCAGAATCAGGCACTTTCATCTGGTTCATGTGTACAAAGACATCTTTCTTCACCTGCGTTGAAGGCGACCTGCTTGTGTTCTTCTGGCAATTCAATTCTGTTTCTCTAATGCACCCCCTGGTCCAAATCCCTCTGTTCCATTCTTCTTTTGATTGTGGCGTAAACCCTTTTACGCAACAGCAGATAGGAGAGTTTATTGAGTTGCAGATGCCAAAAGGACCGCAAGTTCCATAAACTTCGCAACTGTTGCTCGGTACTTCGCAATTTTTCAACCAACTATTGGATCCATAATCCCATGTCATTAGTGCTAGAATTCCTCCAGGTGAAATGAAGGCATAAGCAAGAAAAGAGTTGTTATCAGTATCGGCAGAGAAATAGGTGGTTCCCTGCTTAGGATCTTGCTGGAGAGTGAACGAGCTAGAGTATGAGGATTGCATTTCTGGTATGCCGCTGAATGGCGATTTATCCCACGGTCCACTTCTCCAATAAGGGGTGGAGCCAATCCAAGTGAAAAGTTGAGGCGGAGTCTCCGACGTCATCCCAGTGGTGAAATATCCCGATGATGGATTGTTGTTGTTTTTCCAGGAAACTAAAACGCGTCTCTCTCCGGTTCTTGTGTTTAGTCCTATCTTCATGAGTGGTAGAATTGTATCAGTTGGATCATCAAAGCTTGCCCATACTACAGTAGAATTCCTGTCTTGTAGAACAAAGTTTCCACCATCTAAAAGCATTGCTGCTGTATTATTTGACTGGACAGAAACATTGGTGGACCAAACCATGTTCTGTTGTCCATCCACGAGCTTCAAATTCCCATCACTGCCTATCGTTAATTTCGCAGACTGATCTGCGGACGTGAGTGGCGAATCCCTATTGGCCACCCACACGATTTTAGAAGGCGTCAAGTTCTTGTACCATATGCCAACATAATGGTTTTCCGACCCATTCGGCATGAAGAACCCAAGCTCGAAGATTTGGCCTGAGGAGACGAGAGTTTGGTTCTGAAAGAGCGGCTTCGATGTGGTAATATTGTGAACCGCGCCGCTCGCTATGTGTCTCGCTGAAAGTAGGAAGATGAAGACCAAGCAAGAGCACCAAGCAATTATGAGTCGCATAATAAGAATGAATGAGCCTGACGAACTCGGCGGCTTCGGTCTAATCTGCACTTTCTGCAGATCAAGAATAGATGATCAGGATTTTCTGCTGAGTTCAATGTCGTGGCTCAAGGGTGGCTCCATTTTGGCTGGGTCCGCCTTAGGCCCGGTAACATTAATAATAAGAAAAAGAAGTCAAAATGTCAAAATGTCAAAATGTCAACCAGCAAGAAGAATATACCAAGAACAAGAAAAGTAGGGGGTTTGGTGCGGGCGTACCGTTCACGAGACGGAGGGCTACGAGATGCCGGTTTCATTCAAAGACAACCTTCCCCGAATTGTCTCTTATTTTTTTTTTCAATTACGGTTACA
This sequence comes from Eucalyptus sideroxylon x Eucalyptus melliodora, assembly GCA_016097485.1. Taxonomy (NCBI): domain Eukaryota; kingdom Viridiplantae; phylum Streptophyta; class Magnoliopsida; order Myrtales; family Myrtaceae; genus Eucalyptus; species Eucalyptus sideroxylon x Eucalyptus melliodora. The sequence continues at coordinate 25,360,486 of CM027825.1, forward strand.
ATTTATTGCTGCACTTGTGTTGAGCCTTTAGTATATGACTAGAGAAGAAACTTTGTATGTCCTACTATGCTAGGTGATTAGTGGAAATTTTTCAACAATCCGTGAAATCTTGGTGTAGTTGCCTTTGTCTCTTTTTTTTTTTTTTTAATGTTGTATTACTAAAATATAGCTCATTATTGTTGGGGTTAAAATCGATTTTGGTCAATTTAGTTTTGGGGAAGATGTTGATCTTGAATTGGTTTAATTCTTGATGAATTGTTGCCTAGTTTTCCCCAACACTCCATAACTGTTGTTTTCACTTAACCATATTTTCATTGACAATTCAACTTTGAGATTGTTCCTCGCCAATGTTCAAATTCGACTTAGACTCTCAGTTTACACGTGCATCATCCTCCTTCACAAAATTCGAATTTGCTTATCTGCTAACCCATACAATGGATGAGATCGAAGTGTTGTGTAGTCAATTATTTAAGGCGGTGCATTTATGTTAGAAGTTAGAACAAGTCAAGTGCCTACAACTGTAAGTCAAAACAAATAGTCACTCCATGTTATTTGTAACGTCATTCTTGAAATGTCATTCTTGAAATGTCTAAAATGTAATGTGTTCCTAAACTTTCAATTGCTTAGATAAGTTTTTTTTTAATATTTGATCATGAGTCCTATTAAAGATAATATTCAAGATTGCGCGCAAGAAAAGAAATCCTCTTCAGGGCTTGGATGTCTTCTTCAAATCCTAATCCTTTAATTGGTTGGCCAACAAAAGGAGTAATTCATTGGACTCCCTGTAGTAGCACAAAATAGGAAACAAAATAAAAGAAAAACAAGGGTTTCTTTCCTTTTGTACCTGCGAATCCCTGTTGAAGTAGCACCCGGTGGGGCTTAGGGTCAAAGTTGTTGACCCTGGGCACAATATAAAGGGATGTGGTTTTTTCCTTGAAGAAAAAGAAGAAGCCGCACAAAGCAGGGGCGGCACACAGATAAAAGCCAGACGTGGGTCCTCTTGAAAACCTATAGAGCACAAGAAGGGACGCACAAAGAAGAAGCCACCGAAGGCAAGGAAAGACAAACACGCTGAGTTTTATTTTGGGCGTACTTAGAGGGCTTGAACATTAGTGATTTTATGCCGTAAGTTTACATTATTTATTTATAAATATTTTGGATTTTGGATTAAATTTAGGTATGAGAAACACTCAGAGCGATTATAATTCTGATTCTCCGACTATAGTTGATTATTTGTTGTTAACTCTCTCCATAGATGTAGATAACGATACTCAGATTAAATCACGTAAATATAGTGTGTCCTTATTATTCCTCATTTATACTCAACCATTGCACGTTGATGCTCACAACTACTATTCATCATGGCCAATTCTTATTCTCCCACAATCAGTGTCCAAGCTGCCCTGCATATACATCAGTTTGAAAGTCTCCAACCGTGTTAGGCTCAAGGGCAACTTTCCCTCTCCTTCATGGACTATAATCCAAACACTTGATGTATTACTCTAGATCCACACTTCAAGTCAACGCCTCCACCGTATACTTTCACCAAGCATTTCTCTCGTCACTACAAAGAGATTCTTCCCATCAACTAGTCACATATTTGTATGCATGCTTAGTCATCACCCAACTTTCGCTTCAACTCCTATCCTCCTTTTAACAAACATTTCTTTAACTGGTACTAGAGATTGCAACAAGAGATGTCGGATGTTTGGGAAGTAGCTAAAATTTTGGAGAGACGCTTTCCTTTAACTATATGGTGATTGACCCAATCAAGTATGGACTCATCAGGAGCCTTTGTTGCTTTTGGTCACCGTCGACCAGCTTCTTCTTGCCAACTGGTCTGGTAACAATCACTCTTCTTGATATCTGGTCCTTGACCGGCCTATCCCCTCTTATAGACTTCTATGGTCAATGGCCACACACATGTTGTCCTTGACCGGCCTATCCCCTCTTATAGACTTCTATGGTCAATGGCCACACACATGTTCAGACTTTTGTGGTATTTCATTTACCGACTTACCATTTGATGAGTTCATGGACAAATTTGCCAGGTCAAGTGGACCTATCTCCTCGCACGTAGCATTTCTATTGTACTGGCTTAATCGTTATATATTATGTTCACCCATTGCTTATGTGTCTCATGAACTCATTGATATAGCATATGCACTCTCCAATAGGATTGATGTGGGTCTTGGCCATATGGCACTTGGCGCGTTGTACAAGGGCTTTACTGACGCACAATCTTCCCTGTTCAGCACCCATCCTACATCATTCTTTGGCCCTCTATGGATTATGCATGGATGGCTGCATGCATATTTTCCTCAACTATTTTCTAAAGGCAAAACCACTCCAATCATGAAATACCAACTGAAAATAAATTTGGGCTTTGGAAGTTTTGTAGTGCATTCCTACTAATCCCTGAAGGATTCTTAGTCTTTTAAATGCTTCCTCAGCTACCTACTTTCTTTAGAGAGTTTTAGAGGGCGCATGACAACATTTATGTTCCGGAAATAGTTTCCGGAACAGAAATGAATTTTTCTATTTCTATTTTTGGATGAGTTTTTGAGGAAAAAAATCTATTTGATAACAATACAAAATTTCTGTTTCAGAAATAGAAATTCGTTTGATAACTAAATAAAATTTCTATTTCTTAAAACAAAATTTTCTTTTTTTGGAGCAAATGAGATGTACATCCTTACAAATTTCATATGCTTATGAAATCATTGACCCAAATACAAAGTATTATTTTTTTTAAAGTAAAGTCTCCCTTTTTTGCAAAAAAAAAAAAAAATACAAAGTAAGAGATGTTATATCAAATTTTCTAAATTTTCACACAAAATTCTTTAGCATCCACGTAGATAGGTAATTACGGTCAAACAATATACTTATCAATAGTCTCCATACAATAGAAAAAAGAGATCAATATGGATTCGCGAGATCTATTGCCGAGGGGTGCTCTGACAACAAGCGGGGACAGTGGGTCGCGGCGAGGGGGTGGATTCGCGAGCAGATGTGGATGAGCAAGAGGAGAGGCAGAGAGCGTCCAGTGGAGGAGACGATCCGAGCGTCCAATGGAGAAGACGATGTCTCGAGGCAAAGAGCGTCCAGTGGAGGAGACGATCCGAGCATCCAATGGAGAAGACAATATCTCGAGGAGATGAGGAGAGGCGGAGGAGGAGGAGAAGGCGGAGGAGGAGGAGGAGGCGGAGGAGAGGCGGAGGAGAGGCGGAGGAGGAGGAGGAGGCAGAGGAGAGGCGGAGCAGAGGCGGAGGAGAGGTGGAGGAGGAGGAGGAGGCGGAGGAGGAGGAGGAGGAGGAGGCGGAGGAGAGGCGGAGCAGAGGCGGAGGAGGAGGAGGAGGAGGAGAGGCCGAGGCGGAGGAGGAGGAGGAGGCAGAGGAGAGGCGGAGGAGGAGGAGGAGGAGGAGGAGGAGGAGGAGGAGGCGGAGCAGAGGCGGAGGAGAGGCGGAGGAGGAGGAGGAGGAGAGGCCGAGGCGGAGGAGGAGGAGGAGGCAGAGAAGAGGCGGACGAGGAGGCGGAGAAGAGGCGTACGAGGGAGAAAAGAGTGAAATTAGGGTTGGGAGAAATCAAAATTTGATTTTTGGAAGAAATCAGAAATTGATTTCTCCTCAATTTCTATTTCTGGAATAGAAATCTATTCCAGAAATAGAAAATTTGATAAGCGTTATCAAACAAGTTTCTGTTCCAGAAATTGGTCTGGAACAAAAAAATCATTTCTGGAACAGAAATAATTTTTATCATACACCCTTACTTTCTACGGGTTTGGCGTCGACTTCATATGCAACCCTTCCTTATCCCATCATGGCATGTTTGCATTTTGGATGAGCATTCTCATCCCCATTGATCTTATGCTGGATTTCCATTTTGGGGAAAAATATACATTGAGCTTTGAAGCATACAATCTCCATTATTATGCTCGCCAATTCAAGCTAACTTAAGGTATGCTTATGCCTATAGTATATTCCATGAATTTTCCTCTTGTCTTGGTTGAAGAAAAGACTTCTGCCATATGCTACATCGAGATCACCCAGCATATTTCAAAGAAATTCAAATTCTTTAATTACTTTGGGGTTCCATATAGCTATGAGATCTTTAACCAATGGGGGCAAGATTATATGGCTTTCATTTTCCCATGTAATCGAGTTTCGTGATGTCGAGAATTACTCAATATCTCATGAGCATGCAACATCCTTTCGAAAGGCTTGTGTACCAAATTCCTACCATTCAAATACACCATTATCCTTCACAGGGATTTTACCTTCACAAGGTGAGTATATTAGTGATTCACTGGATGAATCACAATTTCCTCACAACACTTATTCTTCCGATGTACAGTTTGTCAATGGCATCTATGCCTTCAGGACAAGTAATCCTCCAGTCGAGAAGACTGTCCCATCCATCAATTTTAGTGACGTCCAGAGTAAATGGGTCGAGCTCTATAATTTGTTGGAGAAAGGGTATGAAATTATATGCGAGACTCCTAAAATTGAGGATGAGATTGGATCTTTGCTTGCATATTTAATCAATTTACCTTACCCATTGCCATGTCATGCCTTGAAATTTGCCATTAATGAATTTTTTATTTCCTTTGACTTTGCCTTAGAAGCTTACAAGGCAAATGTGAAGTCCATTAAGGCCATCGAGGAGCAAGAGGAGGCATTATCCCTCAAGGAGAAGGAGTTGGCACAATCCTATAAGCTTTTTGGCGTATATTGTGGCAACACCAACATCTCATCACAGGTTCTGTTCAAGCTATGCCAATTAATCTCCGAGCTTGAAACCACATGTGAATCAATGACGCAAGCCCTTTTAATGGTCTGTCCAGAAAGACAAGCTCTTTGAGGCTAATTGTGATTAAAAAAAAAAATAAAGCTTCATAGCTTCATTTCTAGACTGCGGCAGCACTTTATGTAATGCTCTAGGCTGCATGTTATCCTTATTTGATGTTGCTTTTCCATGAAATAATCATCAATGTACATACCTCTAGTATACAATATTTCCTTTAATATGTTACTTGCTGATGTCATCCATAGCACATGCCTATTTGTTGCGCTCCTTATCCATAGTTATAATATCTATGCATTTATGATCTTCAGCAAACAACTTTTACTGTATCCAATGCATATCGAGTGAGGATCGGGACCTCAATTTTGGCAGGCTGCGCCTTGTCTCAATACTCTTCAGCCTAATAAAGTTGCCTTTTGATTATCTATTTAACCGAGTAAAATGAAGTCTCCGGCAAGCTAGCTCAACTAGAAAAATTCCTCCATTCTAGGGGATCGTTTTGGATTCGAATAGTGGTAAAAATTAAATTGGCGATTTGCCTTATCTATCACATTGAATTTGAAGGTGATTATTTATTTTTTTCTTATTTATATATTTTGGTTGGGAATGAAGAAGGGAAATGGGGTCTTGCATACATCGACGGTTCGAAGTACAAAGGCCGCTTGCTCCATAGGTCTGCAATTGATTTGACGTGGAATTAATTACTATTCAATTTAATGGCCATAAACGTGAAGGGGCAAAAATGACTTTCTACGTATTAGTGGACGTGGAAAATGAGCACCCGGTTCCTTTCCCTGCCCGGATCGTCACACGGGCCCACCCCGGACAAGTAGTTATTTTATTTTTTATTTTTTATTTTGATGGTGTCAATTACTTGTTATTTGTTATTTTATTGCCTACTAATTTAGCTGATCACCCTCTATTTCTCTACAGTCTTTTAAATATAGTGTAATTGTAATTATTTCTATAAAAGTATTACAAGGTGATTAGTTTTTAAAGCTTATAATGATTTGAAAACAAAATAATCTTTGCATATATTTAAAAATTATTAAAATGTCAATGTCAACGCCAATCATATCAATTAGGATACCTAGCGTCCACATTAATAATTTCCGGCCTAAAGTGGTTGAATGAACGAAATTAGTACCGACCTAAAAAGGTTCAGTACTAAATTGATTTAGCAGAAAGGTTCAATACTATATTGATATTAACGTAATAAATTTAAAGACTCTTTTTGTACTTTTCCCAAGAGTTAGAATGGTTATGTCAATTATTACAGTCTCCAAGAATATGCTTGAGGGAACAAATTTCGTTATGAAGTGAAATATTATTTCGAGAAAGTGGCAATAATCACCAACACACAATAAAACGAACAAATCGCATTGTAATTTCTTAATTAGATCATTGCATCGAGAAGGAAGATTAATCATTTTTTAAGAAACCCGTCAAAAACCCTAATTGCGTTCTCATGTTGCGGGGGCAAAATATCAGAGCCCCTATTACAAATAATGCTTCCAAGACATAAAGCTGTCGACGAGCGATAGCCTTGTGAAGAACCCTAAAATGCATGAAGAGTAACGGGGGATGTCGGAGTCGATGTTAAATGTGCCCATTATAATATACGATTTCTTCTTTTTCCCTTGTTTTATAGAGACCATACACAGTACGAAACAGATACATGATTTTTGCACGCTATGAAAGGACGAGAAAACTGCTATTCAAGCTTTAGAATTGATCGACAAAATATCTCTCAAATTCGTTTTACTATTGTCAAGTCCCACCTATGACAATTGGCAAGCTACCTCATAATATTTGAAACTTGGCTGAAGTTCGGTTATAGATTTATTTGATCTCAAGTAGACAAATACCAAGCTTTTTGTGTACCACTTGTATATATCGGTAATTTTAATGGACAGGATAATTACACAAATTGTTCCTAAACTTTGGCTAATATGCAACGTGATCTCTAACCATGCATAGAATTAAGTATTTACACACTTTATTGTAATTAAATAAAATAGTTATGACATAAAATTGTACATTTTCATAGCCAATACAAAATATTCTCGTTTCCGCTCTTACTTAGGTTTTCTTATTGCTTTGAAATTATCTTTGTCGCCAACATCTTCTTCCTCATGTTCTTACGAACTATCTAGCTCAATCAAGTGATCGGAAAATCACAATCAAATCAATATCAAAACCCTAAATGTTTTCCTATCGCTCTGGAATTGCCTTCATTGCCAACGTCTTCTTCTTTCATATTCTTGTGAACTATTTGGCTCAATCACTAGGTGATTGTTGTCGCAACTAAACCCCTTCGATAGGGAGGGAAATCAGGTTTAATGGTATTGCCAACTTCAGGGCAATAAATTTTCATTGACCCGTGCTATCCCAACTCATACCTCACGGGACATTGAGCATTCAAATTTTAAACAATTAACCCTACATGAATTCCAACTAAGGAGCCGTCATTAGCCTTTTTTAATGTGCTAGAAACCAAATAAATACAGAAGGATATATTACTATTTGCACAACCAGAGACTGTAGACTCGAGGACTTGGTTACATTAGTCCTAAGTCTAATGCCCCTTCAGTATGAAACTCGATTAAATGCTAATGCCATAGCTACTTATTGAAGAATTTTATGTTTCATCCTAACCGTTCTAAAACAAAGAAAATAACATCCAAGACATTGAAATGCACAAGCAAGTATAACCACAAAGAAAAACACACAAGTATCATAATATTGTACTTAAAAAGAAAAAGACAATCCAAAACAAGGAACCCTATTGTTTAGGCTTGTCCAATTTTAGGTTTTAATTTATAGGAATTTTCCAAATCTTCTGATTTCCTTTTTTTTTTTTTTATAGAATTTTCTGATTTTTTTATGATTTCTCTAAATTTTATATATTTTTTATTTTTATGAATTTATTTTTTAAATTTCTTAGTGATTTTTTGGATTTTTAATTTTTTGTTATTTTTAGGGATTTTATTTTTAATTTTTTTATAAATTTTTGGAATTTTTAAATAGTTTTCAATTTTCTAAACCTTTTAATGATCTTTATGATCTTTTTTCGAATTTAAATAATTTATTATTTTTAAGGATTTTCTAAGTTTTTTTATTATTTTTATGATTTTTTGAAATTTTTAATGACATTTATAATTTTTTTTATCTTTTATTATTATTAAATTCAAGGAATAGGTTTGTACTGGGTTTACCTGAAGTTGCCTTCGTGGCCAACATCTTCTCCCTCATGTTCTTACAAACTATCTAACTCAGTCACATAGATGCTTGGAAGATCACAATCAACTTAAATTCAAAACCCTAAACACAAAATATTCTCGTTTCCAACCTTATGTTTTCCAATCATATCTTCTCCCTCGATTGGAATAGGCTCGCAGCTGGCTCTGCTCTTCAGCGATGGAGTGTGTCGATGGGCGATGAATTTATGTGCGTCTGTGTTTTCTTTGAAAAGAAGAAACTTTCAAATTTGTGCAAATTTTGGAATCGATCGAGAATGGGAGCGTATCTCACATATCTGGCAGGAATGAATTTCATCCTTTTGGATGAATTCCAGTCGGATGATAATTTGCAATCCGCTAATTGTATTTTTTAAAACTGAGTAAAAGGGCTCGTCTTATTTTTATACTCTCTCTTAAGAAAAGGAGGTTTATTCGAGTTTTATTATTCTGAAATAAATAGGTTTGACGAATCTTATAAATTTTTAAAGTTTATTTATTTCAAGAATTTATAAGATCCATTTCTAAAGAGGGAGAGAGAAAATTGGGTTTGATATTTTTATTTCGTATTGAATAACTCAATTCGATTTGGCCCCCTTTTCTACTCATCGCAGCCTTGCTGGGTTTAAAATTTTCCCAAATTGGACCGAATAAAGTTCTTAGAAAAGATATAAAAAAAAAAAATCTTCAATGGGGTCAACTTTTGGTTTCACTGAATTACACTCAAACTCCACATGATCACTCAATAGGTCATGAGAACATTAACTAACTATTAAGTTTAATTGGAATAGCTCGCCAAACAATTGCTCGTGACCGATTTGGTTGTGTGATGTGACCTAGGCTGTAAGCTATAATGTAATTCTTTAATGCGGAAATTCAAAATAATGGATATTTGGTCTTTATGATTTTCACAATAGGAGATATAATGAAATATCTTTATCCATGACAGTACAAATAATTGTTGCAAAAATTGAAGAGATGAAGAAATCCAATTTCTCTCCCTTGACCCACTTTTATTAACATATTTTATTTTATGGAGAATAGCATACAATGTTCATTCCTTGCCTAGGTGAAGAAAGTGCTAGATTCTATTTGGACATGCTATCCACAAGTGCCTTTGATTAAAAGGTGTTTTTACTTCGTAAGAGTCACACATTTTTGGGAAAATTGTAAATTCACAATAGAATTGTACCTTTTCATAATTTTCATAAGTGTTGCAACCTTTCATGGCTAATACATTTAGCACTTAAATATTTATTAAACCATTAATTAATAACATTAGGTGGACCACAATTATTCTTACATTCTCCCACTTGACTTATATGACCTCCCTTTCATGGTTTAATAAAAACCATAATGTGCACAATAAAATAATGCTAAAATTTTAATTAAATTAGCTATCACATAATAATCACTATTAAGTAAAGAAAACTAATACGAATCATAGTGATTGTATTGTATGTCATTAATCGACATATTCCCTTTTGTGTACTACAACTATAGCTCTCTACTTAACATGATAAAGAAATGAGGAGTATAGTAATGGTCAAATTATAATGTATTTATTAGGGACTATTTATTGAACATTCATCTATTTCCAAAATGTATACTAAATAGAAAACAAAAAATCTCACACTTAATTGAGCTTAGAGTATCAAATGCATAAACCTAATGTAACCATAATACAATTATTAATGACATTCAATAATGCCCATCATTTCAACATATTCATCAAATGTTTTGGGGGACAGCATTTCTGTTAATGAATCTGCTGTCATAAGAGTATCACCAATGGGCTCATTTGACACTCTGTCATTGTGAAAATCGCTATTGCTGTACACTGTTTCTGCAACTGTTTCAAAAGACGAAGATGATAAAGCGCCGTGAAAAAACGAAAAAAAATTCAGTCAGGCCCAACCCATGAGAAAAGCCCAAACTGAGAAACTCGTAGGCCCATTCGCCAATGGGCCCATTCAATGCTTAAAGTTGCAGATCGGAGATGCTGCAGCCTGCAGCGACGAGGAAGACGCCTTTCGAATTCGCAGTGTGATTCGATGCGATGCAGAAGGTCGCTGCTTGGCAAATCGCGAGCATAAGCATTCCGATTCGACGGCGAAGCGATCGCAATCGGCGCCAGATCCGGCGGCCTCTCGATTTCGCTTCGTGATCTCTCGTTGTCGAGTTTCCATAGCTAGATCGGATCCTTCAGGCGTCCGGATTCGGAATCGAGTTCTGGTTTTTGTAACTTCTTCTTCGATCCGAGATGCTGCGGCTGAGAGCGTTCCGCCCGAGCGGCGACAAGATAGTGAAGATTCAGTTGCATCCGACGCACCCGTGGCTCGTCACCGCGGACGCGTCGGACTTCGTCTCCGTCTGGAATTGGGAGCATCGTCAGGTAGCTCGTCGTGCATTTCCGTGTTTTGCTGCGTGTGGTGGGTGGGCCGGCTCGTTGCGGTGGTCGATTTCGATGTCGTTTTGATGCGATGATGATCGCGGGGTTCTTCTGGTTTTCTTAGGTGATTTACGAGCTGAAAGCGGGCGGCGTCGACGAGAGGCGTTTGGTCGGTGCTAAGTTGGAGAAGCTTGCCGAAGGAGAATCAGGTGCGTAGAGTTTAATAGGATTCTGATAGAAGGAAAAAGATATGAGTTGAGTGTTGAGGAAAGCTCGTTTAGTTGCAGCAGATGGCATTGGTTGTATAGGCATTAAACATTGATTCCTATGACGAAAGAGATTTATATTACTGGCCCAATGCTAGTATGCTCATGAGAAGAACATAAATTGAAGCATACAAGCGCAATTTTTTTAACAGCTTATGTTTTTCTGCAGACTAATTGGTAGGTGGTCTTCTGTAAATGAACTTCTGCATTAATGATTTCCTTTTTATGGGTTCTTGTAGAGTCTAAGGGTAAACCGACTGAGGCCATTCGGGGAGGAAGGTAATTGCTTTTTCTCTGCGAATTTCTGTTTCCTTTGTTTACTGATTTCCAATCCGTCAAGTTGGGAAACTGAACTATTTTTGCACATCGTTACTCAAGTGTTAAGCAGGTGAACTTTTATGATGATGATGTGCGCTATTGGCAGCTGTGGCGTAACCGATCTGCTGCTGCAGAAGCTCCATCTGCAGTTACCAACGTCACTTCAGCGTTTGCTTCTCCAGCACCATCAACGAAAGGGCGTCATTTTCTTGTCATTTGTTGCGAAAACAAAGCTATTTTCCTGGACTTGGTGACAATGCGAGGCCGAGATGTACCTAAGCAAGAACTTGACAACAGATCATTACTCTGGCAAGTCCTTACTCCTGGACACAGCCTGATTCCGATTTAATGACAGTTCTTTGCTTAATGTGAGAATATTATAGTTTGAGAGCCACTTGTCAGTACTAATTTTTTTGAGCGCCTCGAATTTGACCCCTTAAATGTACACTACTGGATGTGCCCCTATCATATATATATGTACATTTTGTTTCTGTAAGTTATGTTTCATTTCAGACTAAGTGAGTATAGTAAACTTTTAGTTGATTAATTATGGTTCTTTTTAGTATATTAGCTAGTTGTCAAGCTTGAGGAGTAAGGTCACTATGGTAGGACCATAACCATTGTTAGATTTAAAATGTAGATTAGCAAATTCTATTCTTGAACTCCATTTGATGATGATAATCCAACATGGATGACAGTTGATGAATTGTGACTGCAAATGGCTCTATAGTTGATTAGTCAAGGAACTTTATTCAATTCGATGAAATGATAACTTGGTTCATGATTGAGTTTGGCCAGAAACTAGAGGCCTTCCAGGCTTGGGTTGCTAAATTTGGAGACCAATCAGGTTTCCAAAAGATAATAGTAGGTGTTGAGCTGTTACTCGCAGCAACTTGTTTTGTCATCTTCATATTGATGTCAATTGTCATTTTTTTGCAGTGATATGTATCATATCCTTCCTTTTATTATTCCTTTTTAGGCTCCAATCCATTTCATATCTTCTAATACTTGGAGGGCAAGTATTAATGTTTGTATAGGTCATTGGAATCTGCATTTACGACACAAGTCACTTAATCATCCCTTACACTGTTTTCTTTCTTTTCTTTCCAATGAATTACTGTCTGTTGGCTGTTCATCATCTTTTTAATGCTGATATGTGCTGGTATCTCTGTTGCTTTTTTCTTTTGACACAGTATGGAGTTCCTGGCCAGATCTGCATCTGGAGATGGTCCACTTGTTGCTTTTGGTGGATCGGATGGTGTCATTAGAGTACTTTCAATGATAACATGGAAGGTTTGGCCTTTGTCAATTTTGTGGTCTGAATATTAGTGCTGAACATGCAATTTGAGGATAGTAAATTTTTTGCAGCTTGTAAGGAGATACACAGGCGGTCATAAAGGATCAATTGCTTGTCTAATGACCTTCATGGCTTCTTCTGGTGAGGTAGATATTCATAACTCATTTATATTTAGCTTTCATTGTATTGTTACTTGGTTGTGAATGCTTATGTTACGGACAAATTGATGGAACAAGTTTCTACATCTAAACATATGGATATTGTGAGGTGTGAGTATTAACTTATAATGTTAAGGTAAAAAACTCTACTTGTGACTGTTAACTTTGCGGGAATAGCTTTGTGAACCAGCAAGTCTGAAGTCAAGGTTGTGGCACAACGTGTTTTGACAATAGTGTAAGAAGATGATAAGACTGTGAAGATGGAACTAAAAGTGGGACTTATGGGAAAGCTTGGCACTATATGAACCTTTGTAGATTAAGTGAAGTGGTATGAGCTCTTGAGGCTTGCTGTTGAAGGAGATAAGTGACAGCTTCTGACATGGTCAATTCTTTGTTGGATTTCAACTTATGCAACTCCTTCAACGCTAGCAGCAGTTGTTGATTCTTTTATTGTAAGCAGTTAGCAATGGTGACGGTGATCCAAATTCAAGTTTTTTCTTCGTTATCAAAGCAACTGCTGAGCAATTTCATTGGACAGGGTTCAATTACAAAATCTACATTTATTGTTGTAGTAAATACATATCCTTTTGTTATACCTGTTTTCGTTTAGTCATCTTAATCCATTGAGTTTTTGAACTATTTGCATTCATAAAATATATGCAGACTTCCAGCAGTTTACCTAATGAAACTTGCTTTATCAATATTAACATGTGCTCTGGAGGATTAGTTTCTCACATTGTTTTACTGCAACTGGTTGCAGTTGCAAGTTTGTTTATCTTGCCTTTTATTGCTGCTGCAGTCAAACAAGTTGATCCACAGTAGCTCATACATGGTTTCTTCATCGTCCAATTTATATGCTTTCTAATGGTTACCTGTATTTATTGTAGGCACTTCTGGTGTCTGGTGCCAGTGATGGTTTGCTTGTTCTCTGGAGTGCAGACCATGGTCAAGATTCTCGAGAACTAGTACCCAAGCTAAGCTTGAAAGTACTATTTTCCCCTATGCTCTCCTCATTCTTATTATGATCTTTCAGTTCAAATTCTTATAAAGGAACCAAAACCCATTTTGATGCGTTAATTTAATTAACTAATATTTGCTTGTAAAGTGAAGACCATGCAACACTGTCATCACTGTAGAGGGAACAAGTCCTGGATTGTGCAAATCCAATTATTGACTTTTACTTCACGAAACTACCACATGAATATTCTTATCCTGACAAATTTTGTTGCAAAAAAATGTAACTGCTGGTGTTTGATCATGTATTTGCTCTTGATGGTATCTATTGTCTATTGTCAGCTTTGCTTTCCACATCTTTTTTCGTTGATGCTCGATGGAAGTATAGTCCTCATTGCAAACCCATTTAAATTTTTAGATGCCAGTACTGGTAGGTTGAATCAGGGACTAATTGATTCCAATTTCAGGCACATGATGGTGGGGTCGTGGCTGTTGAACTTTCTAGAGTGAGTGGAGGACCTCCGCAGCTTATAACAATTGGTGCAGACAAAACGCTAGCTATATGGGACACAATGTCTTTCAAGGTGTGGAATTTGATCTTTTGATTTACGGTAATGGTTGAAAATTTCTTTGTTTGATGCTTTATAACATTGACAACTTTTAGCTCATCCCTTTTTTTAGGAGTTGCGAAGAATTAAACCCGTGTCTAAACTTGCTTGCCACAGTGTTGCATCTTGGTGCCATCCTCGGGCTCCAAACCTTGATATATTGACTTGTGTAAAAGATTCCCACATATGGTACGCATATCTCTTTTCCTTAGTGGCTTTTGTTGGTTTTCAGCTAGATGGTGTTATGAGCTTTTCTTTTGCAAATAATTATTGCAATATGTGTAGAACTGAGTTTGTTCTATGTGTATGGGTTTCTTGGTAAATGAAAATAATTAGACGAAAGATGCTTTATTCTGCTAACTTGGTAGAGTAATTCCATTATCGTCTTTTGCAGGGCCATTGAACACCCCACATATTCAGCTCTCACAAGGCCCTTGTGTGAGCTTTCCTCACTTGTTCCACCGCAAATACTTGCTCCAAACAAGAAGCTTAGAGTATGTACTGAGTAGCTGATCCTTTCCCTCTACCTACTTATTCCATCCGTGGGTTAAGCGTAATCTCATAAGGGGAAACATCTCAACCTTAACGCAAAAATTTCTTGGAGTAGATGTGCTTAATTTAAATATCTGTTATATAAACTTGCCTGATGTGTAAATCGAACGTTAGATGAGTAATGATTTTCCATGTGAAAATTAAGAACATCGGCGTAGCTCATTGTTATGTTCTGTCACCTCTTCTTCGAACTTGAAAGGGGAGTTCTACAGAAAATGTTGAAATATAATTTACTGTTTCTTTGTCATAATGCACAAATTGTTACTAAGTTCTTAAAAAGTAAAATTCGTTAGGGCTTTAAAGTGGTTTATGTATTTATGTGCTGATTAAGGATGGTTGTTTAGAGAGGGGGAGGGATAGCGGAAAAAGAGAATTATTCATCTCCAATTACCAAATTTACCTTTACTGGGTACTTCTGGAAAGGAAATCCTTATAAGGCTTAAAATAGTTTTTGGTGATGATATTTTCTTTTGGATTGTATAGCTCTGATCCTTAGGAGTTGCTATTGCAGGTATATTGCATGGTTGCACATCCATTACAACCTCACCTTGTTGCTACTGGAACCAATGTTGGTGTGATTATGTGTGAGTTTGATGCCAGGTCCCTTCCACCTGTAGCTCCACTACCAACCCCTCCTGAGAGCAGGGAGCATTCAGCAATCTTCGTGGTTGAGAGGGAACTGAAACTGCTAAACTTCCAGTTGTCACCCACTGGAAATCCATCGCTTGGGAATAATGCCTCATTATCTGAAGCAGGAAGGTTGAAGGGAGAGTCATCAGAGTTGTTACATGTCAAGCAGATTAAGAAGCACATTAGTACTCCAGTTCAAAATGATTCGTACTCAATTCTTTCTGTCAGCAGTTCTGGGAAGTAAGTTCTGTCAAATTTTGATTTGCTTATGTTTTATAGATGCATTACAACATGCAACCTATCTCATATTTTTTTTTCTGGCTTCTGGCGACTGAACTTAAAGGAATGAATACATTTTTCAGTATGTACAGTGCAACAATTACAAACAGATTTATGCCTGTATATTGTTAATTCTAATTAACATGGACTGTCAACTGCAGATTACTTAATATTATTGCATGTGTTTGTTTCTTCTGTGTACTTGACTGACTGTAGCTGCTTGCTTCCTACTGGATTTGGGTGCAGGTATCTTGCAATTGTGTGGCCAGATATTCCTTATTTTTCTATTTATAAAGTTGGTGACTGGTCTATCGTTGATTCCGGTACTGCAAGACTTCTGGCATGGGATACTTGTCGTGATAGATTTGCCATATTAGAATCTGCACCTGCCCCAAGAATTCCTGTACTTCCTAAAGGTGGTTCCTCAAGGAGAGCAAAAGAGGCAGCTGCTGCAGCAGCACAAGCTGCAGCAGCCGCTGCATCTGCTGCTTCTGCCGCCGGTGTTCAAGTTCGTATCCTGCTGGATGATGGAACATCAAATATATTAATGAAATCCATAGGCAGTCGCAATGAACCGGTACTATTTATTTAGCTATCTAGTGTGCTTTCTCGTGCATGCGATTTAATTCTCTTTCTCCTTGCAAGTCTTTGCCTAAACTGTACAGGGATCATGCATTAGTAGGGTTCAATGACCTCTTGGTTTGCTTTTAAACTGAGTAATTTTAGTAGATGTACTTCTCATGACATAGTTAGAATATCTCAGGAAACAGGTATGCTGTGTTGTATTTAAGGCAGTTTCATTCACCAACAGATACAAAATTAGCTTGTGAGTTACACATCTCTAAAATACTTGTTCAAAGTTCATGAAGTGAGGAAGTGCTGGAAAGGATTCAAGTAAAAGTCTCACTCTAGGGATGCTCCCCACATATTACCATGGCCACAAGTTGGTCAGACATTGTACATTTCTTCTGACCATCAGAATTATTATTCTTCAAGCTTTGATGACCCAATGGTCTAATTATTGTGGTACATTTTGTATGCAAGAGCCTGCTTTGTGAAGTGACAAACATTTTGATATAATTAGGAGATATGATTTTGTTTAAAAATATCACTAACTGATAATTGCGTACACTAATTTTCTTTTTCATGTATTAAGAGGGTTATGTAACTTCTTTGCTGAGTGGTATAGAAAAGAACTCGTTTTTTTTTTTTTTTTTTTTTTTTGTGGTTTGCACTTGTTCATTGTCCTCCTAGCAAATTCCTTGTTGTATTTTGTGGGTTTTCCATTTCTTTTGCATGGTAATCTCAACTGAAAATCATCTCTTGTAGGTTATTGGCTTGCATGGTGGAGCACTTCTCGGTGTAGCTTATCGGATGTCACGAAGGATCAGCCCTGTTGCTGCAACTGCTATATCATCAATTCAGTCAATGCCCTTATCAGGATACGGCAATAGTGGCCTTTCTTCCTTCACTGCTTTGGATGATAGTTTATCTCATAAATCTTCTGCTGAGGCAGCACCACCAAATTTTCAGCTCTATAGGTCAGTTGTAATTTTTTTTCTTAGCTAGTAGCAAAAGGGCATCTAATTGCCAGTCATTTGGATCATCAGCATTCGGATATTGCTGAGTGTAGAGCGCTTGCTCACTATTATTTACAATAATAACAAACTGTGTGCAAGACTATGAAATATAATACACTTGAAATATATCTAGGATAAACTGAGAAGAAGACATAACAGCATTTTGGGTTCTATCTCTCTCATTCTCCTGAAATATGTCTTGGAAAAATTGTTCTATGTGTCCGACTCCATGTGATTCAAGGCATATGAACCGTCAAATCAAGTGGAACTCATATGATCTGATGACTCACATGCACAGGGCTCACATGGTCTGGGTGGATGTATGCTCAAATTTGTCGTCTGGAGTTGCGGTGCTAGTTGTAGTGGTTAATAATGATTTTTTTTGTCTCCCCACAACTCAGTGGTGTGCATTGGTTTCCATCTTTATTTACTGGCAAAATTGGTTCCATCTTCCAATAATATTCTTCTTTCTTCATTTATAGTCACTGCATATTTGAACCTTTTTTGTGGCAGCTGGGAGAGTTTTGAACCTGTTGGTGGTCTTCTTCCTCAGCCAGAATGGACTGCATGGGACCAAACTGTTGAGTACTGTGCGTTTGCATATCATCATTATATAGTCATATCTTCTTTGCGACCGCAGTATAGATATTTAGGAGATGTTGCAATCCCTTACGCTACTGGTGCTGTTTGGAATCGAAGACAGCTGTTCGTGGTTACACCTACCACCATTGAGTAAGATGCAGTCATTGTCTGATAATCTATCTTGATGTTTTTTTTCTCCTTTAGTTGCTTGGCTGTAGTCCTTGAGAAGTTTGTATGCTCAACTAAATATCTCTTTTCTGATAGTTCCCTTCTCTGAACAATTAGTTACCTTTGAAATTCTTTTTTATATCTTAGTTTTTTATCGTGTACTCTTTTGTTTGCTAGTAGGATGATATGCTAAGCTTCTATTTTGTTCGATTCCTAGATTATCTAATATTGTGCTTGTGTCGCCCTAGATGTGTCTTTGTCGATGCTGGAGTGGCACCAATAGATATAGAAACAAGAAAGATGAAAGAAGAAATGAAATTGAAGGAGGCGCAATCACGGGCAGTTGCAGAGCATGGAGAGTTAGCTCTAATTGCAGTAGAAGGTCCCCAAGCGAGCTCACAAGAAAGAATCAAACTAAGGCCGCCAATGCTGCAGGTTAAGCATTTTCAGCATTCTGTATGACGTCATTTCACTATTCTTTGTTAGCACTTAGTTTCTTTTGATTGGCTGGAGAATCTCTCCCTCAGATGAGATCAAGTTACTGGATTTAATTGTGCTTATAATAATGCTATCAATTCTGAAATAAGCTAGCAGAAAGAATAATAATCTGAAATGTTACTTGCTAAGATTTATCTTTCTTGCGCCTATAGTCAAGTTTCTTTGGGCCTATGATCAGCTTATTGAATTGTGAAGGCATTGTGTTTGATTATTGATTGCACGCATGAAAGAGCTTTCTGCTTTAATATGTATTAATAAGTTGGAGGATTTTCAAGTACACTTTGAAGCCAAATAGAAGTTGCTGACCTATGTGGCGACATTCCTATGCCACTTCAATAACTGAGTCCTTTTTGACTTGTTTTAGCAGGGGACTCTAAATTAGGAGAATCTACCATCTTAATCTTAGTCATTATCCACCTTATTTTTTTGGGACTGTCTCGTCCTTTCTTTAATGTGCAGTAACAGTCCATCTTTCTCTATTCAGGTTGTTCGTCTAGCATCTTTCCAGCACGCTCCTTCTGTTCCTCCATTTGTGAGTTTGCCGAGGCAATCCAAAGTTGATAGTGATGACATAGCAGTGCTGAAGGAGTTTGAAGAAAGAAAAGTTAATGAGGTTGCTGTTGGGGGTGGTGGGGTCTCAGTAGCAGTTACTCGTTTTCCAATGGAGCAAAAACGACCTGTTGGACCTTTAGTAGTGGTTGGCGTTAGGGATGGTGTTCTTTGGCTAATTGATAGGTAACAGGCCTCCAATGCTTCTAAAATGAGATAGATTAGTGGTTTTCTCAAGTGTATCATTTAGTTACTTCCTGAAAGGTTATTGATGCTCACATGTGCCTTCATACTAAGAGTAAAATGAATCAGAGGAGTATTTCCTTTGTGCAATCTTGCTTAAAAACTTACTATCCTCTCAATCTAAATTTGCACAAACAAAATGTCATTTTGAATCAACAGCTTTGTCAGCATTTGTACAATTATCTGATTTCCTATGAGGAACTACTCAAAGTTCTGTTGTAATTTTTTAAACTAATGTCAAGCTTTTGAAACCTGTAGCGTAGGTATGAGTGTTTACCACATTTGACTTATTGTATGTAATGTACTATGGAATATGTAAAATTTTCTGTCATATTTTTATGTGTTGAAACATAGATACAATATTTCACTCTTGAAATACTAGCTTTGGTGGAAGTTATTATTAGGCAATTACAAACTTATCATTTCTGGAAACTGAATACCAAAGTCACAGACAGTAGCCAAAGCCGAAAGGCCACAATGAAAGTTTAAATTACCCAGCCATTTCTGAAGTTGGTTAAGCTGGAAGTAGGAAGCAGAGATTGGCCTCTTGTATGCTTTTTTCCTTTTCTGTTGTGGGTTATGTACTCATAAATTAGAATTTTAAGAGCATTGGGCTGTTTATCTATGAATATAACTGTAGCTAGTATTTATTGATTTCACTATGCATCTTTTTGTAACCCAATCGTCCTTTCTAGGTACA
This sequence comes from Eucalyptus sideroxylon x Eucalyptus melliodora, assembly GCA_016097485.1. Classification (NCBI taxonomy): domain Eukaryota; kingdom Viridiplantae; phylum Streptophyta; class Magnoliopsida; order Myrtales; family Myrtaceae; genus Eucalyptus; species Eucalyptus sideroxylon x Eucalyptus melliodora. Next base: position 25,380,302 of record CM027825.1, read on the forward strand.
TGTGTGCACATGCCTTATCTTTGAGTCACCCGGGTATTCGTTGTCGGTGTTTTGCTGCTTATGGAGATGCAGTTAGTGCGGTGAAATGGTAGTTGCTCCTTTCCTTCCTGTATTGGTGCTTCTTGTCCCTATGTTATCTCGGGTCAAGTAAACAGTGTCTCTTTTGCTGATGGAACTGCAGGGCAAGTAGGCTTGCTAGAGAACATCATGATGATTTGGCCCAGTTTATGCTTGGAATGGGCTATGCTACAGAAGCTCTTCATTTGCCTGGAATATCTAAGAGGTAAACTCTCACTAGAGCTGACAAGAAATGACAAGGTTACTCCTTTGTGTTTTTTAAATCTGGAATGGAATTTACTGGAAGAAAATAAAAATTGCTTTGCTGTAGATTAGATCTAATTGAACGATAATAATTTCTAAAGTTACTTTTTGATTGAAGAGTTCTTGGAGGCACTAACTACTGGCCTCAACAAATGATCTGATTATATTTCCATTCCTATAAGTAGAAAATTCCCTATCGATTTGAATCATGGACAAACAATTGAAGGACATTACTGAGTTACCACAAATTATAAAATTTCCAAACTGAATCATATTATTTGACCAATTATCAAATCATCGGACTTATTTATCCAAAGTCAAAAGATTGGTATGATTTTGCATCTACAGCTACATCACTGCTTGAAGGTCCTCATCTATTCTATAGTACATATGGACAGAGGTCCTATGATGATGGTATTATATTAATCCTTGATGATGCATCCATTTCTCAGAGCATATGACAAGGTGTTCAGCTTTTGTTTGTGTTTTAAGATGAAATGTGAGGTATTAAGCATTTTTGGTGTTTCTACACTATCCAGGTTGGAGTTTGATTTGGCTATGCAAAGCAGTGATCTGAAAAGAGCTCTACAGTGCCTTCTTACAATGAGCAACAGTAGGGAGCTGGGCCAAGACAGTGTAGGGTTTGATTTGAAAGATATCCTCACCGTAACAACTAAGAAAGAAAATCTTGTAGAGGCTGTGCAAGGAGTTGTTAAATTTGCTAAGGAATTTTTGGATCTTATTGATGCTGCGGATGCTACTGGGCAAGCTGACGTTGCTCGGGAAGCTCTTAAAAGGTTATCTGCTGCTGGTTCAGTAAAAGGAGCTTTACAGGGTCATGAGCTAAGGGGACTGGCTTTGCGACTTGCTAATCATGGAGAACTGACACGGCTTAATGTATGCAGCTATCTTTGTGTGACTTTATGTCTTTTGTCATTATGTGCATTGGTACTAATTGCTCAGGCTGTCCATTTATTTAGGACACATCTATTGCTCAGTTATTTTTATGCCATGTTGAGCACCAGTACCAAACTAGGCTGTGATGAGCACTAGTACATTTACTATGTGTTGCATGTTAAGTGGAGTTTGTCATCTTCATTACCGTTCAATTGGATTCCAATCAAAATGGATTATTTGGGGACTTTAAATGTCATTAGGCACACAGAAGTAATCAAATACCAAAAGTTGTTTGGTGAACTCCAAGTGGTTTCTAATTTCTAACAATCAATACAGGGTCTGGTTAACAATTTGGTCTCGGTTGGCTCGGGACGCGAAGCAGCTTTTTCAGCGGCTGTTTTGGGCGACAATGCTCTGATGGAGAGGGCATGGCAAGAAACCGGGATGCTTGCTGAGGCTGTACTCCATGCCCATGTATGGGTCAATCAACTTACACTTCCCTAATCTTGTCTCATTTTGTCCTGACCTGACTTTCCTAATGCATGTGTACTTCTAGGCTCATGGAAGACCCACTTTAAAGAACTTGGTGGAGGCGTGGAATAAAATGTTACAGAAGGAAGTTGAGCATGCACCGGCCACTAAAACAGATGCCGCAGCTGCATTTCTTGCTTCTTTGGAGGAACCAAAGCTTACCAGTTTGGCAGAAGCTGGCAAGAAACCACCGATTGAAATTTTACCACCAGGAATGCCTTCTCTTTCAGCGACAATGGCAATGAAGAAGAAACCCCCTCCTGCTGCGCAAAATCCACAGCCGGATCCTGCTAAGCCAATGGCGATAGAAGCACCTCCCTCAGCAACACCTACAGGGGCACCTACAGGGGCACCTACAGAGACACCCCCAAGACCAGAAAGCGCTCCACCACAAGTAGAAGGAAGTGAACCTGCCAAGGATGCTGGAGCTCCTCCTCTATTTTCATCAGCCAGTGACCCGGGCCCACTTGCTCAGGTAGAAGGCGAGCATGCCCCAACAACTTCTGATGCTGATGCAGCAGAACAAAAGACGAATGAGACATCAGATCCTGGTTCAGATACTCAGAAGGTGAAGGAACAAGAAGAGCCAGCAGTGTTGGAGGAAAAAAAGGAAGTGACCCCCATGACGCCAGATACTCAGGAGCCAGTTGCATCTGGGGTTTCGACATCTACACCATTACCAGTTGCATCTGTGGCTTCGACGTCTACACCATTACCGGTTGTGTCTGCACCATTACCGGTTGCATCTGGGGTTTCGATGTCTACACCATTACCGGACTTTTTCATCTAAGCAGCAATCTGTGAAGATTGCTAAAGCTAGCAGTAGGTTTTTTTCCTGGAGAGCTCGAATTACCACCGCTCGTGATGAAACATCCGCTGCTATGTCCTTTCCCACTGGATCAGGAAGCCGAAGTAACCATTGATCAGTCATTAGTATGTCGAGAGGCTCAGATTGCTGGATGCATGCAGATTAGGACGGTTTGCTAAGTTGATCTTCGCTTAGATTGTGCAGGTTTTTTGTTTTCTGTTGCAGGCAACACGGTTTTTCACCCTGTACGGGAGCAGAGTTCAGTACACCACATGTAGCCGCCGGCTCTTGTAAATCTATCAGAGGACCGCCCGTTTTGTATGATATGTATTTTCTTATTTTTTTTTTTATGATATGCATTCATGGGACGGTCCTCCGTGATTTTGCGTTTCTTTTTTTATCAGATTGCTGTTCCTGTCGTCGTTCGTTATGGTCTTGTTTCTCCTGTCTGGGCAGTCTCTTCAATCTCTATTCCAAGTCGGTTGCTGAGGTTTATTTCTCGAGTGTAGGAGGACTCAACTTCGTTCTTACTTCCCATGCTGGACTACTCTTCGGGCAATATTACTACCTAAAAATACCTACACTCTCCATAAGCCTTTGACATGCAATTAACAAGTGTTAAGACTCGACATGCAGTCAATTCTTCCCAACACGCGAGTCTAGAATTTCGACATGCGATTCTGATATGTACAGGTCAATTTTAAAAAAATTTAATATTTGATGGGTCAAAATGTAAATATATGAAAAATAACAAAAATAGGTAACAAAAAAGCCAAACGAATCATTTTCTTTCTCCTCCCTCCATCGTAGCAGGAGATAAAGCGCCAATCGCTTCTGGCTATCCTCCGCCGTCTTCCTCCAACTCCCTGCCATTGCCGCTGTTGTCGCCGCCGACCTTCTTCACCCCCATCGAAGGAGCTCAACAAGCTATGCGCATCAGCTGCCGCCACTGTTAAGCTCCAACCAGCTGATCCTCAGTAGCGAGGAGGTGGAAACGAGGCATCGCAAATGCTGAGCCTACAACTGCCTCAGTGTCATATTCTCTCTCCCCGTCACTTTCTCCGGCTCCGGCGGCGACGCTGGTCCCTTTCTTCTTCACCGCTGAGTGACCGTTGGTGTAGAATCCGTGGCTTGCAGAGGAAGGCCGTGAGAGTGAGGAGCATAGGGAAGGAGATTGATTTAGTGTCGAAGATCAAGCGTGCATTTACAAACTTCTGTGGCCCGCAAACAAAGGACTCCCTGTCTGCCTCCGCCTCTGATATTTAATCTTAAACACACCATGGATGATATTAAAATTTTCGTCATCCAAAACTGAATGAAGTTTATTTTCTTTAATATTGTTTTCATTTAATTTAGCTATATCATTTAGATGTTCGGATTGGGGAGTGTAATTGCGATTTTATCTTGGCAAATCTTTGAAGAGGGTTCTTGTTATTTCATCTTTTCTTCCCATGACCTATTTTGTGTATGTAAAAGTGCACTGATTAAAAAAAGTTTGATGTTGATATGCACAACAATAATAAGAGTTTGTGAATATTTGAATGGGAAGTCATTCTAAAATTATATGAGTTTATTAGTTATCCTTCATTTGACATGATAATATAATACTTCTCTTACTTATTATGCTTTTCTATTTTTATTTTATTTTATTAAAGAATGTACTATAGTGATCAATGACTTAATAAAGATCCTACTCCAGTTTATTGACCAAAAAAGACTAAAAATACTTTAGGAAATACTTTCCTAACATGAATAAGCGCAACAAAATAAATTTGGAAGTATGAAAATTTATTCTAGGCACATTTTATTATTATTTATTTATTTGTGAATTTAAATGATAATTTATCATTTATATATAAAAATATAACATGTCTCAACATATCGGAATACTCTACTTTTTGAAAAATGACATGTCGGCGTATCATATTATATTGTGTCATGCGTTGCATGTTTATATCGCTTGAAATTGGATTGAAACCGCCTAGAACATAAATTACTACTACCTGTTATAACTATAGCTTCCAAGTCCTGATGGTTGCAAACCTTCAAACCATTAGCATAGATCGCATGCTAGTTTTGATTTTAATAGGAACGTCACCTTATAGAAATATCAGGTCTCGTTTCTTTTGTCTCGTGGTATGCGAATATTATTGTCTAACCATTGCCCGCAGTGTCGTTGTTGTTTCATTGTTCCTATTCTGGATTTAGGGAATAAAAAAAAAAAAGGTTCTTATTGACTCTTCATCTTCAATCCCGATCACACTTGAGGGGAGGAGTTCGAATCCATAGAGGCGTTTTTTAGGGATTTTTATCTAGAGTACTATGGTGGTGGGTCCCTAAGTGCTTGCTAGATTCTACAACCGCATCCAGGTCCCGATGGTTGCAAACCTTCAAATCGTTAGCATAGACCGCATGCTGGTTTAGGTCACCAAAAAAAAAATTATTGTCTCCATGACTCTTTTTGGGTGCGAGGCTCTATCAATTGATCGAAGAAATGGAGGTGTGGGACAGGTATCAAATTTGTCCTAAACTTTTAGATTTTGTTAATTAAGTCTTAAAACTTTTGTGTAAAATTTCAATATAGTCATTTCAATCAATTTTTACTGGAGATTGTTGATGTGGTGATGTGCATGTAGGACAATTGGCAATGACTGATCCGCCATATCAATTATTTCTGCAAAAATTGATCCAGAGAACTGCCTTGAAATTTCATTGAAGGGACGGAATTGATACATGTACAGTAAGTTTAGGATTAATTGGGTAATTTAACTATTCAGCTCCATTGTAAAATCCTGGCGCCACTCTGCTAACATTATTCACATTGTCAATTCTTGTGACCAAGATGCACATTGTTAATTTGCAGTTTCGGAAAATGCTCTCTGAGGGGACTAGGCCATTTTCCTAGGAATGAACGAGATCCTTGCCAGAAGTTACTCTAGTAACAAATCTCAAGAAGGAAACTCGTGTTCAGATTCAACTTTTTTTATGTTCCCACCATTTTATTTGTCGAGAGACAAAACCCAAAACTTCTAATTAGCTTAACCCATTTCTCTTTTGATCCCCCAACCACAATTTTAATGAAAATGGCATTTGAAAGAACTAAAAGTAGTCGCCGACGATAAACAGAGAAGGATGAACGGTGATGTTTCAATCAGTAGCTTGATATCCTAATTATAATTGAAACCAAACTGCGTCCAACGCAAAAGCGATCCAATACTAGTAGAATCTGTAGAACCGAAAATCAATTCAACGAAAGTGCAAATCAGAACCGAGGGCATGTGGCTCAGAAACAGCAGAGGCCAAACGATTCTAATCCACAAGGTTAGTCTTACTCTCAACTAAGAAAAGCCGATAAACCCCACCATGTACACTGCCCCAATCATTCTCAAATTGTGCATCTCATTACTCAGGTCCTCGTCATCACAGCTTCAAAATTTAAATAAAAGATCTATGGCCAAAGAAATAAATGGAAAAAACCAAAATTAAAAATTAAAAATTAGGGAGCCTTGTAGAAAAATGAAGTTCCAAGGAATTTCTCATGCCCTCTCATCTTTTGGTTTTGTTGAGATCGATTCTCTTTGTGGCCTGTGCTTCTTCCACCTCTTTTTGGTCAAGGCCATAATCCAAGAAGGTACCTCACAGCCTGAAGCTGTCATGACATTCGCTATGTTCCGCAAATATGGAATGTCATCTTCAGTGTAAAAGGTAACGGCTTCTCCACTCCTTCCTGCCCTGCCCGATCGACCTATTTCAAACACCAACAGGAGAAAAAACAAAACGATAAAATAGGTCACTGCACCTGTGTGTTGTCTCAACAGATAGAGATGGTGGATCTAATAGATTGCCCATAATGAATCACTTGATAGGTTGTCTTTGGCATAGAAATAACATGCATAAATCATTTTGTATCTAATTGTGCCAAGTGCGCTGAATTTCATGATGCAATTGATTCATGGTATGTAGGTTTATAGCCACCATCATTTCATGTACTAATCACTGATTGATATGGTTTTTTAAGGGAAAATACCAAAAATCACCCTTTACTTTCAAACCTTTTTTAGCTTGTGCGCTCTATTTCTAAACCCACCATTTTGTATCTCAAACTATCAACTAAAGCTAAAATGACTTACAGTCCCCTAGAAGAAACAGCCCAAAGAAAACCCTTGATTCCACAATCCTAGATATCAAAACCCTAAACAAAGTCCCCACCATCAGCATCCACCACCAGCCTTCACCCCACCACCTCTGACCACCTTACAGGAGACATCGCCAACCCCTCAGCTCGCTCGCTCTCTGTCTCATTGCTGGAATGACCTCTGTGAGGTCATCATGGTCATTGCAACCCTAGATCAAGGTCACAATGCCATGGGTGACCTCAATATGAGGTTGTTGTGGCCCATGGCAACCTTGGTGAGGTGGCTTAATGCATCCACAACTGTGACACAACAGAGAGAGACGAAAACGACAAACATAGAGGGAGGACTATTCTTTGGACTGTCACCTGCGACGGAGTCCTTCACAGACGATTCGAGTATGTCATAGTAGTAAGGGGCCATGTGTCAACTTCTCACAAAGCTAAAGAGAACGCATCAAGATTTCTATATGAAAAATAGATAGATACTTTCCCAGTAGACAACTACCATGCTACTATGGCACCAGTCAATAGTACGAAGTACATGCAATAGAAGAAGCATACCTATCCTGTGAATATATGCTGCTGCAGAATCTGGAAAATCATAATTGATGACGCAATTGACACCTTTGAAATCCATACCCCTTGCAATAACATCTGTGGCAATTAATACCCAAGTTTTTCCAGCTCTGAAATCATCAACAGCATTTTCCCTCTGCATCCCACACATAAAATAAAATAAAAATAAAGCAGACCAAAATTTCTGAAAACGCTCACAAGATACGAAAACATGAGCTTTGTTGCTATATAATTTACAATGCCTGGACAATTAATAGCAATATAAGATTAATTCGCCCATTACCATTTTCAGCTTATACACAAGCAATTTTGCAACTGCCAAAGGGATTTGACACAGCTAGTGCAGAAATGCTTCAAGTGACAGGTTATCTGCCACATCTCATTGTCACGATCAGTACGCAAAAAAGAACTTCCATCGTACCTATTTTCCCCATCTTTTTCTGCCAACATCCCTTTCAACAAAGATTCCTTTTTTTTTTTTTTTGCCAATTGCAACACAGAATCAGTGACTCTAAAGGTTGGACTATGATAAACTGGCAAGAATGATTCATCCTTACTAAAGTTCCCTTGCTTAAGATAAGGGGGTTGCAAAACAGAATCAGTGACTCTAAAAGTTGGAGTCTGAGAAACTGCCAAGAATGATTTACCCATACTAAATTCCCCTTGCTTAAGATATGAGGGAACAAGTGAAAAATAGAGAGAGAGAGAGAGAGAAATGGTGGAATAATCATCAATAAAAGAGAAGATGGAATAAAATTACCTGTATTTGGGATAGATCAGAATGGATAACACTTGCTCGAATGTTGTCCAACACTAGCTCCCCATACAGTTCTTTAGCCCTCTCCTTACTTTGAACGAAGATGAGAACAGGTGGATTCAAACTCTGCAAACACATCATATACACGGAAACCAAATACATAAAACAAAAGAACCGCCAAGAAGGTATAGTGATAAATTTCCCCAAAAAAAAAAAAAATTCCAGGCTAAACAAACAAGAGAATCACATTGTCAATTTAGCTCCTCAATTATTTCTTTTCTCTGATTCAATTATGACCCGCATTTGACTGACTTGTTCCCACCACCAAAAGCCCAACAAGAAAAAAGAAGGAAAACCAACAAATTGTTGATTCAGATTTAGCCACAATTTGCAAGATGACGGAAGGGGATGTAATATCTCTCATATTGCATATCAGATTCCCAGAACCTCACAGACAAGGATGCTTTCAAGGTACCACTTCCTGCGTCAAGCATCACAATATATTGTGAGAGTATTTCGCTCCTTCTCCACAACAGAAATGAGATGCACCTGCTTTTTAGCACTCGCTCACATGCTTGATCACTAATTTAACAACAAAGTTTTTACCATATAATAACACCTACCTCAGCAAAACTCTGACGCAGTGCAAGAAGCTTCCCTTCTTCACTTCCAGCAAAGACCAACTTTTGTTTAATTGATTCAGAAGCTGTATTCCTGCACACATTATATTGGAACATGTCAAAAGATGGGAACTGTCATGCACTTCCAACTTACAAAAAAGCATCTCCTCCTTACTTCCTGCCGACAATAACTCGAACTGCATCGTGCATAATCGTTCGGGCAAGCTCTTCCACATAATCAGGTAAGGTAGCACTGAATAGAGACCGTACTATTGAAGGATTGGAGCATGCCTTGACCACAAAATCAATCTGCTTTACCAGACCAAGTTCGAACAGCTTATCAGATTCATCTAAGACAAGATACTCAACCCTGTAATAACATCCACACTCAGGTATAAGTATAGATGACATTATTGGAGCGAGTTTAAGGAAATTAGGATAATTTAAAAGACAGTCCTGGAGCTGGCCTTCATAAAAGATAAAACGAGATAATACAATTCAATGTATGATGAATTTCTTTTGAAACAAATTAGGCACAGTCACAAGTGAGGATGTTATCCCCCCATTTGTTTACCAATTGGTTGATTCAGAATCTTCAAAATTATGCAAGAAATTCTTGACTCACAGATCAATCACCAAAACTTACTTTAGAGTGGCATTGTTCTTGTATTTATATTTTGTCAGTCATTACATGACAATGTGAAGGTAGGGTATTTGGTTCCCTAACTTAATTATAAAAGTGGAGTCATAAGAGATGCCTATGAACTCAGCTTGAGTCCAGAATTTCCCCGTCTAAGTTGTGAAAGGCTTCTCTTTCATGAATTAAACCCCATCAATATCTGACGCCAATCTCTACCAAAATATATCCATTGAGAGAGAAGGCACTCAATTCAACACTGTTTCCTCAATACACACACTCTAATGGATTCAAATAAGATTAATGGATTCAAATAAGATCATTGCAGACTCTTGAATTACTCCATATATGCCCAACCAAGAGAAGAAAATTGAATGTTCAGCTACCTTGTAGATGCAAATGTACACATCATTCAAACTCCCATTGGAAAAATTGTCGTATAGATATGTGAAGCCTTCGATATGTGGCCATAAAATGTCCCATGAAAATATTTGATTATTTAGCAACAAATTTATTTTTTCTTATTGAGTTTAGCAGCAAAAATATAACATGTTTGTTGTCTTTGACAAACTGCAGAGTCACACATGATGGAGACATTTCCAGTGGTGCATACCTGCTCAGGTCCATTTTTCTTTTCTTGATGGCCATCCATAAGCGAAGGGGAGTGGATATAAGTATATCACACCGGAGTTTGGATAAATCAGGATTTGTCACAAGTGCTTTAGTCATCAACTTAATGCGAAATTTATTTCCTCTAGCCAATTTCCTGCACTCCCTTGTTGTCTGGGCTGCTAACTCCTTTGTCGGACAAAGGATAACCGCACGAATGCCTTCCTTGGATGCACACTAAAAATAAACCTAAAACTTCAACAGTTTATCTGAAAAATAGAAGAATATGATGTATAGGGAATGACACGCTACCTTGAGCTTCATAAGCATGGGACATACAAAAGCCAGAGTTTTCCCAGAACCAGTGGGAGCACAAGCGAAACACTCCCGACCCTGGCAACGACCGCATGATGTAAAAAATTGAAAAAATACTTCAGAATAGGAACCAGTGACCTTCAGACATTATTTCAATGAACGTGAAGAAGAAGAAGAGACTGTGGATCTGAAAACAATGCTGGGACATACAGATGCTAGAACTGGAATAGCCTGCCGCTGAATAGGAGTTGGCTCCTTAAATCCAAGCTCTGCTATGTTCCGTAATAAATAAGATTTGCATTTAAACCTAATGAAGACATCCAATTATCAGTCCGGAGTACCGCAATCAAAAGTCACTTGATCACATAACTAATAGCCTGAAAAAAATCTGGAAAATGAGCAATAGGAGAATTGCTGTTCAATATGTGTTTCTTTGAACGTGTTACAGAATACTTCCCATAATTGCTAATGTACTTGAACTTCCAAACATTAATGTTCAGAATATACTAAAAGTGCAGCAAAAGCAAAATATAAAACGAGTGAAAATGATGCAGTTTAACCTATCAGAACCTAAGAGCCCCACTATGAATCAGAAAGTCCGGCTTGACTATTTGCATGGCTATTGATAGAAAATTTGTTGCCGTAATCATATCATAGAGATGTACCAAAACAATATTCAAAACGCAAACAACCACGAAGAGAAACAAGCAGCAACGTACCGAGTTTTTAATTCTGCAAAGTCCTGAAGCGGTGAAGGGACATTACTCCCGGAAACGTGTATACTATGCCTCTTTCGCAGAATCGCATCACGCTTGAACCAGAGAACAGAACCCAAGTGTCAAATTCAAGGCACGACTCGAACGGGCAAAATCACGGAAAGGAAAAACAAATGAAACTTTACAACGTCAGTAAAAGAATTAAACCTCCATTTGTCTGTACATCTCTTTCCTTTCCTTCAAATGCCCATCTTCATCCCTCTCTTTCTGTTCGACTACGGAATCAGGAGCCGACTTCGAACTCTTGAAGACGCTGAAACCATCCACCGCGTCTGCCAAAGCAAGGCTGGCTCCATGAACAACAGCACCCAACAAGACATGCCCAAAGCCAAAGCAACTCGACAACCAAGCAAGTACCTGAACCACTCACCGCCTTCCTCTTCCTCTTCTTCGCGGGCACCGGCGCCTCTTCAGGCTCGACACCGCCGGCGGTCTCCGACAAGCTCGAGCTTTCGACCGGATCGTCTCTTTCCTTCTTGTCCTGAAACCAGAGGAACGAATTAGCGATCGACCCTTTTGCGAGGAGAGCAGAAAGGTACGAGCTTGGAGGGGCGGGAGCGATACTCGGAATCTGGCGAAGTCGCCGGCGAACTTCTTCCGGTTGAAATTGATTCCGGCGAACAGGAACGATGATGGGTCTCTTTCCATGGCCGAAAAGTAGAGAACTTTGAGGTCGGATGGAGATGAAGAATGCCGAGGAGGAGGAGGAGGAGCAGGGGAAGAAGAGGAGCAGGAGGAAGCAAAACGGCAGACCGTTGAAACTCGACCAGGGGACCAACTAGGGTTTTAGAGCAATTTGGGTTTTAGTTTTTAACAGTTGCTTCATCCGCATTTAAATTAAAATAAAATAAAAAAGATTTTTAAAAAGTGTATTTTAAGATTATAATGATAACGTTTTTGTTTTTTTTTCACGCACTGCGAACGGAAACAAAAAAAGTGTTTGTTCTAACATTTTTTGAGCAAAGAAACGCGTTTTGTAACGTTTATTAAATAAAAAATGAATAAACACGTTTGGTAAATTTTATTCTTTTTTATTCTTTTAATTTTTTAAACATTTTTATTTTATTTTTCATTTTTTTTTTCTTTTTTATTTTTATTTTTTTCGACCAGTCCCCCGCCCCCAGTGACTAGCCAACGGGGCGGTAGCCTCGCCCGGCCACGGCGAGGCTCCGGCGAGGTCGCCGGCCCTCGACGGCCGGTCGCCGGCCATGGCCGAGGCCGGTGACCGGCGAAAGAAAAAAGAAGAAAAAAAGAAGAAGAAAAGAAGAAGAGAAGAAGAAGAGAGAGAAGAGAAACGTTTCTTCATTTTTGTTTCTGGAACAAGAAACAACAATTTGTTGTTTTTTTTTTTTGTTCTTATTTTGTTCCAGGAACAAAAAAAAAAAAAAAACAAAACGTAACCAAACGCGTTTCTATTCTTTTTTTTTTTGTTTCCTAAACAAAATCCGTACAGAAAGTATTCCGAAACGTTTCTTTGGAATGTTTCCATGCACGCCCTAAGATTATAATAAACTTATATTATTGGAGAATTAAAATGTCTATTGTTCGAACATGTGATGTCCCCAATTATTTTTGGGGATGAACTTGTCAAGTTTTATATTCGCCTTTTATGATCTTTAAAAAATAGCATGATCCTCCGTTATATTTTTTAACATAGACTATGAAATGAAATTGAATGTGTAAATGACGTTTTGTGAATAATTGTAAGTTGTTGGATAGCAATTACTTTGTTGAGAATATATGTGTTGTGAGATTTGTATCACGACCTTGATCCTCTCAAGAGAGTTTAATTTGCTACTACAGCGTGCTCATGTACATTATGGTTATGGTGTTTACACTATAGGAAACGTATAAAACCTATGTATTTTGCTACCCAAATATTCGATGAACTTCTTTTCCAAACGTATGATTTTCTAGTTATGGTATTGAATTACTTGCTTATTATATAATTTGCTCATTCAACATGTAGGTTGAATCACTTATAATTTCATATATTTTAAGTACTTTTGAATTCTTGATTAGGTATTAGAATGTGGCGCAAATGTATTTTTCGAATTTCTGGCATATGCAATTTTGGAATGTGTATATCGACTTGGGGAACAAGAATCATCTTTGTAATTTTAAGGTTATTTATGAATAATTACCTAGTGAATATGGGGTGGTAGACTACCATACTCGATGGACATTGATTGAGTGCTTAAAAGTCCCCAAATTTAGTTTTACATAATAAAAATGAGAAGAAGGAGAAGAAGATGATGGTGAGGGTGAGGTGGTGGAGTTTTAGACTATAACTTGTATATCTATTTTGGGATAGCTGAATTACTTCGATATTTTGGTTAGTTAATCTTGAATAATATCATATACGGTACATATTATGTTTTCTTGATTTTTATCCGGGTCATTATGTACAGCGAATTAGAGACCTTGGCCACAAATTTATTATCCTAAAAAAATCAATAAGTTTATGTATTGCACTCTTTATATATTTATGCTTTAACCTCTCACCTAATAAACGAGTCTTTGGGCGTGCAATAAAAACCAGGAAACGTTTTATCATATCCCGTGTTTGGTAGACTTCTGTGGGATAAGGATTTTGGATATAAACCGGATATAAACCGGATAAAAAAATCCGAGGGGAGGTGGGATAAGGTCGGATAGGATTTCTTTTATTCGAAACATAAAACCCTATGCCTTTTTTTCTTTCTTTTTTTTTGTTTCCAAAGTATTGACGTTGAAATTCTCCTCAAAAGCAAAAAAAAAGCCTCCTTCCTCCGCCAAGGTAAGACCCCGTCTAAATCAAAAAGTCGCCCTCCCAATCAATTCCCCCCACCGCGATGTTTTCCCTATTTCAATTGCACCCTAGCCGCCGGCGTCCCAATCGTCCCTGTCGTGTCGTCGGGTTTGGGCGATCGCGGCCCGTTTTGGCGCGGTGGGGATGCGGGGGAAGTACGTGAATTCTTCTGTTATTGTGTTTTTGACTCTCTTTTTTTTCGTGGATTGGTAGTATGGTGTCCTTTTTTTTGTTCTTTTGTTTTTTTATTGTCTGCTAGCAATTATGGGGGGTGGGATTGATTGAGGCGAATGTGGCTAATTGCTTGGAAAAATTGAAGCTTTTCGATTTTATTTTTTTTGGTGATGATGACTGATGAGGTTTGCTGCTCTTGTCAAATGCATCCGTCTAGGCATTGCGATGATGAGTCTATTACTTGCATCAATTGGGTTTGTGATGATGAAAACAATAAAAAGTGGGTTCAAAATGGGTTCAAAAAGGTCTGTGACTATGAATGTTTAAAAATGCAGTAAAAGCTAAACAAAAAGTTTCTAAGTAAATTGGATTGCTACGTGAAACGGTCTTTGCTTTCATATTTTTTTCCTAGGTTAATCTATAACGCATTTGTTGTTCTATCAAAATTGTGTTGAGTATCGATGATATTTGCTTTAGTGGGAGAAGAAATTGATTACTTACCTAGACATATCCGACTTTAAATTTGTAGTTTAAAACAAAAAGAGATTGGATAGGATATGAGGATCCGACTTTAAATCCGTAGTTCACCAAACAATTGATGGGATATAAAAAAATTCATAGATTTCTAATTGATGGTGGTGACGTCTTTATAACTTTGAATTTCTTTCTCTTTTTTTTAATTCCACGTCACCATTTTCAGACAAAATTCCCGCGCATCGCCGTGAAATTACGCACCCGAGGGAGAATTTACGAACGTTCCTTTTTTTTTTTTTTTCAAGTTTATGAACTTTCCAGAGCCAACCCCTCTCTCTCTAAGCTGAAGCAGCAGCAAGGGCCCGTCGATGGCGGCCGCCGCCGTCTATCGCTCTCTCGCCTCCTCCCTCGCTCCCTCTCTCCACAAGCACTTCTCGCACTTCTCTCGTCTACTAAGCTCGCCCCATGTCAATCTCCGCCCTTCCGCCGCCGTCGCCAGGGCAGCCGCGTTCCCACCTTTCGCCGCCGCCGTCCGTCCCGGGCACCCGAGCTCCGCTTCCTCGCGGCCGTTCTCCACCGGCTCCGACGATGCCCACAAGCCCCGCGCCCCCAGAAACCCCAAATTAGTCAACTTCTCGCTCTCCGACTCCGAAGACGAAGAGGCCGTGGGGGAGGGGGAGGGCGACGGCGGCGCGGCCGCTTCGGCCCCCGCGGACAAGGCGAAGCTCCCGCCGCCCTACGACCCGTTCGGCAAGAAGCCGGCGGTGGAAGAGCCCGAGGATCCCAAGAACCTGCAGGAGGTCTTCCACAAGATGCGGTCCGAGGGGCTGACCGACTATGCGGTCAAGATGTTCGACGCTTTGTCCAAGGACGGGCGCACCCACGAGGCCCTCGAGCTCTTCGGCCAGATCAAGGACAAGGGTCACATGCCCGACGTCGTCGCCCACACCGCCGTCATCGAGGCATACTGCAATGCAGGTGCGGCACCATGTCGGATGCACTCACTGCTTGACTCAGCTTGAAAAGTTGACACTCGATATGCTCAAGCTTGGCTTGAAAATCCAATGAAAGTATTAGCTTGGTTTGCATAAGTATTCGAGCAGATGACGTGAGTAGGCTTCAAATGCTCGAATTAAGTAGGACGGAGTCCTAACTGGACTAGATTTCGATACTCGAATAGCTCAAATTTGATAAGAGCCGATCAAGCTCGAGTAGCTTGTGCAAATTAAGTCGAATCATTTACTCTGCGGTCCAATTATTCAGATGAATTATTTCGAAACCAGTAGAAGAAGGCGTGCGAAGTCCGGTGTTTTTCTGTCGCCGTGATGGGTTTTCTATCACGCCAAGTATAGGAATCTGAATCATATGTTTCCCATTGCAGGCGGACAGAGCAAAGAGGCGCTCAAGGTATTCATGCGGATGCTGGCTTCCGGGTTGCGCCCAACGCCTACACCTATGCAGTCCTCGTGAAGGGACTTGCAGACGATGGGAGGCTGGCTGATGCGAAGAAGTACGTCATAGAGATGATGAGCAAAGGGATGATGCCCCCTGCTGCAACCTATGCCGCGGTGTTTGAGGTGTTCGCAAAGGACGGGAAAGAGGAAGAAGCGAGGGAGTTCCTCGAGGCGATGAAAGGCAGAGGGTTTGTGCCTGATGAGAAGGCTGTTAGGGAAGCGATTGGCAGCAAAAGAGGTCCTGTTTTCAGGAGTGTCATGAGCATTCTCTTTGGGAAGTAGAGAGACTCTGCCTGTGTGCTGATGAGAATGAGAAAATTTTTGACTTTCTGAGTTTGGGGTGGTGATTCTTGCCTTCTTGGCAATGTCGGAATGTCACTTCTGCAATGTGTCTTTGTCACTGATGGATAAGGAAGAAGCCGCCATTGAAGGCTTGCCTTTGAAGCTCTTGTTGGTCAAAAGGGTTTGTTGAGTGGCTTGCCTTAGACAATTCATCAAGAAAGGAACTCAGACTAAAGCATTATTCCTAGGTACTAGGTTAGACCATGAACCACTGGTCCAGCGCTTATGTTGTGCCGGGGCGTGATCCCGGGCCTCGGCCTCGTCCCCATTCTTGCCCTCAGTTCCCTCACCATCATCAGGTCAGGTGCTTGGCGGTGAATTTGATCGACCGAATCAATGGAAAACGGGGGAGGATCTTTGTCAAAAATGGAATTGTGATGCTGGAATCTTAGGTAATGGTGGGCGATATTTTAATAGGTAAATTAACTTATTAGACAGCGAAAGAACTATCATTTGTTCCATAAGATAGATTGTCACGAGCCATACTTCTACGTTGGATCAGACCACCGAACTCTACAAACTACATCACAAGATGGCAGATTGTGCACAAGCTGAAAATCAAAGCGGTACAGGTTTGAGACAACGACCCCAAAAAGATTTAGTTTACTATGGTCGGTTCTAATTTTAGGGTTAATACCCTGAAAAATCCCAAACTGGTACATCTGTAATAAATTTACCCTGACTTAATAATACATAAATTGATACATTAATGACAAATTTACTCTAAATTAATTTATTCGACCGCAAAAAAACACAAAATTGATAAATTTGTGACAAATATATTGTTAACTAAATTGGACTAATGCCAAAAATTTTTTATAAAAATTGCAAACTGTAACAAACGAAATGTAAAATTTCATATTGATATACCAGTCATTGTCACTTATCACTTAACTTAATAATTTGATAATATAATTTAACGAAAATTAACCGAATGGTAAATTTGTCATAAGTGTATTAGTTTAGGGTAATTTGTTAAAGATATACTAATTTAGAATTTTTTATGATTAAAAAATAATTTAGAATAAATTTATTACGGTACTAATTTAAGATTTTTCAGGATATTAACCTTAAGTCGTGGGTTAGAATGACAGGAGACAAAATTTACTACGTACGGTCGGCTCTAAATTTTAAGTTTTGGGTTAGAATGACACGAGACAACGGAAGGTATTTTCCCTTTTGTCTGCGTCCTGGCTTTTGTCTGTTTGGCTTTGTTTCCTTCTAAAGTCAAATGAAACAGAAGTCAATAGAAACAGAAGTCAAAAGTAATTTCGATTCTCACGTATTTTCTAAAACAAAATTGCAAAATTATAAATAAATAAAAAATCCGCTCTCCGAATTTGAAATGTTGGAAATGCCCTCGTGAAGTTTGTGAATATATCAAAATTAAGAATGGATAAAGATATTAATTAAAAGAGCAATTCCCATACTTGTGTTGCGTGATCATACACTTAATCCTATTTAATTGTTACGTTACTTGACATGCATAATTATTCAAGAGTCAATTAGAGAAATTTTTCTAATATTTGATTTTTTTTTTCAAGGGTTTGACATTGCTCGAATAGGCAAATAATTTTTTTTTCGACTCAAAAAACTCAAAATTTTAAAATAAAATTGCGAAATAAAAAAAAAAAAGCATTCTTTCTCCGAATTTGAAATGTCCAAATTACCCTCGCGAAAACCGCAAACATACCAAAACATAGATAAATATATTGATTATCAACCCAAAAAAAAGGAGATAAAGATAACCATTACAAGAGTAATCCATAGATCGCATGCCGCGTGATTGATTAGGCCTAATCTTGTTTGATTGTTACGTGGACAACTTCGGATGCTGGTATTCAAAAAATAAAAGAAAGAAATAATGATAATTATTTGAGTATCTTAATTTTTTTGGGGGGTTTGACGTCGCTCAAATACAAAATAATAATAATAATAATAATAATTCGACCCAGAAAAGATTTGATAAAAAACCGTCATTTTTCTGTTTTTTCCAGCGAAGAAGACTGCAGAGCCGCCATTGATGCCTCCGCCAGCCAAAGCAAATTTCTCTCTCTCTCTCTCTCTCTGCATTATCGCGACACTTTCTCTCTCTAGCGATCCGTCTCCTCCAGCTTGACTGCGCCACCTCTCGATCCATCCCCGCCCCTCTCTCCAACTCGACTAGGTCAGTTCCCGTAAAACCCTAACTCCCCTTCCCATTCCGTGAAAGGAAACAGGGTTCTCGTGCAGTTGGGGGCTTCGAGTTTCGTTTTTCGATGGCGGTTGTCGGTAATCACTGATTCGTGCGGTTTGCTGTCTGATGTGAAGCGAATTCCGTCGTGGGTTTCCGCGTTTGTTTGGGGAGAGCGTGGGGAATTTTTGTTTTTTTGTTTTTTTTTTTTTTTTGGCGGGGGTTTGCGGCATTTGGTTGCCGGCCGGTTGCGGTTCTGGATAAGGGTTCGCGGCGTTTGCGAGTTCAGATGATGTGAGGCGAATTCCGTCGTGGGTTTCGCGTTTGTTTAAGGAGAGCGTGGGGAAATTTGGTTGCTTTAGCTACATTGTTTGGACAACTGGCAGGAGAAGTAGACTGATTGAGCTGTTAGTGGAGATGATTGTGGTAATTTTTTTTTTTTACGGGGGTTTGCAGCATTTGCTTGCAGGCTGGTTGCAGTTCTGGAATAGGGTTTGTGGCATTTGTGAAGTGCAGTTGGAGGAGAAAGAAGGATTGCCATGCGGACTGAGCTTGGGAATTTGAAATTGAAAGTGTAGGTTGTGTACCATTAGTGGCCTGCGCTTGGAGGTATGTAGAGTTGAGTAATAACAGTGTGGGTTGTCAATGTTTAGTTGGTTTTTGTTGACGAATGCTTTTTGTCGTCAGGACGCGTTGGTGGATCAGAACATTGCCATGGCCGAGTCGGTGCCGATTTACTTCAGCATCATCGCATTCTTTTGCACGGTGGGGGCCATTGCTTTGGCCATTCTTCACATCTACAGGCACCTAATTAACTATACGGAGCCCATCTACCAGAGATATATTGTCCGGATCATCTTTATGGTTCCCGTGAGTGTTTCCATTCTTGCTGAGTTTAATGCTGCCTCTTCAATTGGAGTTTCCTTTCAATCAATTTAATTTGTTCCACGTAGCGTTGTGGCTCGTTTCCCATTTTTTCATAGCTTTTCCTAGTTTGAACAATCAATGTGCCTTATTTTGGAAATTACAAATTGAGTTTAGTGAGCAAAATTTTTTATTTGATTAAGGTGAAATTGGGCCGTTAGGTGGATTGCTGTTGATTGGCGCTTGTGATGATTATGAACACTTGTAAATGAGTGTCTGCTCTCAACTCAGTTGACTAAATGAGGCAAAGAATGCTTGGGATGTGCCGGCACTAAAGATAGAAGAGAAATTTGGAATACTTAGCTTTTCTTAGGTGTGTTTATCCAATTGTGGATCAGTGAAATGCTTGTTGACTTATAGCTTAAAAAACGATAGACGTGAGGATTATTTGGTGTCAGTATATTGCCTTGGGATCAGGGGAAACAATTGTAATGCTTATTCCAAGTCTAGCTCATGTAATTACATGATTTGCTGATTTGCTCTGTATTACTCAACAGGTATATGCTTTGATGTCCTTCTTGTCTCTGGTTTTACCTGGGAGTTCAATATATTTCAACTCCTTTCGGGAAGTGTAAGTGCACTCTTATCGATGCAATTGCATGCATGTGCAATCTTCTCTACTTATGTTTCTTCTCCCTATCATTGGTTATGGTCATTTTGGGGTTGACTTTTATTTTATGTTGAATGCCCGAAACCTCTCGAAACATACACTCATTGACCTGTGTAATCATTTTAGAGTTCTTTCATAATTTCTTAATATTAACAGTATATATTGTTTTTTAATGTTCTGGAGGGAAAACAAAAAGTATGTAAAGAAGCTAGAACAAGTAACGCCAAGCTTGATTATTTTGTAATGTCATTTTCATGGTTTGATGGACAATGCCTTTTTAAGCACTCCTATAAATGCTATTGGCTTGAGTCGCAGCATTATCGCATAACCTGAATGACTTGTATAAGAATAGATGGAATAATGAATCTTCCCTTACTATGAAGTAGATCATGCATACTTTTTTTCCTCTTAGTCAATAAAGGTACACATTTTGAAAAGGTTATGCAGATTATATTATAAACTTTGATCAATGGTACATTGCATCCTGTTAAATTCTGTTCCCCTGACACCGTTCTGATTTTGAACTGTTTTCAGATATGAAGCCTGGGTTATTTACAACTTTCTGTCTCTGTGCCTTGCATGGGTTGGTGGGCCAGGAGCTGTGGTTCTGAGCTTAAGTGGTCGTGTTCTCAAACCGTCCTTGTTTTTAATGACATGCTGTTTTCCTCCCTTGCCACTGGATGGGTTGGTCCCCGATCTATACCTTTGCAAGTTCTACAAGAGTTAATTTGGTCCTTGGAATATTGCTTTATTAAGTCACCTTGACATCAACACTTAGGAAAATTAGATGATATAAATGGGGTCATTGGGCCTTTGGCAGTCATCTTGAATAAACACTTACTTTTGGCCCAAATTTGTCATATTGTGGTTCTCTGTTTTTTTTTTTTTTTTTGGCTACACTTGTTTTTCTTCCTTATTATCTGGCAAACAAAAAGAGTTGGATGCTATCAACAGCATATATGAAGATTGGATATAGATTCAAGATCTCAAAGCTTTGTTACAACTTATGATTATACAAATTACTTTCTTACCTGTCAAACTGATACATGAACTTATCGTGAATTTTTATACCTTTGTTGCAGACGTTTCATACGTAGATGCAAGCAAGGATGCTTACAGTTTGTAATACTGAAGCCCATTTTGGTTGTTGTTACCCTTGTCCTCTATGCTCAAGGAAAATATCATGATGGAAATTTTGATCCTCGACAATCATACCTGTATCTCACTATCATCTACACTGTATCATACACGATGGCTCTTTATGCTTTGGCACTGTTTTACGTGGCATGCAGAGATCTACTCCAGCCATTCAATCCTGTTCCGAAGTTTATCATCATCAAGTCTGTTGTCTTTTTAACTTATTGGCAGGTAAAAGTTATGTGTAGTTTTCATACATACCTAACCCATTTCGTCTTCCCTTGTCACCAAACCCAATGAGAATAGAAATAAGAGTTGAGAAAAATGTTCTAAACCTCATCTGCACTTCCCAGAGAACAGAATGGCTGTAGCCATAAAATCACCTTGCATGCATAGATCCTCACAAGTCAAAGCAAAAGAGAAGTTGGCATACTGATTTTCATGAACACGTATCTTATTGAAGTATTGGAGTACAAACCTAATGAATCGCAAAGGGCTTTGTCTTAAAGCACACGGATATTTTAGGAGAGTTTCGCTTTTACTTATCTTGATAGTCACTATTGATTTCAAGGGTCACAAGCTAGGTTGTGTGGTGTTTATTTTTATAGTACAGAAGGAATGATGGTTCGATTTGGCTAATCTTATTCTGAATTAGTTATCCCAAATTAGAATTTGATAGCAAATTTGCATTTTGGTTAAGATGTGAGATAACTGTAGATCTCTTGTGTAATGTGTTGCTGATTATTTTGCTGGAAAGCAGCTTTTAAATTTAGTTAGCGATATGTAATTTACTATAATAATTTTATGAGGTGGCATATTTCTGTTATGGTTTTATTCTTGTAGTTATGTTAAACTATTTTATCTGCTGTTTGAATCTTTTCCCGGGCTTGCATCCTACGTTCAACTTGGTTCCCTTCCCTTTTTTGCAGGGTGTCTTGGTTTTTCTTGCTGCAAAGTCAGGCCTTATAAAAAATGCAGAGGAAGCTGCTCGGTTTCAGGATTTTATAATATGTGTTGAGATGCTAATTGCTGCCATTGGTCACCTTTATGCTTTTCCATACAGAGAGTATGCAGGTGCAAATATCGGCGGCTCTAATAGTTTCATGGGGAACCTTGGCCATGCTTTGAAATTAAATGATTTTTACCATGACACCGTCCACCAGGTTAATAGTGAGCTCTGTGTACTTTATGCTTGTGATTTGCCTGTGATGGTGTCTCAAGTAGATTCTTTTCTTTTATTTTTCTCTTTGCAGTTTGCGCCAACATATCATGAATATGTCCTTTATAATCATAGCGAGGGTGAAGAGGGCGCGAAGAAGTATCGATCACGCACATTTGTGCCAACAGGCCAGGAAATGGATACTGTAAGAAGAAACAAACATGTGCTTGGAAACAAGATGGATGAACTGCAGCTCTCAAGTTCTTCTGGTGAAAGCACGCCCAGGAATCACCCCTCTGTGCCTGATTCAACAAATTCCGAAGCCATGAATGCACAATCTTCCCCTCTTGTTGACCTCTCAGTCTCGTCATCTACACCATACGACATGACACTTATCGATTTAGACATGTCTAACTATCCAGCTGAAGTTCCAGCAGCTAATGATGGGCAGAAAAGGTGACAAGAAAAATTGCTGCATCTTCACTTAATGGATTTAATTGCCCTTAACATAGAGGGATAAATACGAAAGAGTAACATGGGTTGATGGAGACAGATATTGCCTTTTATTTTGAGGAAACCAATGCTCGTGTCATCATATCCTTCAAGGTACTCATTGAATTTTGGGCTTCCTGTTGGAATCTTGTTTAGTGGTGGGCTTGTCCAGTGTACATTGTAGTTGAAGATTTCTCAAACTTTTACAAACTCACGGTGTTCAACTTGTAATTCAGTGTCAAAATAGATTCTTGGCTTCCATGTGTTCTAGTTTTGGCGTGGGAGTGAGCACATGTGATTACCATGGTCCAAATTGGAGTATACATTGGTTTGTACATGAATTTGCAGTTAATTCTATTGGTAAGTGATTTTTTCATTGTGCGCCATAGTCTTGAGCCATTAAAGTCTCCTTACTAGCTCTTAGCGAGAATTTTATTGAACGCAAATATATCAATCCGCTGTTACTCCTGGAGCTATTGGCGATGAGCTTGAGCCGTTTTTTCTCATGCAAGCAAAGAAGCACATGTAACTGTTGCTTGTCTGATGAGAGTTTTTATTTATCTTTTCTGTTTAGCTTTAGACGTGTACTGAAACGTCCCATAAATCTGGCCTTTATTTGAGCACTTTCTGCTCTTCTTCCCCATGTATTCAGGATAGGTAAAGTAACCTGCAGAGGCTATCTTTTGCTTGGCCATGATGTAATACATGACTGTATGCACATGCTGAGATATGATCTTTTGACGTGCACATCTAGATCACCACCTCAGGTGTCTTTGCATTCTTAGCAGCAACGGCAACCATATTTGACTTTTATTTTCTTAATATATCCCAATGCTCTGATTTTGTCACTCTATGCTCTTGGTTTGCTGAGTTAGCCTGGACTAACTTGCATGGTTAGGGAAGAAATTTGGGGTTGTTGATGTTGCCAGAAGAGGAAGCTCTCGTGGGCCATGACTTTCTGTGCAGAAAGCATCTTCATGGTTGCTTTAACTGCTTAGACTCTTCTCTCTCTCTCTCTCTCTCTCATGGGTTTTCTCCTGTGTTGACATGAATATGGTATGCTTGAACATGTTGAGAAAAGGACTATCTTGGGAAGACCATTTTTTCTAAAAAGCAAAGGGGATGTCCCGTATGGGCCAAACTTGATGGCGAATGATGCAGACCCTGAGAAGAAAAGATGGGGGGTTGGTTGCACCTGTCTTTGATCATCTCATCCTGATCACGACAGAAAAGGCTGGTGTGGAACGATCTTAAAGCTTTCTTGCGATCTCTTCTTCTCAAAACTGACGAGCCAATCGCCTCCATGCATCATGCACTCGGCTTTTCATTCACACTCATCATCGTCATTACGTAATCATCCTTTTCAAGCAACCGACCCTCCTTCCTTTTTACCCTCTTTTTGCCAATCAGACATGAATGGTCTCATATCAGAGCCACCTTTCTCACTACCCACCACGGGACGTCTGCTGATGTGAACGGTCAAGATCGGACCAAACAAATTTGGATTTTCATGATCTGCTGAATGTGATGCAATGCCCCACCTAACCTGCTAAAGTTACCATTTCCCCAAGTACTTCCAATTAAACTGCAAGTTAGGAAAGAATAGAATGACTCGCCACAGGCAAAACCTAAGATTCATTCCCACAGGGGCTTAACTTAGACATGAACTAAATATGGTCATGAACTCGAAACAGGTATCGGTGGTTCGATCTAGTTCGATGAGATCTTGACAATTCATGTGTGTCACTAAAAAGATGAAGTAAAGATTGAAGGGTGGTCGTTTTCCAGGGAGGGGTTTATTGACGAGGAATATGCTGTTTACTTTGTCGATAATCACAAAGATTAAAAGAGAGATAAAGAGCTTATCCAAAAAGTTAGAGGAATAAAGGAGGAGGGGAAAGCGGGGAGAGATAAAAGATAGAAGAAAAAGAAGAAAAAGGTGAGGGGGCACAAAAGGCGCGTGATAACCCTTCCCCTCTTTATTAACTTTCATAAGCCAAGTTGCTCATGTGCAACAGTTGAAAGCTATAAAGACCCTCTCTCAGCCTCCCATATTTTTCTTACCAAAAAAAAAATATATATATAAAATAAAATAAAAATTAATATTACAAAAAGCTCTAAATTTGGTATACCTTTAACAAATTTACTCCAAATTAATTTTGACTACAAAAAATCTCAAAATTGATGTATTGTGATAAATTTTTTCTCCATTAGTTTCCATTAATTGAGTTAATATTGAAAGCTATAAACCCGTTTGGTTCAGCATTCCCAAGGAAAAATATTAAGCGTTTGATTCACATTTTTTAGGCTCCATTTGCCAAATGCTAGCATTTGGAATGCTGGAATGAGGTTTAATGAATTTTTTTCTTTTCAATATTGCCCTTACTGACAATCATGTTTTCCCCTTTTGCCATCACCTGTTTTGGGCTTTCAGCATTTTTGGAATGCTAGGTTGAGGTTTAATGAATTTTTTTTTGTAATATTGCCATTACTGATAATCATGTTTTCTTCTTTTGCTCTCAAAAAACACTATTTATCGTCTTCTTCCTTGGATTTAGACTTGTTGCTTCACCGCGAAGCTCAACCGATGAGCAGTGCTCAGCCGCGAGCGATCAGATCTGACCATTGAGAAGCCTTGCCTGAGGTTGCGCGACCTCAGGCGTTGCCTGGGTTGCTCGACTTTAGGCGGCGGCAGCGTCGCTTGGGTCGCTCGACCTCAGGTGAGTCGCCTCCCCCCCACCACCACCGCCACTAGCCATCTCCCCACCACCACTACCACCACTGTTGAGCTGCTCCCCCACGATTTTCCCCTTTCCACGCTGTTGCATCTCCTCCTCCCTTTTCTTTTCTTTTCTTTTTTTTTTTTCTTTTTCTTTTCACTTTAAAGTTGTTTTGCAAAATATATACAAAAAATGAGTTTCCAAACACACTTGCATCTTAAAATGCCCATTCATTCAAAGATATTCGGGGAAATGCAAAGCCATTTCCCTAAAGTTGAACTAAATAGGCCCGCCTCTCAAGCCTCCCATATTTTTCTTACCATAAACAAAATTAAATTATTAGAAAAATAAAATAAAGAATTAATATCATAAAAAATTTCAAATTAAGATATGTAACGCCAAAAATTTTAAGCTAATGCATTTCTAATAATTTTATTGAATTAATATTATAAAAAAACTCCAAACTAATATACCTAAGACAAATAGATAGCAAAATTATGAATTATCATATATCATTCAATTCAATAATACGATTATAGAACTTAACAAAAATTAACAAATAATTATTTTTTTGAGATAAATTTATCATAAATATATTAGTACAAGATTTTTCATGATATTAATAAAAAAAATTAAGCGCAAAAGCCAAATTGATATATATAGGAGTATGTAGTGTCCAAGTGAGCGTATTCCCTCGCAAGAATCCCCTCCATCACCACCACCACCAAACGGTCCTCTTTCTCTCTCTTCTCCGGCGGCGCACGCTTCGCCGCTTTCGCAGACTCGCCCGCAACGATGCAACAAGACCAGGAACCGCACAGCTCGCTCCTCTGAGGAAACACCTGAGCCCAAAAATCTCACCTTTTCCGCCACTTCTCGGCCCGAAATCTCTCCCCCTCCTTGCCCATCTCCCGAAACGGACGCCGACCCATGATTTCCTCGAGCACCGCGGTGGCGGGTCCGGCGGTTTTCAGGACGGATTCCATGGACAGCAGCGCCGGCGGCGGCGGCTACGGCTGCAACTACGGCTACAGGATGATGGAGAAGCGGCAGCTGTTCCTGAGGAGCTACCAGTTCAGCAGGAAGCGGAGCTTGGGGGAGCGGATTCGGCGGTCGCTGAGGCGGGTCAAGCGGGTCGTCTGGCTCAGGCTCCGGTCGGCTCGCCGGTTCCGGAGGCTCGTCTGGGCCAGGCTCTGCAGATCGGTCCGGCTTCATCTCCACGGCGGGCACGGCTGTTCTTGCGTCTACTACTGCAACGGCAACAGAGGAAGGAGAAGGAGATCGGGCTTCTTACGCCTTCTCAATCCCAGCAGTAGTCACAGCAATAGCTACGACTCCTGCTTCTGGTAGTGCAAAACCATAAGGAAAGATGACTTCTTTTTTTTTCACCTTTGTTCCTTTGCCCTTTTTCTTTATTTTTAGTTTTATTTTCCTTCTGTGCTCTGCATGTTAGGTCGAATCTTCGTGATGATTGGTAGGAATGTGATGATTTTCCTTAGTTCAGTTCAGATGTTGCAGTAGTTCTCTGGTCTGTCCCTTTATATTCTCTGCTCCCTTTATAATGATAGAAAGAAGTTATTTTCCAAGTAAATTAAAGCAAATACCAGCTGCTCCAGGATGCAATAATCTCTTTGCTATGCAGGAACACCCGCAACCTTCGATTCCAAAATTACAAATTTTAAAGAAAAGTGTGTTTAGAAGACCATCATCGTTGTCTCTTCTTCTGCAAAAGCAGCTTCAGCAGAAAATAGATCAGAAAATAGAACTGCCCATTCTCTCTCTCTCTTTCTCTCTCTGGTAGTGTGTGGATGTTGGTGTCAGTGTCCGTTTCTTCTCTGGTTCATATTTTAGTCAAACATAGTTTATGGTGAAGCCATGAGAAAGCCGAGAGAGAGAGAGTAGGACATGGCGATATATTAAAGAACGATGGTAACGGGGCAAGATGGGATGGAACCCACTTAATTACGCCCTGCATTTCCGGTTTCTGTTTTATTTTTTTTATCCTTCTCTTTGATTTTAGCAGCAAGGAGGCATTGAACGGATGGTAGGTTCTCAATGCTTGGAAAAGCAGGGGCAGCCCTCTGCTTTCAGCCATGGAGGAGGGGGGGACCTCCTCGTTGTTCTAGCAACTGCAAATTCTTCATTTAAGAAAAGAAAAAGAAAAAAAATGAATTCTGGGGCAGCATCTTTATTTTCTGAAACTATATTAACTATAATTTGTCTAGAGTGGTTAATAAAAGAAAAAATCCATGGGACCATATTCTGTCGGTCATGGCATTTACCTTATCCAGACATGCCATATGCCTGTGAATTCTTGTGGGGTCTTGGCGATGGATAGTCTAAGCTTTTAAGTAAAACATCGAATTCTAATACTCTTCTTTTATTTATTGGTAAATACCATCGAAAACCAATCTAATTCTCTATGACACAATTATCCCAATCTCATCTTCATCGTACAATAAATTTTAAAGTGGTACCTCAAAAGACACCTACGGAAAAGCTAATTTTCTTCTCACAAAAAACCTCAAATTTTGCGTCTCATGGCACATTTGCTCTAAACCAATTTCCATCTCACAAAAAATTCCAAACTGGCACCTTGACTATCTACCCCCCGTTGAAATATATACATGTGAATTTTCCACTTAGGATATGTCATTCTCCATGTGAGATTTGTCTTTGATAGTCATTGACCACGTGTGTCAACACATTTGCATTTCAACGGGATGTTAACAAGATGAAAATTAATTTGGAGGTAAATGTGTCATAGAACATCAACTTGAGATATTTCATCGTTTTAACTCATTGTTCATTTATCTATAATATCTATCCCCCAAATTCCATTACATTCACATTTGGTAATTTAGTGGAAGGTCGAATTCATATGTGAAGAAAAAAGATCCAGTGACTTATGTTGCGTATACATTGCAAAAGACACACCCCTTAATTCAATTTGGGGTTCCGAGAGATCCAATCTTGCGAAAGCCAACATGATGAACGTTATTTCAAGTCAAAGTCAACATTTTACGCAGATTCATTGTCTTACAACTACGTTGATTGTTGATGACGCTCTCTCAAATGTTTAGGAACCCTTGAGCTGTCATGAAAGTCGGCAAAAACAGGAAAAGGAAAGCAATCCTCCAAATAGTGAAGTAAAATCAAGAATCAGATTTCCATGTCCCTAAGTTAAGGTGGGGGGATGAACAGGAGACTCTAGGTTAGGAGGAGCTGGCATTCCACTAAAGTCAAACTGCGGATGAGAGATGTGGCCAAAGTACTAAGAAAAATTAGAGAAAATTATAGTAATAATAAAAAAGAACAAGAAAGAGAAACGAGAAGAGGGTAGAGAGAGAAAATTCAAAGGGGGTGGCGTGTCATGTCATCTACTTCTTTTGCACATACACATGCACTTGCTGTTCAACTTGACTACAGCAACAGCAACGAAAGTCACATTGGTCTTGGCTCTCTCTGCAAGTACAGTCTGAACTGGTGTTTGTCTCACTCCTCCTTTGTTTGATTCTTTGGGCTCCATTGCTCTTTTGTACCCAGCATCACCTGGTGACTCGGGAGGACCATGATGACCCACCCCAACTCACCAGATTTTGGATCTTTACTGCCTTTTTTTCTTTGATGATAGCTTATGATCTGTCTCAAGATTATGATATCTATGACATGATTGAGGTAGTCAATGCACGAGAGAGACAGTGAAGTGCCACCTATCTCGACAATTAGGCCCATCCTACCTTGTCCCATCGGGTAAGACTGGGAGAGAGAGAGAGAGGAACCTCCAGTTTCTCATTCCATGCAAGGTTCTTTTCATTTCAAGCAAGACAAATACATCACATGAGAGTTGATTCCTTCATTAATAAGGAAGAATTTATAAAGCTAAAAATGGCAGATCATACTAAACATCTCGAGGAAGAAAGCGTGCAATGGAATCACTTTGATCGGATAAGTATATCCGCATTTCAAAAGCTTTTAGAAACATCAATATCGGAACTAAATTTGTCGCCATCTCAACCTCGCCTTTCTATTACCATTAGGCTTCAAGATCATTGGCCATCATGTTAATGAGTCAACTACAATTTCTTAGTTTTATGGATTTTAATAATAATAATATGATTACTCATGAGGTAATGACAAAAATGATCCATAAATTTTGATCCAATATGTAATGTAATTTTTGAATTTTTAATTTGTTCAATATACTTTTTGAACTTTAGTCCAATTAATAATGTCGTCCCTCTACTTTTTATTTGTCTAATATAATGTGCAATATTGTTCTTAAATTTATTCAAAGTGGTTTCCGAACTATTGATAAATGTTTAATATATTCCCTAAATTATATGAAAATGTCTAAAAGTTTAGAGATGACAATGCATGATGGATTAAATTTAGAAACCATTTGTGCCATCTTTTTATCATCCATTTAAACGCGATTCTAAAAACAGAATAAATAAATAAATATAAAAAGCTACAGGGAGATATTCCTGTACGCTGAAGTCAACCACAATGCCGCCTTCTTCAAGCAAGCAGAACAGAAGATGCCATTTATTGCCTAGGTTTCGTGACTCTTTGTGTCATTAGGAAGCATACGCAGAACTATAATAAAAATAAGGGATGATCCGTTAAATCCTATTTTGATATTAGGGCACGCTTAGCATGCGGAAAGCCTGACCTTGACTGCTTACTTGTTCATGTGGTTCCAGGTCCAGCTGTGGCAATCAAATCCAAGATCTATAAAAGATGCAACCCATATTAAATAACAATAATAAAATAATTATTGGGTGTTTGATTAAAGTTTGAATTAAATATAGCTTGACTTGAGTCACTTAAAAAACAGGGAGTAATAATGTGATAGCTCTCAATCAATAAGACAATAATTTGGGAAGTTATATGGACAGAAGGATGACCAAATAGCATATCTTCTATTAAAAATTAGAAAATTATCGGAAATTTCTGTAAATCAAAATCGTTGGTGCCATTTTATTCAGTGGTTAATGGATTTCTGTATTTTTTTTTCCTGCTATAGGTTTTATCTTGAATTTATGAAAATTTATGATAAAATAAAGAAAGAGACTTTTGAACTCTAATTAATATTGTCAGAAGTATAAACTCCAATGGTCACCTTATATTTTTTTAAAAAATAAATTAAGGAAGTTTTTAAATCAAATTGAGAAAGGCATACGCTCCCAAATCAAGCATTCATGGCCGTCCGTCAGCCTGAGCGGCTCGCTGGGCCTCGAGCATAAATGGGTTACTCAAACCGAACGGGCAAATTGCCAGCCAAGCCCGACTGAAAAACATACGTATACCAATGTTTTGTACACACACAAAATATAATTATATACACTCACGCGTATATATAGCAAAGAGCAATGAAGCATCTATCTCACTTTCTTACTTCTGAAATTCCCATTCGATATAATATATATGGTTAATATCACGAAAGTTTCAAACCAATACACGTGCTTAAATGAGTCATTGGCTGAGGACTACAACCCTTACTAAACAATCAATGAGGGTTGGCCAACCGTCTCTTGTGATTAGCGACCCGACCTTTATTGGACTTAAAAAAAAGGAATAGAAAAGAATAAAATTTTCAATTAGATTTGTTTTGCATGAAAGTGTTTTAGCAATAACTTTAAAAAAAAAAAAAAAAAATCATAAGAAATAAGTTTTTCTTAGATTGGGTTAAATATGAAAGTGTTTTATCAATATGGGTTGAGTCGAATATGGATAACTAGATTTGTATTGCATAAAAATATGTCAAAACTAGTTAAATTAATCAATTCGAGTTAGATTATTTTTTACTTGACCCAATCCTCACCTGACCCATCCGTTTAATTGGTCTAGCTTTTGTTAACCCATAGATTAGACCAACTTTCAAATTTAGTGTCCGCTCCCAAAAGGTCGTATCGACCCTAATTAAACTATATAACATATATCCGATTTTTTGAATTTGGTGTCCATTCTTGAAAGAAGGTTCATACTTTTCACACTTACGGCTACCAAACACGCTGTTCACTTCAAATCCAATCCTCAATTTTCCCACCAAATCTACCTACATCTATTTTTAACATCAAATTTCAAAATGCCTATCCTCATCCACCAAAAATTCAATATTTTTCTCCATTTTCGACATCATAAAGCTAGGATTTGGGATATATTTAAAGTTTCCTAATAGATTTACGGTGTGCGAATACCCCTCTTTTTTAATCAAAACAAAAGCTATAAAGAAATTAATGTCTCGAAATATAACGATAATTTTTTTTTTGATTTATTGTAATTTGGCGTGCGCCTAACTCGCGTGCATGATGTTGATATATATTAACCACAAATCTAACAGGCGGTCAAGCTCGAACAAACTATATACAAATATATTTCATTTATAATGTGTTTGTTTCAGAAAAAGAATTCGTGATAAATGAAAATATTTCCTAAAAATCGCTTAATAAGAAAATGTTTTTCTCTTTTCAAGTTAAAGAATTTATTTTCTTACCATTGACTAATCATTCACACTCAACCAAACATGTGAAAATTTGAAAATTAATTGCAAAAAATTTTTTTTTTTTCACTTGAACAAATGCATCTTTAAACTCTATTGATTTCACCAAAAATGAATAATTTGGATAATATTTTCTTAAAAATAATTACTTATATTGTTTATAAAAATGAATGGACAAAAAATATTTTTATTATTCACGAAAATGTTGAAACATATATTATTGCTGATAATAAAAGTATTTTTCTTTGATTAATCATCACAATCGATTAATTTAAAGGAAAATACTTTTCAAATTACTCATTTTCTTCCAAATAAATGGAGCCTTAAAATACTTATCTCATATACAGAAATAAATATAAAGAACCTACGCCAAAGCAGAATTGAATTGAAATTAAATTTATGCTCCTTGCCATCTTTAACCTAATCTGAAAATTTTATCAGTTTTATTGATTTGCCAACTTTTCTTTTTCTTTCTCGCAAGTCAAATTAAATTCTTTTTATTTATTTATTTATTTTTAAATTTTGGGTCGGCAAAGTCGGAATATTTTTAATTAGGGGTTCTGTTTTGGTGGGAATTCAATTCATGCTCTCTCCCCGTCCCCGTCTGAAGATGCAACCTCCGATGCCGACGCTGGAATGATCGGCAGTCTCCCTCCGTCGGTTTGATGTCTGTTTCCGGCGCCGACACCGGTGATCGGAAGAGGAGCGACGGCGACAATGGCCGCAACTTCGCGGCGTCCGGGAAGGCTCCGCCGCTCCTCAACCTCTTCTCCGCCCGCAACAGGCGGCCTCGCGCCAAAAACGGCGAAGGGCCGTGCGAGTCTTGCGGCGGCTCCGTCGCTAGGATCGGCTCCGGGTCTTCGGGGAAGAAGAGGGCCGGCCGCGGCGGTTGTCTTGGTGGCAAAGGTCGCGCCTTTTGTTTTGGCATGCCCGCGGCTCTGGAGTCGCCGTTCGCGTCTCGCTCAAGCGACCCCAATGATCCCACGTTCACTCAGGAGATGATGAGGGATTCGTTGGAAAAGAACGATTTTTACTCCAAGGAATGCAATCCCCACTCGAGACGTTGATGGTGGGGGGTGGGTTCTTGCTTGATTCGCAGCTGATGAGATTCTGGAAAGAAGTTTTGTTTCCTTTTATGGGGTCCTAGGCGGCGGACGACGGTTGATGAATTTATATCAACTGCGTCTGTGTTTTGAGTAATTGATGAGCGTCTTTGAGCGATTGGGAAGACAGAGGCTTTGAATTTTCAAGATGGTCTTTGCGTGCAGGGTCAAATTGTCACCGTAGGCTGATTGTTCAACAGGGGAGCTGAATGTGTAGAAATATGACTACGAAGGGTTAGTTGTTTTAACATTTCAATGACAGCAATATGGGACTAGGAATGATGGGAAAAAAATTTGGTTCGGATGGAATTGAATCCAATGTTAATTGATGGTGTTGCAAGTCGATTGATGACTCGTAGTTTGGATGGAATTCATTGAAAATCGATTGATTAGGAATTCATTGAAAAAAACAAAATCTGGTTTCGATGGAATAATTTGTACAGTGGCTTTGAGCTCATGGATTGACGTAAGTGGTGTTGCAAATCGATGATGACTCGTGTTTTCTTTGACAGTTTATTTGGACAGCTTGTCTTTCTGCAGTTCAATGGAGTGGGAACTTACTAAATTGGGGTTTTCAGTGAGCGGCTTTGAGTGTTTTATGGCAATGTGGCATGAATAGGAAGACAAAGATTTTGGATTTTCAGATGGGTTTTGTGTGTTGGTGTCGCATTGTCACTTGGGTTGATTGTTCATTAGGAGAACTGAATGTGGAAAACTCGAGAATGAAGGATCGGCTGGTTTGAACATTTCAGTGCCAGCGATGTGGGAAATAGGAGTCATGGGGAAACATTTGGTACGGATGGAATGGAAGTCAAGACAAGACTTTTAAGGCATATTGATTGGCAATGCAAATCAACAAGGCGTTGTAATTTCTTCAACCTTCATTAAAACCACTTGTCTCCTCAGCAGTTTGATGAGGTGGACAATTTAGACGCAGTTGGGGGACCACTGGGAAATCAGATGATTTCTTCGAGCAAAAAGGTTGTACTCTGGCTTCACACAGGTTGAGTTCCTTTATTTGTTTGGTGGTGTGACTTTGGTAATTTGTAGATAGCATTTGAATTATCATGAAACTGGGTGATTCTGAGAGGAGGAAGCGGGTTTTTAGTGCCTGGTGTTTTTCTTTCTTTCCCTAAAGAAGGAACATAAAGGGATGTTTTAACCCAATATATGAGTAAACCATTATGTACATAATAATCTTCTTTTTGAACCTAACCATTGTGGTGCCTTTTATTTCTCTAATCTTCATCATCATTGCTGTCCATATTCCCTAGCACTAGTTATTTTTTATGGTATGTCCAGTTTTCGAGGATTTGGTTATCATGTGCCTGATCCATATATTTGTCTCTCAACTGAGGCAACTGCATAACTTTCCTACTTAAATATCCATATGGTTAGAGCATGCTCAACTGGACCAATAAAGCAGATAGTTGGTAGTGTTGAATTTGAAAATGCCCATTTGAAATGTTGTCCTGAAATTGACTGATCAAGATGATCTGATTTTGACCCTTCACGTCCAGAGTTGGTATAATATTTTGTTCTTTTTATATCTGGGGCACTTCTCTTTAGAATTTGCACCGTGAGGATGAGTCTATGCAGTCATTTGTTTGGGAAACCACAAATAGTTAATATCAAAACATCTAGTTGTCTTGAGGATTCTGATACATGTTGGTATAATATTTTGAGCTTACACCTGAGAGCTCTCATTTGTTTGGGAAACCACAAATAGAATTTTTGTCATAGATGATCTGATTTTGATTTTTCATAGATGATCTGATTTTGGCCCTTCACGTCCAGAGATGTAGAAGATCTCAAATTCATAAGTAACAATGACCAAAAAGTTGGTTGACTGCTTCATTGAGAACTGCCATCCTTGTGCATGATATTCTGAAACTGGAAAGTGTTTGAGCAGCTGCTCAGAGAAATTGGTAGATTGAGAAGAAAACTAATATCATGATCACTGCTGGACATCAAGACTTCTCTTAATCTAGAAGTCAACCCAGATCGGCGAAGGCAGGGGAGAGTGATGTAATGATTGCCTAGCAAAATCTTGAACCATGGATTCATTAGTTCAGAGTCTTCGGACACTAAAATAATTGAGATTGGACCACAGGGTCAGTGATTCCCATGTTTATAATGAGATTGAACCCTTTCAGCAATGTGTTTGCCGGCTGCAGTGAGCATCAGTGAGCACCGGACATTGTTGAACAAATGCAAAACAAGAATGCTCGCAAGCAAGAAAGATCTGTCCAAGAATGGCTACTGTAATTTGTGGAACCACTGTATGTTATTTCGGGATACTTTGGATCCAAACGTCTTAACGTTGCTTCTGACTACCCAAAACGAAGCTTGGCATGCCCATATCAGCAGGTCAATAAAACCTCTCAAAGTGTTATTCAGGTTGCCTTGTCTTACATATGTCGGTTAAGATGGGAAGGGCACAGCAATATGAGATTTTCCCCAGTGGGCAGTGTACCAGCAATAAGAAACGGTGTCTTGCTGCTGGTTTTTCAGGATCGTTGCCCGATTGTTACGCATGGTTGTTAAGTGTTGCAATGATGGAGGTTTGCACGAAGGTTTAAGTTTTGCAATCGATTTTCGCATACGTTTTCCGACTTTCAACATGATCAAAAACCGAATCTCACATTTACCCAATTTCTAGAGGCACGAGAAGTACTCAGCCAACAGTTTCCTAAGTGTCAAATGAAAACCGCTTCTTCGTTACCTCCTGCATTTTACATCGGCTGATCCGATGGATTCACTGGGGACAGGGGAACAGAGACAAGTGACTGAGTGAATGCATAGTTGGAGATTGGATTCTTTAACGGACATTTCGTGTCACGGCCTGATCCAAGTCTGCAACGACCATGTGAAAATGGCGGTATGCGGCCTGAAAATGCTCTGAACTTCATGCACTCTGTTCTCGGAACTCACTCGCACAGCAGTTTGGAAATTAATACGCATCCTAACCACAGAATCACTTCATTAATGCTGCTGAAAAGGAATATAACTACATTGACAAGGTTCTTAAATGATAACTACGGATAGATTTCGGGCTGGAAGCACTACTTATGTAATCTATAATGTCAAATACCAGATAAATTTGCATCCGATGATGAATCATGAGGTGTCCCCAATCCTCATATTTATAGAATAAATGGATTTAATTAATATAGGTATATCTATATATGTCGCTCGAACATGGTTACTTACATCGATAATGTAACACATGGAAAGTCTCGACAAATTCACGCGTGCTATCCATCTAAATACCAAGAAAATGGAAATATTTCTCACTAATGGTCCTGCTTCACTTGACTTGACGGTCGCGGTGTCAAATCCTATAAAGTCCGTGAGCTATGCTTGACTTGGAAAAGGCTACCAAGCTTACTGCACAAGATCATGCAGTACATGAAAACGTCGCAATTGCTGCTTTCAATTTCTGCCAGGCAAGAAACCACCCGGTAGAGAGCTATTGACTTTAACAACGAGACCAGGAGTTCCGCTCCACACGCTCACGCTTTCCACAGTTTCGCTCGATACGCGAGCACGGAGAGGACGATCCCTCGAAAATCTCAGAAGTAGTCGCCAACTTGTGCAGATCGGTTTCCTCCCAGGTTAAGAAACTATAATCCGGACAAGAGAGAGAGAGAGAGAGAGAGAGAGAGAGAGAAGATAAAGTTGCAAACTGGGATGGGATGATGCAGTTCAGGATCAAGTTGGTACTGATTGGCTGGGGATCTGACAAGGGGAGGAGGGGGCACACGTGAGCGCCATAACCTCCCCCATTCACTCGCCGGTATTCCTTGGTTTCATACGTGGGGGACAATGCCAAGGCCAAGGCCATGCCCATGCCCATCTCTGCACTCGAATCAACTTCCATAATACTGATAAAAAAACCAAGGCCTGCCCTTCCTTCTTGGCAGTCTCTCTCTCTTTCTCTGGTCGCATCTTCTCTCTCGTCCGCCTTTCCGCAACGGGAAAGGGATATCTCCGCATCTCCCACGCAATTTCTCTCTCCTCCGCCTCCCCTGCAACTGGGCTCGCCCCCCCTCCTTTTATTATCCACCTTTTGTGTGTATTTTAATGATGTGAAAGGACCCCACTTGGAGATCTTGTCGTTTATCCCAAGTGGGTAATCGTAGTGGGTACTGCGTTCTTGATTTCATTTTCCTTTCTCTTTCCCTGCTTTGCTTTTCACCCCATTGTTTAATGGGGAGGAATCGGTATTTGATTAAAAATAGAAACTTTATGTGAGCGCCTGACTGAGCCTCGGCTAATAACATCACGGGTTCATGCTAATTATAGCTGTGAACCAAAAACTCTTCCTCTCTCTCTCTCTCTCTCTCACATCATCCAAGCATTGGAAACTGTACTCGAGTCCTCCCGTTTCTTTTTTTTAAGTTATGTTATCTTTCTTACTCTTGGGTCTGCCTTGTGAGTGGTCATTGGATGGAGCTGCAGTGAGAT
This sequence comes from Eucalyptus sideroxylon x Eucalyptus melliodora, assembly GCA_016097485.1. Classification (NCBI taxonomy): domain Eukaryota; kingdom Viridiplantae; phylum Streptophyta; class Magnoliopsida; order Myrtales; family Myrtaceae; genus Eucalyptus; species Eucalyptus sideroxylon x Eucalyptus melliodora. Next base: position 25,417,812 of record CM027825.1, read on the forward strand.
TCATCAAAGGGGAGGTAAAAAAATCGAAAATAAAAAGATGGGTGAGTTCGATTTGAGTGGTCCCTTCAAGTATAGTCTTGTGAGAGGAGGGGGACAGAGAAGGCGGTGATCGAGGTTTTGGTTCGATAAATTTGTGTTGGGGGGTTCTGTTTGTCGTTCAAAAGGGTGTTGTCCCCTTCGCTTCCTGGGATTCTTCAAGTTTCTGAGCTCTTCTTGAAGCTGCTCTCTTTTGGCTACCGTTTCTGTTGGCTGAGGAGAAAAGCTTTCTGCGCTTACTGGGCTTCCTTCTCGGAGCTTACCAAGGTGCAAGAAAGTTCATTTTTTAGCTTCACTAAGTTTGAGGATTGGCTTGTGTTTGTGCTGTAATTGTTTCTACATGGCTGTGTGACTTAGGCACTCGTAGCTTTTATGCTGTTCTGTTTCAGTTGGTAATTCATTTTATGTAAAAAACTAGTTTGTTTATTTAGCCGTAGCTGTCGGTCTTTGATCTGTAAGAATTTGCTTAATGAAAGCGTAAGGCGTATGTCATTTATTCAGGACATTTTTATCATAACTGTGGGATATCTGTCATCTTGCTCTAGTTTACTCTGGAATTGTAAAATGTCTCGAGCTTCAGTTTCCAGTGCTCCATAAAACTTAGATCAAATATGGGCTGACCGTTTATCTGACTAGAGAGCTGGAAATGAAATGTTGCACATTGTTTTGCATATCCAGTACTGAAGTACTCTATTGCTATATCTTTGTAGAGCCTCTTCAGAACATATTGGTATGTGCTTATTATCCATTTGCCAAATCCTACTGGAGTTTGGGCAGAGCAAATTCATGTGGCCATCTGAATCAGGATTTATCAGTTCTTGGAGTTAGTTATATTTTTGTGCTCTGAGCAGATTTGATCGAAGATGTCTTCTTCAAGACCCAGCCAGTCATCCAGCAACTCAGCAAGGTCGAGGCATAGCTCGAGGATAATAGCTCAAACCACTGTAGATGCTAAGCTGCATGCTGATTTTGAGGAGTCTGGTAGTTCCTTTGACTATTCAAGCTCAGTACGAGTGACTGGCACCCCGAGTGGAGATCAGCAACCAAGATCTGACAAAGTAACAACGGCTTACCTCCATCAGATACAGAAAGGGAAGACTATCCAGCCATTTGGTTGCCTTATTGCATTGGACGAGAAAACTTTCAAGGTCATTGCATACAGTGAGAATGCACCTGAAATGCTGACCATGGTTAGCCACGCAGTTCCAAGCGTTGGGGACCAGCCAGTCCTCAGGATCGGGACTGATGTTAGGACCATATTTACTGCGCCAAGCGCATCTGCTCTTCATAAGGTCTTTGGATTTGCGGATGTTTCTCTGTTGAATCCCATCTTAGTCCATTGTAAAACTTCTGGAAAGCCCTTCTATGGAATTGTCCATAGAGTGACCGGAAGCATAATCATTGATTTCGAACCTGTGAAGCCTTATGAAGTCCCTATGACAGCTGCTGGAGCTTTGCAGTCATATAAGCTTGCGGCTAAAGCCATTGCACGCTTGCAGTCTTTGCCTAGTGGGAGTATAGAGAGGCTTTGTGACACAATGGTTCAGGAAGTCTTTGAACTAACGGGTTATGACAGGGCTATGGCATATAAGTTCCATGATGATGACCACGGTGAAGTAGTCTCAGAGATAACAAAGCCAGGCCTGGAGCCATACCTGGGTCTGCATTATCCTGCCACGGATATTCCTCAAGCCGCACGGTTTCTGTTCATGAAGAATAAGGTCCGCTTGATTGTCGATTGCCGGGCAAAACACGTGAACGTGCTTCAGGATGAGAATCTGCCCTTTGATCTCACCTTGTGTGGTTCAACCCTGAGGGCCCCACACACTTGTCATATGCAGTACATGGAAAACATGGACTCTATTGCTTCTCTGGTTATGGCGATTGTCATCAATGAGGATAATGAAGAAGGCGACGGCCCCAACTCTGTGCAGCCTCAAAAAAGAAAGAGACTTTGGGGTCTAGTAGTTTGCCATAACACGACTCCAAGGTTTGTTCCATTCCCTCTTCGGTATGCCTGTGAGTTTCTTGCCCAGGTGTTTGCCATCCATGTCAGCAAGGAGCTTGAGTTAGAAAATCAAATGATTGAGAAAAATATTTTGCGTACGCAGACACTCTTGTGCGATATGCTGATGCGTGATGCACCCCTAGGCATTGTGTCTCAGACCCCAAATGTGATGGACCTTGTTAAATGTGATGGTGCTGCTCTTCTGTATAAAAGCACGGCATATAAGCTGGGAGTAACTCCAAATGATGCACAATTGCATGGCATTGCATCGTGGTTGTCCGAGTACCATATGGATTCCACGGGATTGAGTACAGATAGCTTGTATGATGCGGGATTCCCGGGGGCTCTTGCTGTTGGTGACATTGTTTGTGGGATGGCTGCTGTGAGAATAAGTGCAAAGGATGTGATTTTCTGGTTCCGCTCACCAACTGCCTCGGAAATTCGTTGGGGTGGAGCGAAACATGATCCTGATGAGAAGGATGATGGTAGGAAAATGCATCCAAGGTCATCCTTCAAGGCTTTTCTTGAAGTTGTCAAGACGAGGAGTTTACCTTGGAAAGACTTTGAAATGGATGCAATCCACTCGCTGCAGCTTATCTTGAGGAATGCCTTCAAAGAAAATGAAGCAATTGACATGAACACCTCAACCATCCATACGAGACTTAATGACCTTAAAATTGAGGGGATTCAAGAATTGGAAGCAGTGACGAGTGAGATGGTCCGTTTGATTGAAACAGCCACGGTACCGATCTTGGCTGTCAATGCTGATGGGCTGGTTAATGGTTGGAATACAAAAATTGCTGAGTTAACTGGTCTGTCTGTTGAGAAGGCATTAGGGAAGCATTTCCTCACACTGGTGGAGGATTCTTCTGTCGATATAGTGAAGAAAATGTTACATATGGCATTACATGGTATGTTCAACTCTGAGTTTCAATATGATATGTTATGAAATCTGGGCACATGTTTCAGTACTGTACTTCTTCAGACTGATGGTTGATGGCATAGATATTGTGCCTGTTTGTAGAATCAGCATGTGTCCTTGGTAAAGGGGATGCACCTCATCTGTAAATTAATTCTTCCTTTGTGCTTGGAATTCATGAATATAGTTACTTACATCGTTCTACCTTCTTTCATTGCAGGCAAGGAAGAGAAGAATATCCAGTTTGAGATTAAAACACATGATTCTAGAGCTGACTCTGGCCCAATCAGCTTAATTGCGAATGCCTGTGCTAGCAGGGACATTCAAGAAAATGTTGTGGGTGTGTGTTTCGTCGCTCAGGACATTACTGGTCAGAAAATGGTCATGGACAAGTTCACTAGAATTGAGGGTGACTACAAAGCGATTGTGCAAAATCCGAACCCCTTGATACCCCCGATTTTTGGAACAGATGAATTTGGCTGGTGCTCCGAGTGGAATCCAGCTATGGCAAAACTCACTGGGTGGAAACGGGAAGAAATAATAGATAAAATGCTACTGGGGGAGGTTTTTGGGATGCACATGGCATGCTGTCGTCTCAAGAATCAAGAAGCTTTTGTTAATCTTGGAGTAGTGCTTAATGGTGCTATGACTGGCAAAGAGCTGGAGAAAGTTCAGTTTGGTTTCTTTGCTCGGGGTGGGAAGTTTGTGGACTGCCTACTATGCGTGAGTAAGAAACTTGATGGAGAGGGTTCGGTGACTGGAATTTTTTGCTTCTTGCAGCTCGCGAGCCCAGAGCTGCAGCAGGCACTTCATCTCCAACGGCTAACTGAACAAACTGCCTTGAAAAGGTTAAAACAATTAGCTTACATGAAAAGGCAGATTCGAAACCCTCTATCCGGGATAATATTTTCTCGCAAATTGCTGGAGGAAACTGAGTTAGGACTTGAACAGAAGCTGTTGCTACATACCAGTGCTCAATGCCAAAGCCAGCTGGGCAAGATCCTTGATGACTCAGATCTGGATAGCATCACTGACGGGTATGATTGCTTGATACACATAAATAATGACTCTGCATATTTCATTCTGCAATTTCATAGCTCATCCAGTGTAGAATGTTTTCATGCTCTGAAATCTCCACTCTAGCTTGGGTTCCTGTTTGCTTGGAAGGATAGATTTCAAAATATTCACTTTTCAGGGGAAATAAAGTTATGAAATACACAAGGCTTGAGTCTAATTTCTTTCAGAAGCACTGTTGTTGATATTTGGTGGTTGTGTTTTCCTTACTTTTATGGTGGTGTGTTGATTTGTTCTTTCTCTGGTCGTGGATGTGTTTGCTTTTTCTCCTTCTTCAAATGAAAATTTGCAGCAGTGATTGAATCAAACCTACTGAAGCTTAGACAGCTCTGATCTGTTGAGATGTGTTTTTCCCATATGCTTGTATTGCTGTGTCTGGTATATTGGATGGGGATGTATTTATCACCAAGTATGCTGTTTCTCAAAAGTAGCAAAGCCTAGATACATAATGATGCGGTGAAAGAAGAATGAAAGATTGGTCCTTGGTTCCATCTTGTTTTCTAATTCTGTATTTCCATTTGCTGAGCTGATAACTTAGTGTGTCATTCTTTTTCCTCTTTTCTGTTAGCTAATTCTTTATTTATCTCAACAGATACATGGAGTTGGAAATGGTCGAGTTTACTCTCCATGAAGTCTTGGTGGCTTCCATGAGTCAAGTCATGATAAAAAGCAATGGAAAGGGTGTACGAATTGTCAATGATGCAACGGAAGAAGCCATGACCGAAACTTTGTACGGGGATGCTCTCAGGCTTCAACAGGTCTTAGCAGATTTCTTGTCGATATCAATTAACTACACCCCAACAGGAAGCCAACTCGTTATTGCAGCTCATTTGACCAAAGATCACTTAGGAGAATCTGTTCAACTTGCACACCTGGAGCTAAGGTAATGGAGACATTCTGTTCTCACGTTAACTCGTGCACCTGTTTTTATGCATGCAATTCTCTGTTTATTCAAGTTGGCAATAGATGGCCAGAAATTGAAATTAAGCACCCTGTTTCAAACGAAAATTGCAATTTGATACTTCAATTTGAATCAGATTGACCTATGCTGGTGGTGGGATATCGGAAACGTTGTTGAACCAGATGTTTGAAAATGATGGAGAGATATCTGAGGAAGGCATCAGCCTGCTTATCAGCAGAAAGTTGGTGAAGCTAATGAATGGAGATGTGCAGTACCTGAGGGAAGCTGGAAAATCCACCTTCATCATATCTGTTGAACTCGCTGTAGCTAATAAGTCTGGGTCTAGTTTGAAGGGAAAAAATTAATGTGTGCAATCGTTCTGTACAGCTGAATGAGAGTTCGTGTCATGTCATGTACCGTGCATCTAGCGAAGGTTCATTTTACTCGTTTTCTCCAGTCTGTTTCAAGTTAATTGAACTCTTTTTGACTCTGATGTCTTTTTCTCTTCTAAGGGTTATTTAAGGTTTTATCAGAAAACCCGGTGTAAGACTAGGTGTATGTTTTCCGGTTTTGTTGCTGAGAGGAAAGAAGAGAAGGGGATGTTCTAAGGGTTAACTATTGTCAAACACTGTTTTCGTTGCTGTTAAAGTTTTGCTTGAGAAAGATGGCCGTTGCTTTTTGGTGAATTCCAAAGAAAGAGAGGAAGCATGACAACACTTTTAGAATTGTGAAATTAGAGTTATGAGAACTCAGACTTCTCATGCACACTTAATGTCGGTTCGGAGCTGCAGAACAAGTTAAACGCGAAATGCATGGTACAGGTTCTTGCACCTACAGAGCCAATATTCCAGTTCAAAAATCTATCTAAGCAACATTTATGAGTGTTGGCGGAACCCAATTGTGAATTCGGTCTCCTCTCACATCCCCGGAAGCATACCACTGACAAATGCCCTAAAATTTTTCTCGCCAAACTTCACTTACATGCGCTGACGAGCAGTTCTGGGCTATTTTTACTTTTGTTGACATATAAGCTATAATGTATTCATGATTGCTGTTGTAATGATTCAGAAGTGAAGGGTATATTGTTAAATAGCATACGTATCGAATTTTTTTTTCTCAGCAGGTAACGGTGACATACAAAGAATAATGAAACGTGGAGAACACGCTGAATAATGCATATGAGAAGCACCCGTCTTTGCTCATGTCTCGTTTTTTTTTTCCCGATCATCTCCTGAGTCTACAAAGAGAATCAAGACAGGCAGGGAAAGACCAATATCTGATCGGGTAATTATCTGAGAGCCTTTTGAACTTGATTCGTTCTTGAGCTGGGAAGATGGGATCCATCAAATGGCCCAGAAATTAAGGAGCTCCAGCAGTAAGGAAGTCCATGTCTTCATAAGCTGCCATATGTAAAGCTACTACGAGCATGCATTCTGCATTAGCTCCCTGATAAATTTCATTGTTTCATTAAGCTGGTCAGTCTAGTTGATGAACTGGTATATCAAGCTGTGCCAGGCTGCAGTAAAGCATCTACAACTGATGGCAATATGTGACTTACACCGGGATATAAAGTCTAGGGCTCGGACGGTGGTCATACTTGAATAAAATGGTGCAGCAGGGAGCAGGCTAGCCAGGATAACATAACTCAATTTGTTTTGAGTGTTTACCTTTTTTTTTTCTTTGGTGGGAAAAGCGCATTTAGATTTTGCCAATTTAATTGTACTCAGGAGCTCATTAGAAGATAGCAAGTCAGAGATTAGCACGGAGTCACATACACATGGACTGTCCTCGACTTATGATCATTTGACATTCCTTTCACATTGGAAGTTGCAATATGAAATACTGAAAAACCAAAGTGCGACCATTTGAGGGAAGTGATATGTACGCGAATTTAAACTTTCAAGACATCTAACCTCCATCTTTATTATGGTTTTACATCATATATGTCAAGGTTAGTACAATATTGGTCATTATTTTCACTTCCTAAATATATATCTTGCAAGAACGGCTGGCCAAAAGAAAGTATCTTGCAAGAATGAACTCTAAGATCAATGAGATCCTGTCAGACAGCACCTTTGGTAATGCAATAAAGCTCGAGCTTCAGCTGCGTCTCTTTGGCAAAATCTTTTAAGCCAAGAGTGGGGCAAGTAGGTGCACTTTTGAGTAGTCTTTAATCCTAAGCCTCTTCCATATGTGTTACCTTTTTCCCATTTAATGTTGAGGGTCATCGATAACAATGCTCGGTTTTCACCAGTACTCCTTGCAGGAACATACTCCACCCTTGAAATGGTGAAATCTAACTCGATCCCTTACAATAATTTCTCGACTAAATGCTTGTGAAACAAACTTTGCAAATGAGTGGCAGTCTCTGCATATCCTCAGATTCTTCACTATCTGGATGTTAGTTCCATCAGGAGTTCCCGCCAGTCCAAAAGTAATTGCCAGTTTCTCGCTGTGATACTTACTGGAGGACTCCAGATGCCCTTCACATGTCAAGTCAGGCATGATCAATTGAAACTTACTATCCACATAACCAGCCAAACTGGCCCTGTAAATTACTTCCTCTAGCTTGCGATAGATTTTGTCTCGATCAGGATGTGACTGATCATCCACAAAAAATCTATGAACCTGGTTGCCAATTTCAATCCAGCTCCAACCAGGAGTTGTCCTAATTCCTTGGCTTTTGATTAACCTTCTCATTCTTGCAACACCTTGCTTGTCATTGCATTCGGCATATATTGTAGCAAGAAGTATACAGTCCCCTGCATTACATGCTCCAAGCTGGACCAGATTCTTAATGGCAATCTCCCCTATGCGCACATTTTGGTGGATCTTGCAAGAACCTAGAAGAGTTCGCCAAATGACAGGATCAACCAGAAAAGGAGAGGTTCCTATGATTTCTAGCGCCCTTTCAAGCTTCCCAGCACGTCCATACAAATCAACCATGCATCCATAATGCTTAATTTCTGGCTTTAGGTTGAACTTAGAGCTCATCATGTGGAAAAGCTCAACACCCTTGTCCAAAAGGCCTCTGTGGCTACAGCCCAACAGCAGTCCTAGGAAGGTGATGGAGCTTGGCTGCACACCTTCTCTCGACATCTGCCTGAATAATAAGACAGCTTCATCCGCACACCCATTCACTCCATACGCGGTGATCATGGAATTCCACGTGAAAACATCCCGTTTCGACATCCCATTAAAGACAAAAAGAGCCCCCGCCAAGTCACCACATTTCCCATACAGGTCAATAAGAGCATTTGCAACATAAATGTTCCCCAAAAATCCCTCTCGGCTAGCTCTCCTATGCAACTCAACTCCCATATTTAATGCCCCAACGTGAACACAGCACGAGAGCAATCCCACCAAAGTGAAGCCATCGACACCTACATTCTCTTTCCTCATCCGACGGTACAACCCCAATGCCTCATGGTGCAGACCAGCCTGAGAGTAACAGGAGATCATGGAATTCCAAGAAACCAAGTCCCTCTCAGACATACCTTCAAACACCTTCTGCGCGACCTCAACCAACCCATTCCCCATGTAACACCTCATCAGGTTCGTGCAAACCATGACATCCATCTCATACCCAGATCGAATCACGGTGCCATGAATCTCTCTACACTTCTGTTCGTTCCCAACTCTCTCACACGCCTTGAGCGCGAACGAGAAAGAGTGGCTATCGGCGCAAGAAAAGGAAGACCCAAGCATGCCGTTGTAGTAAAGAAGGGCCTCCCGAGGGGATGCGCCGACAGCAAAGCCTCTGATGATGGAGCTCCAATCGTGGGTCTGCGGGCATTCGATGCGGTCGAACAGAGTCCGGGCGTAGGCCAAGCAACCCGAGACAGAGACGGCGCAGAAGTGGAGGAGCTTGCCCGAGATGGAGGGGTCGCTCTGGAGGCCGTGGACGAAGACCCGTGCGTGGATGGCCTTGAGCCTCCTGAGGCTGTTGCATCCTTGCAGGAGGGCGAGGACGGTTTGCGCGGTTGACATGCGAGCATGGTCCGACACAATGATGAGCTGAGTGGGCATCGAAAACTCAAGAGACTGATCGTAATTGTGTCAGAGAAGCCTGACGGGCTTTATAAATACTCCTCTTCTTCATGCTTCAAGATCACGCACAGCCTCAGCGAAATCAGAAACTCATCTACAGTTCAAATCTTGCAGCAGAAAGATATATCAAACAGAAGGGAGGAGATGGAGAGGAGAAAGTTGCTGCTCTGGAAGCTACACGAGCCCGACATGAGGGGCAACTTGGAAGACCAAACTGACTGCGATTCCGAAGAAGGGAGAGGCTGTGAAGGCAAACGTCGGTGCGAAAGTGCATGCGATGAAGCTTGCTAAGATCTAGACCCATTAAATGGGTGGGTCGGGTCGGGTTTGGGTCGGGTCATAAATGGTCCGACCCAAATCGACCCATTTAAAGCATTAGTTATACCTATTTATTAATGCAAAAATTTTGACCAATATCCGACCCATTTAATTAAACTTAATTTATTATATATATAGATATATATTTAAAAAATGGTATTGCTAAAATAATTTTATACAACACAAATTTAATGGATAATTTTTATAATTTTTAAAATAATTATTTTAAAAAATGGAATTTTAATTATTTTTTTAAAATAAATTTTTAATTATTTTAATTTTTAAAATATAACTTTTCTTTTTTCTTTCTTTTTCTTTGGCCGGCGCCGCCACGACGACGGCCGGCCGGCGGCCACCTGCGAGCCTCGAGCTTGCCGGTTCGCCAAGCCGCCGGCGAGCTCGAGGCTCGCCGATCCGGCGAGCTCGAGCTCACCCGGCGCCGGCGAGCTCGAGTCTCGCTAGATTAGCGAGGCTTGAGCCTCGCCGGACGTTGGTGAGGCCGTCGCCTTGCCGATCCGGAGAGACTCGAGCTCGCCGAATCTAGCGAGCCTCGAGCTCGCCGGATCCGCTAGCCTCGAGCATGCCCGACACCGGTGAGCTCGAGTCTCACCGAACGTCGGCGAGGCCTCCGCCTCCCGGATCCGGCGAGCTCGAGGCTCGCCGACGTCGGCGAGGCTCGAGGTCGCTATTGGCCGCCGGCCATTGCGGTGCGGGCGGCCGGAGGAAGAGGAAAGAAAAAAAGAAGAAAGAAAAATAAAAAAAGAAAAGAAAAATAAATGGGTTGCACAACCCATCTTTAGACTTTAATGGGTTTGTAAATGGGTCTTAAATGGGTACCCATTTAAGACCCATTTATTTTAATTCTTTTATTTTTAAAATCCATCAGGGTACCTTATTTCTCAAGGTCTGACCCATTAACAACCCATTTATGCTTAAATGGCTCCATAAATGGGTTGCACAATCCATTTAACACCTCTACTAAGATCGAAGGAAAGGTCGCTATTGAGGAAGAAGTCAAGGCCAAAGTTGGATGTGATGCTTCCTCCTAAGTGACATGTTTTATGGGATTGCATATAAGCTCCATTTGGTTCAGCTTTGGGACTCTAAAGTCTCTTAGCCAAATGTAAATATGTCTAATTCGATTTTTTGGGTGACTTTTACAAGATGCAATTGCATCTCCAAATGACTTTAAAGACTTTTAGTCTAAAGTAGGTTTAGAGGTCCTTTGGGAACTTGTATTTTTAGAATGCAAGTTCTAATTACTATTCATCTTCTCCAATGAAGAAGCCAATTGGAAGCCGATGATTGCCAGCTAAGGGATTGTACGTGTTGGCGACTGTCGGTTGAGGGTTGCTCGACCTTGGTGACTATTGTCGGACCTCAGGCGGTGCTTAGGTTGCACAACCTAGGTGGCCGCCTGAGGTTGCGTGACCTTAGGCGACGGCCACCGGGGTTAGGTGACCCCAAGCAATGGCTGCCTGGGGTTGCTCGACCTCGCCGTCCGTCTAGGGCCAGATCTGGCCATCCAACCGCTAGATCCAGCAATCCGGTGGCCAGATTTCAAAAGAAAAAATACAAATATTTTTTTGTTTTTAATTTAATAAAAGTCATTTACAAATGTAAATTTTACTAAACGGTATTTTAATCAAAGTTATTTTTCAATGCAAATTTTACCAAACGTTATTTATATTTCAGAAAACCCCATTCACTTAAAGGTATTTGCATTTTTGCAAACGAATTCCCTAAAAGCCAAATCAAACGGGCCCATAGTATACATACCACGACGCAGGATTAGGGGCATAATTATATGATCTTGTTGGGCTTATTGGAATGGACTGATCTTGTTGGACCTTATTTGATTTCATGGTAATTGTCAGTTGATTGTGATAATTTGCGAAGATTGAGATTTCTTTGACTTGATTTATTCAGAAGTTTCTATATAATATTTTTTGTGAGGTCATAGAATTCATTTACACCCCCTCTTCAAAACATATAAATTAATAAATAAAAGTTCATATGTTCACTTCTTATAAAGCAGAAAATTGTTCAAGTTATTACCAGTATGTCATAGATTAATTTGAACACAATTATTGGTCTTCAAATAAGCTAGATCTCTTCTCATCGCTTGAGGTGTGAGCAAAACCCCCGGAACCCGAAAGCCCAGATCGATGCGGTGTGACTTTCGGCCCAAATAGGCTAAGGTGGGGATTTTGGTCCTAGCTTCAAAATATACGTATTTTAATAATATAAAATATAAAAGTATAAAGAATATATTGTCTGAACACTTTAATAAAGTCATAAATAATTTTAAAAGATAGTATTAAAATCAAATGAGTGAAAAATGGTGCGTCCGCAGTGGTTGGACTAGAAAAAGTGGCAACAAAGATAGAAAGAAAAAATGCGAACTTTTTTAGGCTAAAAACAGCCTCAAACGCCAATGCAAGTAGCTTTTGAGTAGCAACTTACTAAAATTGCCTTTATTTCAAAATTTATCGCAAACATTATCTAGTAAAGTTATATAATTATTTCAAACTTATTTGATGGATATTTAGCTTGAAACTTGAACTCAATAAATTGTTTGCGAGATTACCTTTTCCTAAGATTACTTATATACTTTTTAAAGTCCAAGAAAAATTTCATTATAATCGAACATTTTCAACAACAAACAATATTTGAAGCACAGCTTCTCATTTTATATGATTGCCAGATTTTCAATTTTTATTATAATTGATCTTAACTATATTTCAATCTAATGTTGCGGTTATGTACATTTTTTAGTTGAAGATCTGCAATACACAAGATAGTCTATTTTGGGTCCAAGGTTTTTTTTTTGAACTCGAAAATTCCAGGCCAGAAAGTTCGGGCCACGCCGAAAATTGGCTATAAGCTCAACTTGGCTTGCCATTCTCTGGGGCCCACTACCCTTCTTTCATGTGATATTTCCATTTTTTTTATTCATTTTTCTTCTAATGGATAATAATAATAATGTCTTTTTACTCATTGACACTTTCTTCACCTTCATTTTTCCACTCTTTTCAAACAAAAAATAGTCATTTCTCTTATTTTATTGGCTTTCATTTTCCAGACATTTCCAAATAAGTTTATTTTCTTTGCCCTATATTTTCCTTCACCTCCCAATCTTTTTTGACCAAACATAGTCTTGGTAGATTTGATTTAGGTGCGTTGGTGAACATTCACTTTATTTTTATCGCCTCATATATTCATCTATAGAAATTTTAAGCATAATGAATTTCAAACGCATGCAATAAATAAATTATAATAATGGATAACTCACATTAGAAATTAACGTATGTCTAATCTTTTGTAATTATCGAGTATTAATATAAACTGAAGCGATAGGATTTGTTAATACCAGAAAAAGTAATAGGATTCTTAACTATCACTACTATAAAGTTACGTTTGAGACATCTATATTTTTTCAATCATTTTATTTAAAAACTGAATTATTGAAATAAATTATAAACTGTGATCTTGCAAATAGAGTCATAGACTAAGATATATTTTTATACTATTGTTTTCTCTTTAAAATTAAGTGAATGTCTTTATTAAGTGAAATTTATTTAATTAATAAAATAAGCTACATATAAATAATATTCATGTGGTAATATAACCTCAACCAGTTTTCGTTCTTTTCGTTAAACCTCAGCACACATTTTGTTGGGCCTAGACAGTGCAAGGCCCAAGGAATGGAGTGACATTGAAAGAGAGAAGGCCCAACTGAAGCTATTACGGCCCACGTAGTGAACCTCGAGCTAAAATCGTAGTTCAGCTTGGCCTCTAAGTTGCATTGTGTTAAACTGAAGATGATTAGCCACAAAGATTTATGACTAAATTGGTACAGTTGAATGGTTAATGACTTAATTGGCCGCGTGTACAATATGTTTAAGACTTTTTGGGTAATTTCTCCTTTAAAAAACTTTGACAAAATTCCTAAACCAAAATGTTCATGAACATAAATTTTACGTGCCCGTCACACGATTGTTGCGGTGTAACCGGTGAATCCACAATACCTGTGTAAATGTATATCATCTTAATTGGAACTTAAATGTTGAAAATATTCACTTTTCATTGGCTTGTCATACCACGCGATACAATTATCATATAAAATTCATTCTCCTCTACTACATCATATTTCTTCTTTTCTTTCTCCTTGCCATGCTACCGATCCCCATCCTGTCCTCGATGGATGCGGCCGCTCCCCCAACCAACACCATTGATGCGCCCCACAATTTGCACAATAATGTCTTAATCAGGCGTCAAGCTCAAAGCTGCAACGACGCTTGACTAGATCTGGTGTCGAGCTTGAACAATTCTGACATGAATCAAGAAAGATGCTGCGATGAAGCTTGACCATATTTGATGTCGAGCTGGACACGACATATGCCATCATCGTGGGCTCATGAGTCGAAGAAACCAAGTCCCTCTCAGACATACCTTTCAAAGACCTTCTGCGCGACCTTGACCAACCCATTCGCCGCATAGCACCTCGTCAAATTCGTACAAACAATGACATCTACCACATGCCCAGATCGAATCACGGTCCCGTGAATCTCTCTACACTTCCGTTCGTTCCCAACTCTCTCACACGCCTTGACAGCAAACGAGAAAGAGTAGCCATTGGGGTAAGACAAGGAAGACCCGAGCATGCCGTTGTAGTCAAGAAGGGCCTCCTGAGGGGATACGCCGCCAGCAAAGCCTCTGATGATGGAGCTCCAATCGTGGGTAGCACGCATGCAATGCGGTCGAAGAAGGTCCGAGCGTAGGCCAAGCAATCCGACACCGAGTCGGGGCAGAAGTGGAGGAGCTTGCCCGAGATGGAGGGGTCTCTCTGGAGGCCGTGGATGAAGACCCGCGCGTGGATGGACTTGACCCTCCCGAGGCTGTTGCATCCTTACAGGGGGGCGAGGATGGTTTGCGCGGTCGACATGCGACCATGGTCCGACGCAAAGCTGAGCTGAGTGGGCATCGACGCTCAAGAGACTGATCGTAATTGGTCATTGATCTTGTGTACTGTCCAATAACACGGGTAACTTTCTTTTGTTTAGCTGAAAAATCAATTGAATCCACATTATTATTGGACAAAAAGAGCTCATATGAAAGATATAATCATCATGCCAAGCCACGAGCCAAGATAGCCCGACATACTATTTGTAAAAGGGTGATGACCCCACTTTCTTGATTGGATAAGTACGTCCCGACCATCCAATTTTTGGGACCCACAAAATGGACGTCTGTAACGGGCTCGAGTCCAAATAAGAATTATCCAATTACACAGACACGTGATGGGTTATGCATTGAGGAGATGGAGTGATGATAGCAAGGACACGGCACCGGATTTTTCGTTATCATTAAGTCGATGCTCGTCCATAAAGTTGATCACTCATATGCTCTTTTCACGGGCTATGCACATGTGTATGGGGCAAGACTCTCGCCATGTTCAACTCATGTATAATCTTATTGCTTTTTTGTTTAATGTAAAAGGAAAAAAAATTAATACAGTTGATGTTCAATCCTAGAGAAGAGGGGAGTGGAATCTAATTTGCCAACTTATCCTGATCAAGTTGAATACAATAATTAGTCAATGCCAAAGCCATGATTACTAAAGTGCTTGTTGTTGTTTTAATTGGGATCACAAGGTGGGTTGTTGCTTTCATTGTGAACGTTAATTGAGGATGATGGTGACTGGTTTAATTTATTAGTTTCTTAAATTAATGCTGATAACAAGTTTAGAGCAAGCAAGATTGAGATGCTAGAATGAGTCGCCTTCACGTTCTATTTTTTGTTTCATGATGCAACATAAATTCTTTCTCAACAAGCATCTAGCAATGTAAAGAGGCCCGTGAAAACATAAGATAACGAAGGAAAATACTTTCCATTTTACATTTGGGGAAAATAGTTAGTTGTCTTATATTTGGTAATATGTTGAAAAGCATATAAAACTCTATCTTACAATAGAAGGTGAAGAAGCTACCAAGCGTTTGTGGTCAGAGACTCATTACATTTGAAAAAAGGATTTTTTAAATTCAAAACAGGACATTTGTTTTTCTAATTTTATGTGCATTTATTTTCTTTTGATTATAAATGTTTTTCCATTGACTAAAATGTGAAAGTTCGGCTAATTCATTCATGAAAAGCTCCTCCGATGAAACAAACCCACACATAGTAATCCCTAATCGAGACTTGCACATTAGAAAAGTATAAATCTCATAGTTATTTCTCTAATCTAATATGACTATTAAAAAATAATTGGGATTGGAGAAAACCCATTAATCATAAAGTTGATTTCTCTATGACCTTGACACCGGAAAGATAGATTTAGTTTGAAAATCAGAAGATAAACTCACATTCCCATTAATAGCTTCACATTGCATTTAACAAGAAAAGAAAAAAAAAACATAAATTTGATGGTATTAAATTAGGGAAATATGAAATGCTTTGTTGGACATTGGAATATGTCAGACTTAGCATTTTGCGAAGAAATTGTTGTGGAACAATCCTTACAATCTCACCACTGCTGCCTTCGATGATAATTAATAGGAATAAGGAACGCCAATGCACGGATAATCACCATTGACCAACAACGGGCACATTGACAGAGTCTGCATCGATTGATGCAAATATCTATTATCTATCTATATATATATATATTTATCTTAAGTATAATATTATTTTTCCCTTGCGAAAATTGAGGTCAACACGAGCATTCAGAAGAATACAACGAACATGGCCTTAGATTCGGACATCGAGCGAGCAGTAAATGGATGGGCCTACGAGATCTGGATCCAATCAAATGATGTCTAGAGCTGTCAATTCAATTGCGAAGTTCTTACTTCTTCTCTCTAATATTCAAATGCATCTATAGCATTTAGCTTACTAAAGCTACCACGGTCCTGCTTGAGTTTCTGCTAGCTATAGCTTATCTAAAAATGAGAGGAGGAAGATACCTGTGTTTGGCAACTATGCGGCTTCTTAAGCTACTTTGGTTAAGTCTAACTAAATTTCATACAAAAACGCGCATACATATATACTCATGGGTTTTGCGATTCTCGCATAAATCTTGAGGTACATATTAAATACTGTCGCAAACTACTCAAAGATTCTACCTTGATATTGAACAAATTCGGATAGAAATAGATCATTTTATCTCAAAGTTTGAGTCCCTTGATTGCGATTTGCCACTGTGATTACCTATTTATGCCTTACCAGAGTTGCATATTTTCCATATAGACGGCTGATTTAAGTTTGCTAACTCACCAGATCTTGTTTGAGGACAGGATAGAGAGGGAAGCCAAGTTTTATTTTGTTTGATAAGTTAGACAGATTGGAGCAGGTATTTTATTTACGTATTAGATCCGTCATACAAAAATAAAAGTTTTCTAAGGAATCCCTAAAGTTGACTTTAGTAACACAAAGTAGTTATATCTTCCAACCCTTTTTTGGTGGCTCAAAGCCTCTCTTATTCAATATAAAGGGTACAAAAAGATTACAAACATGGCGTTTTTGTGACTAACGAAAAGAGTAGAATGGAAATTGCATTGTCAAACTTGAATTTATTTGAGGGTCAAATCAAACTTGAATTGAAGCGTCTATACTTTTACAAGGAGACTAGCTCTTGGGGGCAAGCTTAGCCTTGATCATCTTGACCTCCTTGGCATCAATTTGGAATGCTTTGGCCAACACGTCGTTAGGCACCGTGGGCTTGGCCGCAAACAGTGCAGTTGCGATGGCTTGAGTCCCTGCAAGTTGGCTGTTAAATGCCGCGATGACGGCCGCGGGGGCATGCTGGACATTCCTTTGGAAGTGGACCAAACCCCTAGGGAACACAAAGATCTCGCCCGCCTTAATGGTCTTAGCAACGAGGACGTTAGCAGTGGTTATGAACCCAACGTGTAGCTCCCCATATAGCACAAACACCATCTCAGTGGCTCGTGGGTGGGTGTGGGGTGGGTTGAGGCCGAAAGGAGCATAGTCGATGCGGGCCATGGACACGCCGAGGGTGTTGAGACCTGGTATCTTTTCAACATTGGCCCCAGTCACTAGAGAGCCTAAGGTGTTGTTGGTGAGTCCAGGTTTGGCCAGGCCGTTGAAGAAGAAGTCCGTTTCGTTGAAATCCGCTTTGCAAGGAAATCCATTGACTTTCACTTCTGTTCATCACCATACTATGAATCATATGATGCCTTAAACGTGCATATTATTTGATCCGCAAGTAAAACTTATGAGCTCTATACTAACGTCAGAAATAGTTTAGCTAATGAAACAAGAAAGAGTACAGATATAAAGTTCCTGTCATGGAGAAGTATAAGAGAAAACAAGCAGTGTACATGATAGAATTAATGTCTAGGGTTTATTGATACTTGTCTGGAGTAATCAGTAGTTTAAGAAGAAGACTATAAGAAATGCGCATAGACAAGCTTATATGCTCTTACTGGAAGCGAGATCGGCAACACAGACATCTTGGAGCATGTCAGGATCAGCAGAAACGACGCCCAGGAAGATGGCGAAGCTCATGACTGTAACAACAGTAGCCACCATTCTTGGACCGATCTCCATTGATAGTGGCGTGCAAAAGGGAAGCGAAGAAGAAGAAGGCTTGAATGGGCGAATGGTGTCTTCTTCTCAGCTTGGAGTGAAGTACTTATAAGGGAGAAATAGCACATGTCAGGCGTTGACTTTTGAATGCGGCTACAATATCAAGCCGCAGAGCATGAAACATGTCTCCTAGCCCCAAAGAAAAAGCCTTCTCAAACTCAAATAATTGACCAACTAAAGAACAAAAAAACTAAAATAATTTATTACCAATTAATTGGAAAGGAGAAAAAAAGCTTAAAATTTCTTTAATGATTAAACTCAGCAAAACTATGAAAATGAACTTTTATAATAATAATTTGTAGCAACTTTGTCATTTTTATGCTTTTCTATTGATGGAAAAAAAGAAGGGGCTCAAAACTTGAATGGCAGAATGACACGCCAAACTTCTTTTATAAGGCTCCTTTTAACAAGTCAGAAATTTCCTTTGAGGGCTGGTTCTTTCATGAATCCGCTATCGCTATCATAACATTATTTCCTGCTATTTTTTGACCCCGTCTTTTTTGCTATGAAACAAATGTTTGACAAACTAAACTTATGCAAAGTTAGTTTACAATTATGAAGTGACTTTGTAAATTTCTTATAGTGCTTCAATATAACAATACTCATCTCGAATGCCCACTTACACATTAGTATATCATTTAGGAAATTAATTCCACAAACCATTTGCGATCACTATCACCACTCTCTATCTATATATTTACATATATCAAGATTCAATTTTGACTCCGGATATGCTTGGGAGTTGCATCAAAATCGTGGTTACTTTTATGTGCATTTCTAAATTCATTACTTACGGAAAAATACACATCTTAGTTTGGCACTTGGTGACCTAAAAAAGGGCTTTTGCACGTGGAACCTACTAGGGCATATGGCATAAGCTTTGCATCCGTTTGCACTTCTCAAAAGGCGTTTGGTTCCATTTATATAATCAACTTTTTCTATTCTTAAACGCAAAAAATAAGGGTGTCTTTCAAGAGCTATCGGCATATTTGAATTTTTTATTCATCTTTTAATAATTAAAAACTTTCTTGTGTTTAATCTTTTGTAATTATTGAGTATTCATGTAAACTGCAGCGATAGGATTTGTTAATATCGAAAAAAGTAAAAGGATTCTTAACTATCACTATTATAAGTTTACGTTAGAGACATCTATATTTTTTCAATTTCATTTTATTTAAAAATTGAATTATTGGAATAAATTATAAACTGTGATCTTGCAAATAGACTAAGATATATCTCTCTTTAAAATTAAGTGAATGTCTTTATTACGTGAAATTTATTTAATTAATAGAATAAGCTACACATAGATAATATTCATGTGGTAATATATAATCAACACCCGTGTTAGGTGGTTTGACCTAGCAGTGTTGGTTAGTAAATTGTGTGGTCAAACAAAAGTATTTTTATCATGGGTTAATAGTACGAAATACCTCAAATTGATACATTTGTGATAAATTTATCCAAAACTAATTTTTTGATAAGGAAAAACCCAGATTAGTATGCTTATAACAAATTTACCCCAAATAACCATAAAAAAATCATAAACTAGTACACTTGTGACAAATTTATCCAAAAACTAATCTTTTGACTGTAAGAAATCCCAAATCGATACATTTATGACAAATATACCATTCGATAAATTGGATTAATACCACAAAAAAATCACAAAATTAGTACATTTGTGATATAGAGAGTAAAATTTTAAATTGGTACACTAGTCAACTGTCATGTGTCATCCGACTCAACAATTTGAAAGTAAAATTTAACATAAACTAACAGAGGGTAAATTTGTTAGAGGTGTACCAATTGGGGGATTTTGATCGTGATTTGCCACTATGATAATCTATTTATGCCTCACCAAAGTTGCATCTTTCCATATGCACATCTGATTTTAGTTTGTTAATTCACTAGATCTCGTTCGAGGACAAGATAGAGAGGAAAAAGCCAAGTTTTATTTTGTTTGACCAATTAGACAGGTTGAAGCAGGTAATTTATTAACGTATTAGATAGATCATGCAAAAATAGTGGAGATATGTGATTCAATGATATAACATTTGATTGCCATGTGTCAAGGCCAAGAGATACTATTGAAGAAGTAAAATTTAGATAGAATTGGCATCAAGATTTACGCAAGAATGGTTAGTGCTTAAAAGTCAAAGGAGCGGCTAAAATTTGCTGGACAAGTCATGTGAGCATCGTCGAGCAAGTTAGAAGACAACAAGATATGGATAAAGTGGTTAACCAGAGAATGTGGATTGACTTTCAAGGAGGATTCAACCGACTATCGATGGTTACTAGATTGGCCTATAAATATTGCAAATAATCCAACGTAGACCCCCTTGAACAACACATAAAAATCCTTGATCTTATCCTTTTAGTCATCTTAGCCTAGCTTAGTTTAGTTGTAACTTCAAATTCCCATCGTAGATCTAATTCTAGCGAGTGCCTATATTCTAGGTAGTGCTATTGATTAGATTCCAATGCTCTACTGTTCATTAGATTTCAACATTATGTCCTCGTATCCATCTAGGAGTAGTACATACTAGGTGTTGTGTCTACTGTCTAGTGTCGTCAATTAGATTTCGACGTTGTGTAGGAGCAGTACCTACCAAGTGTTGTTTTTGGTATCTAGCATCATCGATTATATTCTGATGTTGTGTCCTCATATCCATCTAGGAAACGTACCTAACAGGGCGTTGTTTCCACCGTCTTGTGTTATTGATTAGGTTCCAACATTGTGTCATTGAACCCAACTAGGAGTAGTGTCTTCTTGATATTGTTTTCAATGTCTAGTGTTGTTGAATTAGCTTCCCTGTTGTACAAACCACTTTCATTTTAGTGGGCTTTCATTAGCGTGTTGAAGTGTGTTTGAATCAAGCTATTGATTAGATTTCAACACTGGTTATCATTGATTCCAAGCTTGTATTGAACGACTCCATTAGATTTGAGACTATATAATATATACCTTCATCAGCATTTGACCCTTTCTATACAATAAGCGTAGAACCTAAGTCTCCTTTAATAAAAACTAAAATATAACACTTGATGAAAGATATTTCGTTACAGGATCCCACCCGATGAAATAGTGCTATTCATCGAACCCATCTTTTTCGTTATGAAACAAATGCTTGACACACTTATGCAAAGTTAATCATGTTTATGGAGTGATTTTGTAAATTTCTCATAGTGCTTAAATATAAACATTCTCATCTTAAATGCCCTTTACACATAGTATATAACTTAGGAAATCAATTCAACAAACCATTTTCTATCACTATTGTCACTCTCTATCTATATTTATATATACATATATCAAGATTCAATTTTGACTCTAGATATGCTTGCGAGTTGCATCAAAATCATGGTTACTTTTGTGTGCATCTCTAAATTCATTACCTACAGAAAAATACACATCTTAATTTGGCACGTAGCACCCTAACAAAAAGGCTTATGCACATGGAACCTAATAGGGCATATGGCATATGCTTTGTAGCAGTTTGATGGAGTACATACCATTTGCACTTACTTAAAAGTCATTTGGTTATGTTTATATAATCAAAATTTTCTATTCTTAAACGCAAAAAAATTAAGGTATCCTCCTTCTTTTAAGAGCTATCAGCATCTTTGAAATTTTTATTTGTCCTTCAATAATTAAAAACTTTCTTGCGTCTATGATAAACGATGAGGATATCTAGAGTAGTTCTTTGAATGTTATATAGAAAGAAATGTGCTACTTTTGTCAGTTCTAACTAATTGACATTTATTTTCATTATGGACATGACAAACATTGTTTAGCGAGCTGAAAATAAATAAAAATTTACTATTTTCCGTAACCAAATATTGTTTTTGATCGAAAGAATGTTTACATAAAAATAAACAAGTTAAAATGATTTATAACTATCAGTTCTGGAATTTTCAAAGGCCTTTACTGAATTTGGGAAAGCGTCTGAGGACGGCTCGGGAATCTTACAGGTGGAGACAATTAAATAAATTTATTTATGGCATATCTAAATGCAACTAGCACATTAACCACACAAGTTTAGGGGTTTTGGCAGGTCATTTATTTATAATATCATATATCTACTCCAATTATTTCTGGCATTTTGGCTCTCGTTGACTTTCGATCTCCTTATCCGATTGGTCATTTTTCTAATCCATTTTTGGTGTTTGGCAGCATGCAAGTGACCGTTTTAGGAATGCAACCTCCCCCCTTCGCATGTTTAAAAATGTCACAAGGCCACCCAACACGTGAACTTTGGTTCCCCTTTGTTTAAAAATTGGGCTACGGATTGAAAAGCCAACAAGATTTATTATATTCACATAAAAGTAGGATCGGATGGTACCATCCAAAATTTGTACCGTTGTGAAATTAGGTTGTTGTAATGAACTCATTTGATATACCTTGGGATAATTGTTTAAAAAGTTATAAATTTATTATACAGTGGCCACTCCAATTTCAAATTTTCCAATTTAGTTAATTTAATTCTAAACCTTTTGATGACTTTTCAATATAATCATTATGATCAATTTCACTCAAAAATAGTTGGCAATCAAATTTTGAATTTTCCAATTTGATTAATTCAATCTTAAATCTTTTGATGACTTTTCAATATAATCATTTTGATCAATTTCACTTAGAAATCGTTTGCAAGTTGCCATTTTTTATTTTTCTAGTAATTTTTATTTCTCTTTCTTAGTAGTGCCTTAAAGTTACTAACTCTTATATTACTTTACTTTTTTTTTTAATTTGAAAGACTTACAAACTTTCTTCCATTTAAATTACTAACTCATTTTCACGTTATGAGCTTTTATTTGGGTTACTTACCAACGTTTATTTAATTTTTTAAGTTTATCAACTTTTGTTTGTCTTTCTTACAAACACCTTATACATATAAACTTTTATATGGATTTATCAAATTTTATCCATGTGATTGTTTGACTTTCTATCGTTAGATTATCAACTCTAATTTGAGTTGCTACCAATGTTTATTTATATTTTTTTGGGAAAAGTGTTCCAGAAGTCCTACAACTTGTTATGAAAATGCATTTCAGTCCTGAAACTTACAAAAAGTGCATTTAAGTCCTAAAACTTGTCAAATTATTTCAAACAAGTCCTAAGATTGACGCCGTTAGCCTTTTCCATTAAATATGCCGACATGACATTTTAAAATAATTTTTTATTTTCCACATGAATTTTTTTAATAATTATTTTTTTAAAATTAGATTTAAAAACTAAAAAAATCAAATTTATTCATTTTATCTTATTTTTACCATAATTTTTTAAAAAAAGTTAAAATATTTATTAAAAAAAAAGAGCGGCTCCTCCCCCCCCTCGCCACCTCCACCGCCGCCGCCCATTGCCGGAGGGGCCGGGCGACGGTTGCCCGGCCACGAACGGGGGTGGCCAGGCTTTGCCGGCCCCAAGCAAGGGCCGGCGACGACTCGCCTAGGGGGGCGATGGTCGTCGGTCCCTCGTGAGGGCCGGCGACGACTCGCCCAGGGGGGCGATGGTCGCCGGTCCCTCGCGAGGGCCGGCGGGCCTAGATTTGGGCACCCGCACTAGAGCTGAGTGAGGGTGCCCCGATTTGGGCCTGTCGGCCCTTGTGGGGAGCCGGCGGCTGTCGCCCCCTTAGGTGAGTCATCGCCAGCCCTCACGGGGGGGTCGGCGACCGTTGCCCGCCTTAGGCGAGGCCTCGTCGGCCCTCGCTTGGGGTCGGCAAGGCTCGCCTAGATCTATTGATCCTCGCCGGCCCCGAACGAGGGCCGACGAGGCCTCGCCCAGGGCGGGCAACCATTGCCGGCCCTTGCCTGGGGCCGGCGAGGCCCGACCACCCCTGCCCAGGGTCGGCGACTGTCGCCCGGCCCCTCCAGCGATGGGCGGCGGCAGAGATGGTGGCGGGGGAGAAGAGCCATGCTAATTTTTTCTTTAACAATTTTAAAAATAAATTTTTTAACTTTTCTTTTTAGTTTTTGTTGAAAAAAAGATAAGAATAAATTATATATTTTTTATTTTTTAAATCTAATTTTTTTAAATGGATAACAGTTAATTAAAAAATACACATGGAAAATAAAAAATTATTTAAAATGCCACGCCAACATTTTTAATGGAAAAGGCTAATGGCGTCAATCTTAGGACTCGTTTGAAACAATTTGATAAATTTTAGGACTTAAATGCACTTTTTGCAAGTTTTAGGACTTAAATGCATTTTCGTGACAAGTTGTAGGACTTCTAGAACACTTATCCCTATTTTTTTTTTCATGAATTTGCCAACTTTTCTATGGAGTTTTCAACTTTTATTCATCTTACTTACCAAGTAGTTAGAAATTACCAACCTTAATTAAAGTTATTACCAACTTTTCTTCTATTAAGTTACCAGTTAAATTTTTACATTACCAAATCTTATTTGAGTTAGTAGTCAATAAGTTGCTTTTCATATTAACAAATTCTCTTATTGTGACAACCCCAGCTCATCACTGTTACTGTAGAACTATTAGTGCCATTATCTTTCTTGTACTTTTCTTAAGCATGAGGAAGCATAATGGACTAAAGAAAATCCAGGGGTGAATGAGGCAACTTCATTTTATTTATTTATTTATATACACATCAGACGACAAGTGGGGTACATTGAGCTGTTCAAAAAGTCAGGACTACTGACTACACTGGATTATACATCGGTCACCCATCCTCACCTAGTTGTACACGCGTCGCCTAACCCTGGTCCCTAATACTGTCAAAATCGTCCGAACTTCAGAAATCCTGCTTTCCTCCTATGTGAAGTCAATTGGCACCCTGTAATAGACCATAGGGGAGACGGGTAGGGTCGACATTCTATTGATTTAAAAAGATGAAGTCAACAACCAATGAGTCACAACTTTGTAAGTAGAAGGTCCATTGGTCTATACCACACAAATCAATTACCATACTGACAAAAAAAGTCATAATAGAAAGTTCAGTAAATCACATGCACAACAACTTACCTGAGAACCTTTTAAAAAGGCATGACCAATCAATATATGTAATAAATTTTCCCAATAGATAATCATAATTCATTTCAGAAATACCAAAGTCATAATCAATATAATTTCATGCTATTGTCATCATCCGGGGAACCTAGTTACCCTTGGGTATCTTGCACCCATCCGGCATTGTGAGGCCCTTGGGGGAACCATATTACACCCTCTAGGCATCTGGAGGAACCCGGTTATCCCTCTAGGCATCCCCACTACAACCCGGGGCATTGTCATCCAAAGGAATGATGGCATTCTCGGTTACACATTCAAACCATGACGCAACAATTTCACAATTCAATTAAAAGTACATTAAAGTCACAACTATTCAGGGATCCAAGTATGCATCTAATGAATCATCAGTCATTTTTCATCCCTTAGATATCCCTTAGAATAATATAATATCATTCATATAGATATTAAGTGGACTATAAGGAAGATCTCACATCCTAGGCCTAAACTAGCCTTATAGGGCGTGCAGCATGCCTTTAGACATGGTGGCTGTTGTCTAGGTAAAATGTTTTTAAAAATTATGATACTTTAATATGAGGTAGACAAGACCTAAAAAGACATTTTATATGGAGGACTCAAAGTCTGATTCAGCTCATATAGTTCTAAATAATTTTTGCAAGCCCAAAACAGTCAAGATTTCCAGAATGAAATTGAGTAGGAAAACAAATATTTTTCCAGCCAAATGACACCAAAAAGTTATGAAAATTTAATATGTGGTAGCCTGGGTTGTACTCTACAACTTTTATGAAGGATGCATTTTACAGTTCTGGACCGAAAAATATGTAGAAAATGAAAAATAGAAATAGGATGGTCCAGCGGACTCAAAAACAGATTTTGAATTCCGAAGTTTTTCAAATATATTTTTGTCATAGGAAGTCCAAAAATTCTGAAATTAAAGTATGTCTTATAACAGTCAATAAGGGATGATTTTTGTGAAGAATGCTGCATGAAATTTGCACCACATAAGTAAACTTCGGTGTCAGGCTAGAACTGAACCTGCCCTCAGTCCAATCACGACTTTCTTTCAAAGTTTCTGCCATTCCAGCCCTTGCACGTGCAAATATTGACCATCCATGCCTTTATGACCTAACCATGAACTCAATTACTTTGAACTCGACAACATAGCTAGGTAACGTAATTAAAACTTCCGATTAAAAAAATCTAAACAACGTTCTGAATTTTTAGAAAACTATTCTTGTCACACGAAAACGATCAGTATAGGATGAAATGGAAAATATCCACTTTCCTCGGGTTCTCGTGTACGGTAGTCTCAAGTCAACGAGGCGACAGCGTGCTGCTGGCCCGGTGGTCGAAGGCCTGAGGGCCTTGTCGGTCTTCTGTGAGCGGGCAAGAAAGGAATCTAAACTGCTTATTGTCGCTGCTTTCTCTTGCTGGCCGCAACAGGTGTGAAGAGGGGAGATTGAAGATGGACGTGATGATGGTTGGCAATGAGGAAGGAAGCGGCAGTGGTGTCCCTCTCTCTCTTCCCCCAACCCTTTTCTCTCTCTCTCTCACGGTCAACTTTGTGACTTCCTTTGGCGGGGGTTTTTGTTGACTCAGCATCTCCGTTCACGCCAGCTGGGATGGCGTGACGTTGCGGCGCCAAGGAGAAGATTCAAGAGTCTTGCAAGAAATTTAAGAGTCTTCGGTAATTTTTTAAATTTTTTTAGTTATTTATTTAAAGGGCCATTGCCTTAGAAATTCTTGAAATTGTTGGGATATTTGGATCAGAATAGTTTATTGATGATGAGGTAGCGGTGGTGACTCAGTGATATAGATGTGTCCTTGGATGAGGGGGAAATGGCGTCACTTGATGATGACGTGGTGAGAATATGAACAGTGCAGTCCCACGGCGAACTCACTAACGTAAAGTGGACCATCAAATGTGTGGGACTTGCTATTTTGTCAAGCAAAAAATCTGGATGTCACACTTATATACCAATCTTTTTCTTATCTGTTACATAGTTTTGTTGACTTCTTGTCATTGCTTTAAATTTGTCGACTATTATATGATATTACCAATAATTATTTGAGTGACGTATGAACTTTTCCCCAAATAAGATATCTGCTAACATTTATATGATATTTTAATTTACTAATTTTTCTATTGAGGTACCACTTTCATTTGTCTTGCCTACCAACATTTTACCGTTTAACACCTTTTAATTTACCTTTGATTTAGGGTGCGTTGGTGGACATTCACTTTATTTTTATCGCCTAATATATTCATCTATAGAAAAGTTTAAGCATAATGAATTATAAACGCGTGCAATAAATAAATTATAATAATGGATAACTCACATTAGAAATAAACGTATGTCTAATCTTTTGTAATTATTGAGTATTAATATAAACTGAAGCGATAGGATTTGTTAATACCAGAAAAAGTAATAGGATTCTTTAACTATCACTATTATAAGGTTGCGTTTGAGACATCTATATTTTTTCAATTTCATTTTATTTAAAATTGAATTATTGGAATAAATTATAAACTGTGATCTTGCACATAGACTAAGATATACTTTTTATACTATTATTTTCTCTTTAAAATTAAGTGAAATATATTTTAATTAATAAAATAAGCTACATATAAATAATATTCATGTGGTAATATAATAATTAACACTTGTGTTAGGTGGTTTGACCTAGCATTGTCAGTTAGTAAGTTGTGTGGTCAAAAAAAATTGCTTCTATCATGGGTTAATATTATGAAAAAAAACCCCAAAACTGGTACATAACTTATCCCAAACTAATTTTTGGATTACGAAAAATCCAAATTGATATACTTGTGTCAAATTTACCCTAAATGACCTAAAAAAAAAAATCCAAACTGGTACACTTGTGATAAATTTACTCACAAACTAATTTTTTGATTGCCAAAAATAAAGTGGTACATTTATGACAAATATACCCTTCGTTAAATCGTATTAATACCACAAAAAATACAAAACTTGTGCAAATGTGACAAACACAGAGCAAAATCCCAATTCGATAGTAAAATTTAACAGAAATTAATAGAAGGTAAATTTATCAAAGGTGTACCAATTTAGGGGTTTTGATGGTAAAAAAATTAGTTTGTGATAAATTTATTACAGGTATACCAGTTTGAGATTTTTCGTGGTATTAACCCTTCTATTATTGATTTTTTGCTCATATTTTTTTTTAAAATTTTAATATGGGACTATCCTTCGTATATAATTTTTTGGGTGATAAGATATGTATTTAAATTTCTACTGTAACTAATTTCATTATAATTAGGAGACATTAGTGACAAATATTCATTTAATGAATATACTTCTAGTTATGAACAATTATTAACGAGATACATATCTTTTTTTTTTTTTTAATTTCTAGTTTGCTTCAATTCACATTAAATATATTTCATAAATTTTACTATCAAAATTGTTTGCAAATGGGCCATATTATTAAAAATAAATTTGAAGATACTCTTTTCATCCATTTTTTTTTTCAAGTTTAAACTCAATAAAAGATAGAACTTCATAGGTCATAAATCAATAACTTATAACTAGTCGGTCAAATACGGCCCACATGGCTAACCATGACATATTTTTGCCACGATTGTAATCATATACACTGTTGCATGGTACACGCGTAAAAAAACAGACGACAAAATATGCTCGATTCTAGATTGTGGCCCTAAAATTAGGAGTTAGTACTTAAATCTTTAAAAATTGAGATACATTATAAAATACATTTAAAGATATTTATGTAGCGTTATGATATTTTACTAGTACCATGGTTGGTACTAGTGGACCTAGACTTCATGCCAATAAGGGTAGCCAAAAGGAAGGTAACAAAAATATCATAGTGCAAGTTACGAGTTAGTACTTAAATCTTTAAAAATTGAGGTTGTGATCCTAAAATTTTTCATATATGTGATTTGTGTTTTTGATAATTGGATTTGTCGAACATTGGCCACAGTTTTTGCACATAAGGAAGTTATGCAGTAGATAATTTTGTACCCTTATGTGAACGAGTTCAAAAGTGATCCAATGATATTTAAAATTTCAGATCTCGCGCAAGCATGTTAATTCAAATTAAATACAAGTAAGTGTTATAAAACAAAAATACAAGTCAGTACTCATGGCTAAACTACATCATCAGATAATTACATAGTCTCGACATCATTAATTGGAAGTGAAAAAAATGAAATATCTTTGAAACTTAGGTCACGTGGAAGAACGATTATCCTACTTTAGTGCAAATTAGAGACTATATTGACGCAAAAAAAAAGAAAAAGAAAAGAAAATCTTAGAGACAATGAGATCAAAGTCACAAGTACTCAAAAAATTCATAGATATTCCCGAGAGTATCTAAAGGTTGAGTGGAAGTCAATTGACTACTGATGTGACAAACAGTTTTCGTTCTTTTCGTTAAACCTCAGCACACATTTTGTTGGGCCTAGACAGTGCAAGGCGCAAGGAATGGAACGACATTGAAAGAGAGAAGGCCCAACCGAAGCTATTACGGCCCACATAGTGAACCTCAAGCTAAAATCGTAGTTCAGCTCGGCCTCTAAGTTGCATTGTGTTAAACCGAAGATGATTAGCCCACAAAGATTTATGACTAAATTGGTATAGTTGAATGGTTAATGACTTAATTGACCACTGTACAATAGATTTAAGACTTTTTGGGTAATTTCTCCTTAAAAAACGGTTTATGAGGTTTTGACATTTGTAGCAATATTCATCTTTAGACAAAATTCCTAAACCAAAATTTTCACGAACATAAATTTCACATGCCTATCACATGATTGATCTGATGTAACCGGTCAATCCACAAAACCCATGTAAATGTATGTCATCTTAATTGGAACTTAAATGTTGAAAATAATTACTTTTTATTGGCTTGTCGTACCACGTGATACGATTATCATATAAAATTCATTCTTCTCTGCTTCATCATATTTCTTCTTTTCTTTTTCCTTGCCATGCTATCGATCCCCATCCTGTCCTTGATGGACGCGGCCGCTCCAACACCATTGATGCGCCCCAACACCATAATGTCTTATGGCGTCAAGCTCAAAGTTACAACAACGCTAATGTCTTAATCAGGCGTCAAGCTAGAACAATTCTGACATGAATCAAGAAAGATGCTGCAATGATGCTTGACCATATTTGATGTCGAGCTTGACGCGACATATGCCATCATCGTGGGTTCATAAGTTGGAGAAACCAAGTCCCTCCCAGACATACCTTTCAAAGACCTTCTACGTGACCTCGACCAACCCATTCCCCACATAGCACCTCATCAAATTTGTGCAAACCATGACATCTACCACATGCCCAGATTGAATTACAGTCCCATGAATCTCTCCACACTTTCATTTGGTCCCAGCGCTCTCACACGCCTTGACAGCAAACGAGAAAGAGTAGCCATTGGGGCAAGAAAAGAAAAACCCGAGCATGCCGTTGTAGTAAAGAAGGGCCTCCTGAGGGGATACGCCGCCGGCGAAGCCTCTGATGATGGTGCTCCATGTTGGGAAAAGAACGATATTTGTGGAGAAGGCTCAAATAATTTTTCCCACTAGTATTTCCGTTGAAACAAACCCACACATAGTAAATCCCAAATTGAGACTTGCGCATTAAAAAAAAAAATCTCATAATTATCTCTCTAATCTAATCATTCTTCTGAGATATGATTATTGAAAAATAATTAGGATTAGAGAAAACCCATTAATCATAAGGGCGATTCCTCTATGATCTTGAAACCACAAAGATAGATTTACTCTGGAAATCAGAAGATACACCGACATTCCCATTAATAGCTTCACATTGCATTTAACCAAGAAGAAACATAATCTTGATGGTATTAAATTATTAATAGTGAGTTACAAAGGGAAATGTGAAATGCTTTGTTGGATATTGGAATATGTCCCACTTGGCACTTTGCCAAGGGATTGTTGAGGACCAATCCTTACAATCTCACCACTGCTGCCTTCGATGATAATTAATAGGAAGAAGGAACGCCAATGCACGGATAATCACCATTGACCAACAACGGATACATTGACAAAGTCTGCATCGATTGATGTAAATATTTGTTTTTGTTATCTTATGTATAATATTATTTCTCCCTTGCGAAAATTCACGTCAACACCAGCATTTAGAAGAAAACATCGAACAATGGCCTTAGACTCGGAAATTGCGCGAGCAGTAAATGAAAACGAACATGGGCCTTAGACTCGGAAATTGCGCGAGCAGTAAATGGAAACGAACATGGCCTTAGACTCGGACATTGCGCGAGCACTAAATGGATCGGGCCACGAGATCTGGATCCAATCAAATGATGTCTAGAGCTGTCAATTCAATGCCGAAGTCCTCGCTTCTTCTCTCTACTATTCACATGCATCTATGGCATTTAGCTTACTAAAGCTACCACGGTCCTGCTTGAGTTTCTGCTAGAGTCGGTCAACTCTCTCCGACATGCTTCGACACGCGAGTCAAAATTTCGACACGCGATTCCAACACATACTGGTCAATTTTAAAAATTTCTAATACTTGAGGGTCAAAATATAAATATACACAAAATAAATAATAAAAGAAGTAATAAAATTGTTATAAATATACACGTATTTCAATTTTTTTTTCATTTTTGTTTTTTTAGAACTATTTTATTTTTTTTAAAAAGTCTTTTACTATGAAAGAAGTAATAAAAAATGCTATATATGATAAATAAATAAATTTAAAAATATCATTTCAGCATTTTTCTTTAAACAATATTTTTTTCCTCTAAATTTTGTGTAATTGTAACAAATTAAAATAATGAATGGTATTATTTAATATTTTTCGTGTAAATTAATTCTAGGCTATTATTATTATTAGGGAAAAAGCCACGAAAAACCCCGAACTTTGCCCAAAATGACACATTTACCCCAAACTTTTTTTTGTGACGTGAAAATCCCGAACTTTGCCAACCGTGACACATTTACCCTAAACTTTTTTTTGTGACATGAAAAACCCCAAATTTTCGTTACGTGACACATTTACCCCAAAATTAGAGGGCATTTTGGTCTTTTCATTTTTAAAAATTTTTTAAATTTTTTTACTCTCTCCCCTCCACCGGGCCGGCCGGCGAAGGAAGCCGGCATCCGGCGAGGGCTGCCCTCGCCGGCGTTGAGCGAGGGTCACCCTCGATGGCGTCGGGCAAGGACGGCCCTCGCTGGCGTCGGGCGAGGGCGGCCCTCGCTGGCATCGGGCGAGGGTGCCCTCGCCAGGATCCGGGCAGGGCCGTCCTCGCCCGGGACGCCGGCGAGGGCCGCCCTCGCCCGCGTCGGCGAGGACGGCCCCTTGCTCGCGGCGGCGAGGGTGTCCCCGCCGCCGCCGGATCCGGGCGAGGGCCGTCCTCGCCGTCCGCCGGCGGCCGCCGCCCGCGTCGGGCGAGGGTGCCCTCGCCGGATCCGGCAAGGGCCGTCCTCGCCGACGCCGGCGAGGGCCGCCCTCGCTGCGTCGGCGAGGGGTGCCTCGCCGGATCCGGCAAGGGCCGTCCTCGCCGACGCCGGCGGGGGGGCCGCCCTCGCCGCGTCGGGCAAGGGTGTCTCGCCCTCGCTAGATCCGCGAGGGCCGTCCTCGCCGTCGCCCGCGAGGGCCGCCCTCGCCGCGTCGGGCGGGGTGTCACGGCCCTCGCCGGATCCGGCGAGGGCACCCTCGCCCGACGCGGGCGAGGGCCCTCGCCGACGCCGGCGAGGGCCCCTCGCCGCGTCGGGCGAGGTGTCCACGCCTCGCCCGGATCCGGGCGAGGGCCGTCCTGCCGTCGCCGCGGCGAGGGCCGCCCTCGCTGCGTCGGGCGAGGGTGTCCCGCCCTCGCCGACGCGGCGAGGTCGCCGGACGCCGGCTTCCCTCCGCCATGGCCGGCGGAGGGAAGAAGAAGAAAAAAAAAAAAAGAAAAAGGAAAAAACAGAATAAAAAGACAAAAATGCCCTTGATGGGGTAAATGTGTCACGGTTTGGAAAGTTTGGGGTTTTTCACGTCACAAAAAAAGTTTGGGGTAAATGTGTCACTTTGGACAAAGTTCAGGGTTTTTCGTGGCTTTTTCCTTATTATTATTATTATTATTATTATTATTATTATTATTATTATTATTATTATTATTATTATTATTATTTATGTATTTATATATAAAAATATATTTAATATATAATGTGTCGGAACGTGTCGAAATTCTCTATTTTTAAGAAATAACGTGTTGCATGTCCATGTCAGTGTGACATAGGCTATAGCTTATCTGGAAATGAGAGGTGGAGGATACCTGTGTTTGGCAACTATACAGCTCCTTAAGCTACTTTGGCTAGTGATTAAATCTAACTAAATTTCCTAAAAAACCCACATGCTCATGGGTTTTGCAATTCTTGCGTTAATTTTGGGGTACATATTAAATAACATGGCAAACTACTTAGAGGTTCGTTCAGATTCCACATTGATAGTGAGCGGATTCGGATAGAATTAGATCATTTTATCTCAAATTTTGAGTCCCTTGATTGCGATTTGCTACTGTGATTATCTGTTTATGGCTCACCAAAGTTGCATCTTTCCATATACACAACTGATTTAAGTTTGCTAATTCACCAGATCTTGTTCGAGGACAGGATAGAGAGGGAAAAAGCCAAATTTTATTTTGTTTGATCAGTTAGGTTGGAGCAGGTATTTTATTAACGTATTAGATAGATCATTCATTTGTAAGGAAGCCCTAAAGTTGACTTCAGTAGCACAAAGTGGTAATATCTTCCAACCTTTTTTTGGTGGCTCAAAACCTCTTTATTCGATAGAAAGGGTACATAAAGATTACAAACGGGGTTTTTGTGACCAACGAAGATAATAATTCTAATAGGAGTAGAATGGAAATTGCAATGTCAAACTTGATTTTATTTAAGAGCCCAATCAGAATTGAATTTAAGCATCTGTAGTTTTACGAGGAGACTAGCACTTTGGGGCAAGCTTAGCCTTGATCATCTCGACCTCCTTATCATCAATTTGGAACGCCTTGGCCAACACATCGTCGGGCACCGTGGGCTTGGCTGCGAATAGTGCGGTTGCGATGGTTAGAGTCCCTGGTGATTGACTGTTGAATGCCGAAATGACGGCCGCGGGGGCATGCTTGACGTTCTTTTGGAAGTGGACCAAACCTTTAGGGAACACAAAAATCTCGCCTGCCTTGATGGTCTTTGCAACGAGGACGTTAGCTGCTATGAATCCAACGTATAGCTCCCCATGGAGCACAAACACTATCTCAGTGGCTCGTGGGTGGGTGTGGGGTGGATTGAGGCCGAAAGGAGCATAGTCGATGCGAGATAGGGACACGCCAAGGGTGTTGAGGCCTGGGATCTCTAGGACATTGGCCGCAGTCACTAGAGAGCCTAAGGTGTTGTTAGTGACTCCAGGTTTGGCCAGCCCATCGAAGAAGAAGTCCGTTACGTTGAAAGCCGCTTTGCACGGGAATCCATTGACTTTCACTTCTGTGCATCACAAATTATGAATCATACAATGCCTTAAACGTGGATATTATTTGATCTGTGAGAGAAACTTATAAGCCCTATACTAACTTCAAAAACAGTTTGGCTAATGAAGCAAGAAAGAGTAGCGTTACAGAGTTCCTGTCATGGAGAAGTATAAGAGAAAACAAGCCACGTACATGTTAGAATCAATGTCTAGGGTTTATTGATACTTGTCTAGAGTTGTCGGTAGTTTAAGAAGAAGACTATAAGAAATGCGCATAGACAAGCA
This sequence comes from Eucalyptus sideroxylon x Eucalyptus melliodora, assembly GCA_016097485.1. Lineage (NCBI taxonomy): Eukaryota > Viridiplantae > Streptophyta > Magnoliopsida > Myrtales > Myrtaceae > Eucalyptus > Eucalyptus sideroxylon x Eucalyptus melliodora. The sequence continues at coordinate 25,452,488 of CM027825.1, forward strand.
TATATGCTCTTACTGGAAGCAAGATCGGCGACACAGAAATCTTGGAGCATGTCGGGATCAGCAGAAACAACACCCAGAAAGACGGTGAAGCTCATGATTGTAACAATAGTGGCCACCATTCTTGGACCGATCTCCATTGTTAATGGTGTGCAAAAGGAAAGTGAAGAAGAAGGCTTGAACGGGCAAATGATATCTTCCTTTTAGCTAGGAGGGGAAGTATTTATAAGGGAGAAATAGCACATATCGGGTGTTGACTTTTGAATGCAGCTATAAGTTCAAACTGCAATTGCCTTCTCAAACTCAAATAATTTAACTACTGAGGTTTGCTTTAATTGCCACCCTTCCTATATGGGAAGGGGAAGGTAGGGGGTTTGAATCCCCACATTCTCAAAAGAGATTGAGATATGGATGATTTAATTTTAGGTATGTATTTCTATTTTCCACACCCTATAAGGAAGCAAGACAAAAGTTTGAGAGTGAGATTTAGAGTAAACTTAGAGTAGGACCGAAAAAAGAGAGAAAGAACTTGAATAATTTATTACCAATTAATTGGAAAGGAGAAAAATAGCTTAAATTTTCTTTAATTATTAAACTTAGCAAAACTATGAGAATGAACTTCTGTAATAATGTCTAGCTCCTCAGTCATTTTTATGCTTTTCTATGGATAGAAAAGAAGAAGGAGCTCGAAACTTGGAAGGTGGAATGACATGCCAAACTTTTTTTGTAAGGCTCCTTTTAACAAGTTAGAAATTTTCTCGACAAGGCTGACAAGGTGCCCTCGAGGGCTGGTTCTTTCATGAATCTACTATCGCTATCAAACCTTATTTCGTGCTATTTTTGATCCCGTCTTTCTTATGCAAAGTTAGTTTACAATTATGAAGTGATTTTGTAAATTTCTCATAGTACCTAAATATAGTAATACTCATCTCGAATGCCCACTTACACATTAGTATATCATTTAGGAAATCAAGTCCACAAACTATTTGCTATCACTATCACCACTCTCTGTCTATATATATACACACACATATATCAAGATTCAATTATGACTCCAGATATGCTTCGAGTTGCAAAAAAATCATGGTTGCTTTTATGTGCATCTCTAAATTCATTACTTACATAAAATACACATCTTAGTTTGGCACGACCTAAAAAAAAAGGCTTCTGCACATGGAACCTACTAGGGCATATGCCATATGCTTTGTAGCTATTTGATGGAACACATGCTATTTGCACGTCTTAAAAGTCGTTTGTTTACGTTTATATAATAATAAATGAGGGTATCTCAATCTTTTCAGAGTTGTCAGCATCTTTGAAATTTTCATTCATTCTTCAATAATTAAGGGTCCGTTCGTTTTGAGGAAAATAGATCATTTCCGGAAAATATTTTCTCAAAATTCATTTTCCAAGAAAATGACAATATTTTCTAGTGTTCCGCTAAAATTTGAAAATGTTTCGGAAAATATTTTCTAGTGTTTGGTAAGGAAAATATTTTCTAAGACTTCACCACTTAGGCATGTATTACTTACGGACCTATAAATCCATCAAATATGAACTTGCCTTTAAATTCGGGCAAACTTGCTTCATATTTTTGTTCCCTCATTGTTGCCAAACGTTTGTCTACTCTAAAAAATGTTTGTATGGATTTTAAAAAGAAGCAAAAGAGAAAAGAAGCAAAGCATGTACAAGCCTTTACTGAATTTGGGAAAGCCTCTGAGGACGGCTCTAGAATCTTATAGTTGGAGACAATTAAATATGGCATATCTAAATGAAACTAGCACAACAACCACACAAGTTTAGGGTTTTGGCAGGTCATTTATTTATAAAATCATCTATCTACCTAGCATTTTGGCCCTCGTTGACTTTCCATCTCCTTATCTGATTGGTCGTTTTTCTACTCCATTTTTGGTGTTTGGCAACACGCAAGTTATCGATGTCGGAATGCAACCTCCCCCTTCGCATCTTTTAAAACTGTTACAAGTCCACCAATTGGTCTCCCTATGTTTAAAAATTGGGTTATGAATTTGTTAAGATATGTCTTGATTTTGAGCCCAATGCGAAAATTTGAATATTATGAATTGGATATTTTACGGACATCTGAAATTAAGCAATACATGATGCGGAAATTGCGGGGAAAAGGGCCAAAAAAGTCCTAAACCTTTTTTTTTGTGTGCCAATTAAGTCATAAATCTTTTTATGTTGTGCCAATTTAGTTCTTTCTAGCCAATTTTGGCCGGATTTTGCTAACTGGACATCGGCCGGCTGACGTGGACAACTTTTAATAATATTTTAATATTTTAATATTTTTATTTTATTTTTTTATTTTTTCTTCTTCTCTTCTTCCTCTAGTCGATCGCCGGACCTTAGTGACATGCTAGAGGCGATTACTGTGAGGTCGAGGTCGACTTTGCTAGCCACCTCGCTAGTGGCCACGAGGGCGGCCTTGTGGCCGAGGGTGGCGAGGCTCACCCTCGTCGAATCTAGCGAGGGTCGAGCCTCGCCCATGGCCGGCGAGGCTCGACCTTGCTCGCCCGATGCGACCTCGCTAGATCTTGCGAGGGCAAGCCTCGCTTGCCCAGTGTGAGGCCACCCTCAAGGCTTGGGTAGTGAGGGTTGCCCTCGCCGGATCTGGTGAGGGTCGAGCCTCGCCCATGGCTTGGGCTTTGGCGAGGACAGTAAGGCGACGGCGTCGGGGGAGGGGGGGGGAGGGGGTGGAGGCGACTCGGGGAGCAACGGTCATGACGGGGCAGCGATGGCGGGTCCTCGCTTCTCATATCTGGTCCTCCGTCCTCTAGATTTGACCCTTTCCCTTCTCTCCCTAGGTTCACTTGCCCTTGCCCCTCGCTGCCTCGAGGGCGAGCCACCCGCCCGGCGTGAGGTTGCCCTTGCGGCCACCGGCGAGGTGGCCAACGAGGTCGACCTCGAACTCGTCGACCAGTGTCATCTCTAGTCGGTCGCCAAGGTCCGGCGATCAGCTGGAGGAAGAAGAGGAGAAGAAAAAAGGAAAAATAAAATAAAAAAAAGTAAAAAATATTAAAATATTATTAAAAGTTATCCACGTTAGCATTGATTAGGTCACGTTAGCTCAGTTCATCAACAAAATCCGGCCAAAATTGGCCAGAAATGACTGAATTGGCACAACATAAAAATGTTTAGGACTTAATTGGCACAAAAAAAAAGGTTTAGGACTAAATTAGCACAAATGCAAAATTTTATGACTTTTTTGGCACTTTTCCCGAAATTGTGTCCGTGTTAAAATCGCGGTCAAAAACAGAATTTAGATTATGTTTGAAATTTACGGAAGTGATTCACACAGGTATTCAAGTCGGTCAAGGAGGAAAGAAAGTCCAATTCTCGGACTTGTTGCTCGAACCACACGGGATATCTTCTCCCGCATTGATGTCGGCAAAAGCCATAAGCCAAAAAGGAAAGTCAACTGCAGACTTAGAGTTTGACTCGGCGTGAACTTCTCTCAACTTTTGTTTTACGTGTTGGACTCTGCTTTAAGAAGAAACTTAACCATGGACGTATAAATATGAATTGTTCTGTTCGAATAGGCAGCTCCGGCCGTTGTTGATGCATGCAATAGTGAAGCGCCGTTTCTGAGTACTTGAGCGGTGGGCTATCTTCGTGGGTTTGTTCGTGAATTACATCCAAAAGATAAGAGTATTCAGGCCAATTAAATCTCGCGAGTCCAAGACTTGTTGATTCTTTCATGAGATTTAGAATTATTTCGCGAGGAATTGTAGGACTAAACACTGTGTGAGTTGTTAGATATAATGAGGCTTGGAAAACACAGTGTTTGAGTGACTTTAGTGTGTAATCTCTTTATATTATCCAAAATTTGTACCGTTGCAAAATTAGGTTATTGTAATGAACTTATCGGATATACCTTGGGATGGTTGTTTAAAAAGCTCTAAATTTATTGTACAGTGGCCTCTCCAATTCTAAATTTTTTAATTTGGACAATTTAATCCTAAACTTTTTGATGATTTTTCAATATAATCATTCTGATCAATTTTACTTAGCAATTGTTTGCATATTGCCATTTTTTTTAATTTTTCTATTAATTTTTATTTCTCTTTCTTAGCAACGCCTTAATGATACCAACTCTTATATTATTTTACTTTTTTAATTTGAAAGACTTACAAAATTTCTTCCATTTAAATTACTAATTATTTGAGTTATTTACCAACGTTTATTTAATGTTTTAAGTTCATCAACTTTTGTTTGTCTTTCTTACAAACACCTTATTTAATGTCTGAGTTGCTCCCAATGTTGATTTATATATTTTTCGTAAATTTGCCAACTTTTCTATGGAGTTTTCAATTTTTATTCATCTTACTTACCAACTAGTTAGGAATTACCAACCTTAATTAAATTTATTACCAAATTTTCTTCGATTTAGTTACAGGCTAATTTTACATTACCAAATCTTATTTGAGTTAGTAGTCGATGAGTTGTTTGTCATATTACCAGTTTCTCTTATAGACCAATGTTTTTTCTTATCTGTTACATAGCTTTGTTGGTTTCTTGCCATTGCTTTAAATTTATCAACTATTATATGAAATTACCAATATTTATTTGAGTGACCTACGAACTTTTCCCCAAATAAGTTATCTGCTAACACTTTCATTTGTCTAGCCTACCAACTTACCTTTAGTTATTAGGGTGAATATCATGAAAAACATTTTACTGTTTATTACCTTTTAATTTACCTTTCTTACCAACTGCTTACAATTTATCATCTGTTATATGAATATTAGAAATATGTATCATTTACTAAGCCATAAATTTTACAAAGTCATACTACATATATATTCTTATGAAAAAATTACTAAAATGATTTGCAATTTTTTTTTTTTGAGACGCAGAAATAAATATGATTTCTTAAAGTTTGGACTAGAGTATTAGTTTAATCACCTTCCTTATGAATCGGTTATCAAATTGAGCTCTCGAGCTCATATTGGTCAAAATTTATTTTTTTTAGTTAGGCAATCGATCACTCTCTGTGACTGTTATTTTTGCCTTGCATAGAGTGGGAGAAATAATATGACCAAAAAAGCATTAAAAGAAAACACAAGACGCCCACAAAAATTTGAATTAGTTGGACTCTGGAGCGCTGGCACTCCTCTTGATTTAGAAAAAAAGGGCACGAAAAAGAAGTCGAAAACAATTCAACTTCGGTGAAACGGTGCCCAACTTTTAATTCTGAATAAAAGCTCTGTCGCTACACATTATATGATGACATAAATTTGAGAAAGGTTTTAACTTTTACTTCAAATCTATAGCAACTTACCATTAGTTATTAAGGTTAATACATAAAAACCTCAAAATATGCCCACCGTGATACAAATATCCCGAATATTTTCCGTGTCATAAAAAAACCCAAATTTATATTAGTATGATGAATATATCTTTGGATGGAACTGAACTATATGGTATATATGTCATATATATAAATTTAATTTTTTGTGACAAAAAAATGAGTGTATTTGTCACCTAGTGAGCAAATTTAGGTTTTTTGATGACACAAAAATATTTGAGATATTTATATTATAATAGGCGAAATTTGGGGTGTGAATTTTCTCGAGGGTTGCCGACGTAATTCTGGAATTGAGTTTTCACTTCGGCCAACATTTGGCATGCAAAACGTCCGAACGATAATGCGCAAATTTGAGATGTGCTGTGTTCTTTTTTTTTTTTTTTGACCTCTCAAAACCTAAAATAGGAAAATGCCCATCCCCCGAGCTGGACCTCTTTTCGGGAGAGGAGTGCCTCGACCACCCTAGCATGTGCTGTGTTCTTTGTAGCTCTCAAAAACCTAAAATAGGATCCATCGAGCTGGTTTTCCCTCGACGGACTCATGAAATGAAACTAATTCAATTGCTCCTTTTAGAAACTGCAAGAGCCCCTCACCTTTTCTCGAGGGGTAAAACCATCGTGCACATTTTGTCAGAAAAAGCCTGACGGGCTTTATAAAACCCTCTACAAATACTCCTCTTCTTCATCCTCCAAGATCACGCACAGCCTCAGCGAAATCAGAAACTCATCTACAGATCAGATCTTGCAGAAGAAAGATATATCAAACAAAAGGGAAGATGGAGAGGAGAAAGTTGCTGCTCCGGAAGCTACGCGAACCCAACCTGAGGGCCAACTTGGAAGACCGAACAGATGTGACTTCGAAGAAGGGAGAGGCCGTGAAGATCGAAGCGAACGTCAGTGTGAACGTGAATGCGATGAAGCTTGCTAAGATCGAAGAGAAGTTCGCTGTTGAGGAAGAAGTCAAGGCCAAAGTTGGATGTGATGCTTCCTCCTTTAGCAAGTGACATGTTTTATGGGATGGCATATGGTATACATGCCACGGAGCAGGATTAGGGGCATAATCATATGTTATTGTTGGGCCTTATTTGATTTCATGCAATAAACCGATCGATCATCTTGTTTTGCAACATAATCTTTGAAGATTGAGATTTCTTTGACTTGATTAATCTAAAAGTCTCTATACATAATTTTTTTTGTGAGGTCATATAATTCATTTACACTCTCCTCTTCAAACATATAAATTAATAGATAAATTTCATATGTTCACTTCTTACAAAACAAAAAGTTGTTCAAGTTATTACTAGTATGTCATAGACTAATATGAACAAAATTATTGGTCTTCAAATAAGCTGGATCTCTTCTCGTCGCTAAGGTGTGAGGAAAACCCCTAGGAGCCCGAAAGCCCGGATCGATCCGGTTTGACTTTCGAGCCCAAATAGGCTCAGGTGATTTCGGTCTTGGCTTCAAAATAGAAGTATTTTAATAATACAAAATATAAAAGTATAAAGAATGTATTTTCTAAACACTTTAATAAAGGCATAAATAATTTAAAAAGATAGTATTAAAATAAAACGAGTGAAAAATGGTGCGTCCACAGTGGTTGGATTATAAAAAAGTGGCAACAAAGATAGAAAGAATAAAGGTGAACTTTTTTAGGCCAGAAACAACCTCAAACGCCAATGCAAGCAGGTTTTAAGTAGCAAATTACTAAAATTGCCTTTATTTCAAATTTAATCGCAAATGTTATCTAGCAAAGTTACATAATTATTTCAACCTTATTCAACGGATAATTAGCTTGAAACTTGCACTCCATAAATTGTTTACGAAATTACCTTTTCTTTATTAAGAACCCTAAGATTAGTTATATAATTTTTAAAGTCCAAGAAAAATTTAATTATAATCGAACATTTTCAGCAATAGACAATATTTGAAGCACAATTTCTCATTATATGATTGCTAGATTTTAAATTTTTATTATAATTGATCTTAACTATATTTCAATCTAATGTTGCGGTTATGTACATTTTCTAGTTGAAGATCTGCAATACATAAGATTTGGATAAATTATGGAGAAGTAGAGAAAATAACTGAAAATGAAGTTACAAATCGGTTGGGGTGAAATTTAAAGTTTGAAAATCTGTTCTAGCCAATGATTCGAAATATTTTTAGCCTGGATAGGTTGGAGCGGCTTTTCGAGCTTTATTGTGTATATTTTGGGGGGACTAGGCTTTCGGCCTTTACACTATGTAGCCTGAAAATGGCTAATCTCAATTGTCCTTTTTGTTTTATATTTTTATTTTATGTTCATATTTTTTTAGAATTTCATTAGAGATATTTTCAATTGTATATGAAAAGAATGAAATTTCACAAGTGAACACATTAATTTTCTGACAAAGAAAATTAATTTCAATTTTATATAAATTCACTACCTTTCGGGCCTAGCCAGACCCAAACCCCAAAAGCCCGGCATAAATGTAGATGGGCTAGATAGTCCTTTTTGGGTCCAAGTTTTTTTTGGGCTCGAAATTCCTAGCTTGAATTCAAGTCCTTGATACATAAATTTTGGCTAAATATTTATAATAAAAATTACATAGAAAATTATGGACCAATTTGGCTCTAACAAAAATATTTTTCGTGTCATCTAGGTATTAATATCATTTGCTTTTACTAAGTTTTATTATTCTATTTTATTTTCCTTTTTTTACCCTATTTTAGGATAAATTAATTGTATTTTTTTAAAGAAAAGAAAAAAGAAAAAAGGGGCCCATGAGGACTGGGCTTAGGGCCTAGGGCCCAACTTATTTTCCCCAGCCCGGCCTGCGTGCCTTTCTTCTCCCTTCTTCCTCCCTTCTTCCTCTGCAACCCACGCGCAGGAGACCTAGGCGGAGGAGCGAGGGTAGACCGACAACTGAGGGCGTCGAGTCGACGCCAAAAGAGACATCAAGAGAGAGATCGGAGGAGCGAGCTCGACGACTTCTCCTGAGAGACGTCGGGGGCGGCCTGAGATGGAGCGAACCCGAGAGGGAAGGGAGAAAGTGAGATCGGTGAGAGAGGTACAGATTTGGGCGAGCAAGAGAGGGCGCTCGAAGAGAGATCTGTGCGAGAGAAGCTTGAGATCCGATAGAAGGGAGCTCGAGCAGAGACTAAGAGCGAGTGGTGAGGTGAAGCCGTCGGTCGCCGGCACGCCTTGCTCCCGTCGAAGCTGCGGTAGGTACCGTTTTTGTTGAGTTGGGGTCGGTTTCCCGAGGATCCTGGCTCGGGAACGAGCGAGGCGGACGGCGCAGCCCGATCTATCGAGCTCGTCCGCCGTCCGACGTCTTCGAGCCAGGTAGGGAACGCCGTCGACGCGCCCCCTCTCTTCTGTCCCTTCGTTCTCTATTTCGGGCTTGCCGGACCGGGCTGCCGTTGCCCGATCCGAGCGATTTCCGACCCTAATTATGTGTGCGCTCTGGCTTTGGGGTCTAGTGTGTTGATGGCCTCGAATCCCTGCTTGAATCCGAACTCGTTCTTCTCGTTTCTAAACCCCTGTCTGCCGATGCACCATACGTGTTTGACGAAATGCCCGAGCGAGACTCACGCATCTGCTCTTATTTTTTCTGTCACAGTTGCTTGTTGAGGTGGCAGCGGTGGCCGTTGGCTCGGTGCCAGTGGCATCAGTCCGGTAACTGGCGGCGGTCCGTAAATGCGTGCGACCGCAGCGAAGGGTGCTCCAGCCTAGATTTCGATATGGAGTGGTCTTCAGTGAAGAGCACCACCCGTGAAGGAGACGATCGTGTAAAACGAAAAAAAATCAAATAAAGGGTAATATAAAAAGAAAAAAGAAGAAGAAGAGAAGAGACAAGTAGGGGTGATCGAGTCTAGGGTGGGTAAGGGCTAGACCTGAACTCTGTATCCAATCCTGTTATAGCCTGTTTTTTTTTTTTTGGACTCTGTTTGCATTGAACTGTTCCCGACCCATCCTATTTTTCCGGTTCGGAAACAAGGTGACCCTATTTATATTGGAATATGCTTTGTATAAAAATTACTGTAAGATAAAGCGTTTAACTGTTAAACGCTTTATCTTTCAACTAGAATGACCCCTTTTAATGGGGAAGGAAGAGGAAATGATGTCTGATAAACGATATAACCACAATGTGAAATAAAGTGCGGTTATCATGTAATAGCACACAATAACACAATATGTTAATTGCAATGCAGCCAAGTGAATAAAGTTTTGCATTTTCATGAGACGACACATTTCTTGTCTCATGTACAAATGAAAACAGTACTGAAACGAAAAGCATAATATCAATAAAGTATTGAGGCCAACATTATCTGCATCATGATTTTCTCATTTTGAGACAATAAATATAACTAAAAGAGCAAATTGCTCACCCAAAAATCTTACAAAACCAGCCCTTGAATCAAATAATATCCTTCAATAACTTTATCAAGAAGAATACAAGCCAGATCCTAAACGGCCTAACTAAAGACACTCTCAAATTACATTGTTTCCCAGAATTTTTTTAGATTAGGAAATGAGAGATGAATTGCATTTGACACAGAATACTGAAAAAGCACCAATCATATGGCAAGCAAAATGTGTATAAGGAGATATCATTTCGGCACCATTAGTTGACCGTTAGTTGTTTGTGTTGAAGCAGGTACTGATATATCTAATTATCTTTTGTATGACTTGCCAGACGAAAATATTTATTGATGAAACTTGAAAGGTAAATGATTTACACATCATAACATTTTTTTAATCAATACAAAATCATGAAAGGCAACACAACCATTTTAAAACTAGAATCCATTGGTGAAATCGGAAATGTAAAATATTTAAGAATGAGAGAGCGATTACTATCACTCATTAGTATACCTAATCAATGAAGCTAATAATTTCTAATTACCAAACATCACTGACCGGCAGTGAGCGGACCAAAAGTAGCGTTAGGGTCATCGCGCGGTGAGGACAGGGATAGCGGCGGAGCTGGGTTGTTGGCGGCAGGGGCGTCGCTCGAAAGTAGGCTCGGAGTATATCTATTAGGTATCAGAGTAGATCCGTTTGACGTCGAGCAAAGGAGGACCAAGAAGCAGGGGAGGGCAGCGCAGGCGAGGCACTGCAGTAGGGGGCTCGGTGGGACGCCGCGACATCGTGTCGACGCGGATCAGCACAGCAATGGCTTCGACGAGCTGCTGGTATCGTGGCTGGTGAGGGCAATAAGGATCGATGCGGCTTCAGTGGGTGTCGGTAAGGGGGCTAGGCCATATCGTGGGTAGAGCATGGGGGCATCGGTGAGGCAACAGTAGCAGGTAGAACGGCGAGATCGAACAGAGGTGATGTCGGCACTCGGGTGTGAGCTCAGCAGGGGTCAATAGCTTCATGGGCAGAACTAGTGGAGCGGAGCTTCGTGGTGGTGCGAGCGCGAAGGGTGCGACAAGAGCGGTAGAGGCGGCGTTGGCTTCGCAATTTCGGGAGGGGAGCTCGGAGCAAGGCTGGTGAGCAGCTAGGAACCGAGTTGACAGAGGTGGAGTCGTGATTTCGGGGGTGACGATGGGCGAACGGAACCAGGATCGGCGGACGGGCGGAGGTCGCAAGCTGCCGTCTGCGGGTGTCGCGGGAGGAAGTCGATAAAGATAGAAAGTAGAAATTAGGGTTTTGCTCTTTAGGTTTTGGTCTTTAGGGGGGAGGCGGCTTACAAACCGGTTCTCCAACCGGTTCCCAAACCTGTCTAATCAATCTGGTTCCCGGGTGGGTAATCCCTTGGAACCGGTTTCCGGACCGGTTTCAATCGAAATCGGTTCCCGACCCTATTTTCTGGGTGGGCCGGACCGAGAACCGGGTAAACTTGGTCCGGTTGCACACCTCTAGAGACAAGTGAGTCTCCCTCTCTCTTATGTAGAGGTGTCAAAATGGGTCATTGACCCATTTGTGAATCCATTTCTAGTTAAATGGGTCGTTAATGAGTTAAGCATTATTTCCCAAAATACCCATAATGAGTTTTAAAATAAAGAGGCTGAGATATATGGGTCTTAAATGAGTTTGTTCCCATTAAAAATAAACCCATTTATAGAGATAGACTATCTCTTATTTATTTAACTTTACAAAAATATTTTTTTTTTATAAAAATCAAAATTATAATTATTTTTTATTTTAATTATTATTTTTTATTTTTTTTCTCTTTCTTCTTCCTTCGGTCGCCGGCACCGCGATGGTTGGCGATCGGTTGGGTGAGCCTTGAGCTCATCGGATCGGGCGAGGCTCGAGGCTCTTGGCATTGGGCAAGGCTCGAGCCTTGCTAGATCCAATAAGGGGTGAGCTTGAGCTCGCTCGACGCCGGCGAGCCTCGAGCTTGCTAGATCTGGTGAGGTGGAGGCATCGCTGACGTCCGACGAGGTTCAAGCCTCGCCAGATCCGACGAGTGGCGAGTTCAAGCTTGCTAGATCGGTGAGGACCTCACCGACGCCTGGCAAGGCTCGAGGCTCACTGATCTGGCGAGCTTAAGGCTCGCTGGCGTTGGGCGAGGCTTGATCCACACCAGATTTGGTGAGGGGCGAGGGTGAGCTCGAGCTCGCCAGATTTGGCGAGGTGGAGGCCTCGCCGGTGTTGAGCGAGGCTCGAGTAAGCTCGTTGAATTTGGGGAGCTCGAGGTTTGCCTGTGGCCGACTAAAGAAGAAGAAGAACAAAAAAGAAAAAAAAAAAAATAAAAAGAAAAAGAAAAATTATATTTAAAAATTATAAAAATTGTCCATTAAATATGTTGTATAAAACTATTTTAGCAATACCATTTTTTAAAAATATATATAAGAAATAAGATTTTTTAATTTTAATTAAATATGTCGGGTATGGGTTGAAAAATTTACATTAAGCATAGATGAGTCATAAATGGGTTAATGAGTTAATTTGGGTGGAGCATTAATGACTTAACCCAAACCCAACCCGACCCACCCGTTTAACACCTCTACTCTTATACTATTCTTACATGTGTAGAGGGGAGAGTAGGACAAAACAAGAGAGAGACCAAAAAAAGTAGAAAAATCAAAAGAGAGAAAAAAATGGAATAAGATAAAAAGTGGGCTATGTGGTCAATGGGGCCTTAAAAGTAATGAGATAGGAGAGCAAGAAAAAACCAAAGTGAAAATGACAAGAGAGAGATATATAAAAAAACAAAAAAAAGAAAAAGAAAATAGAGAACATGGGGAGACTCGCCTCGGTTGGCCGAATCCAAATTGGGCCAGTGTTCGTGTCTTACCGAATGGGTCAATTTATTATATTTTAAAAAAATATTAAAAAATAAATAAAAAAACCTAAAAAAAGGGATTAATACATTGAAAAACCCTAAACTGGTACACTTGTGACAAATTTACCTCAAACTAATTTTTTTACCACCAAAAATCCCAAACTGGTATACCTTTGACAAATTTACTCCAAACTGGTACATTTGTGACAAATTTACTCTAAATGGGTACATTTGACAAATTTATTCTATGTTAGTTTTCGTTAAATTTTACTGTCAAATTATTAAGTTAAATAACACGTGACAATTGACTGATATACAAATTTGGGATTTTACGCTTCGTTGTTACAATTTACGATTTTTTATTTTTTTGTGGTATTAATCCAATTTAGCGGATGGTATATTTGTCATAAATTTACTAGTTTAGGGTTTTTTGCGATTGAATAAATTAATTTGGGGTGAATTTGTCATAAATGTACCAGTTTAGTGCTTTTTATGGTCAGTTGGAGTAAATTTGTCACAGGTATACCAATTTGGGGTTTTTCATGGTAAAAAAAATAGTTTGGAGTAAATTTGTCACAAGTGTACTAGTTTGTGATTTTTTAGGGTATTAACAAAAAAAACTCTTTTAGGGAAAGGCCTAAATTTAGTTTTGAGCGTTTTTTCTCTTTGAAAAATGCATGAAAAATCTTTCAAAAATTTCTAAAATTAGGGAAAGGTCTAAAAATGTTTTCTTTGAGTGTCTTTTTTAAGGCATAAAAAATAAATAAAATAAAACTCGATATTTAAATAAAATTAGGTACCGGAAGGGCATCAGTGATTGGCTAATGTAATCAAGTTCTCGATTATAGTTTATTTGATTGCGTAGTAGTGAAGTATTTTTCTTGATATTTCATTTAGGATTCTAATCAATCAATCCTAAATCGATTAGTGGTGACTTTTATTTGAAATTGACTTGTAAGATAAAAACTTGAATTATAAGTCATGAATTAGTGGGTTTGGGAGAGTTCAGGTTAAGCCCAACACTTAGTGAGTCATTAGCCTCCGCATGTGCGTGCGCATATGGACGCCTAAAATGGAGGTCATGACAACTTGACGATTCCATTAAGGACTATCTTTTGTGGACTTAGGGCTCTTTATCTTGTTTAAATTCTTTGCTAACTTTGTTTTTTTTTTTTTTTTTTTTTAGGTTAGTAACTTAAATATCAATTTTTAATTTTTCAAAATAAAATGTTTTGTGATTATAAACTGCTATGTATATTTTAATGTATTAGCACGACAAGTGATACACACAACTTGATAGTTGGACCTTAGCCGCTATGGAATATTTTAGGATGGTGTTAAGAAAGATACGGCATTAAACGCGAGACTCTGATGTAGAGATTACTTTTCTCTTCCTCGAATTTCTTTAGGTAAAATCGAGGTGAAGAGGATATGATGCCAATGCGAGATTGCGACGATTAGACGCCCTCTTAATTTCTCTAAACCTCCTTAGTTAGACATTGAGCCATGTGTATCATGCTCATGTTTATGTGCTTGCCATTTTCTTTAAAAGTAAAGCGATTTCTTTACCCTTTTTTACTCAGTCTATTTACTTTATTGGCCCATTGCAATTTATGTTAGTATTTGGGGTCTTAGTTTATATGTTTAGTTTTTTGGGTCTCAGTTTATATATGGGAAGAGACAATATCTAGTTTATTCTCGCCCCCAAAGTAGAGCTTTTCAGATGGTGAGGTTAGTTGGACCAATTTGCCCAAAAGTGCTTGAAAGCCAAAATTGGTCATCTTCTATTGTTGTTCCAAATCCTTATTCATATCGAAGTCCTACAAGCAATAGCACATTTTTGGTGCCCTAGGACATCCACTTTTATGTTCAGTAGGTTCGAGTTAATCCCAACTCTCGAAGAATACAACACCACTATTGGAATGTCTCTCAAAAGTAAGCTTGTCAGGCCACCTACAGGTATTGACCCATTGCGTGAGTTAGTGTGACTTTTAAGAATTGAAATTCATGTTGTGAGGCAAATTCTTGAAGCCAACCATAATACTTGCTCTCTATTGTTTCTATTGATTGAAAATCAACCGATGATCCAAAAAAGTGATATTTTCCTCATAACCTTTTTCAGATTCATCATTTTCCCCTATCCAAAAGATGCCATAAGTCCCTCGATGGCATGGGTGGTTGATTAGGTCTTAAGGGCGCAAAATTATGTTAATATGATTTTAGCTAAAATGTTCATGTCCCTTAACCGTTTTAAAGAAAACATGGAAAAAATCATGTGGGCCTCCTTGAAAATTTTACAGGTTTGGTTCTTTTCTCACTTAAGCAAATTTGAATGCCACATGCAATTGTTTGAAATAAATGATTTCAAAAATCCAATACAGAGATTTGTGGTTCTAAGACCACACATTCCCAACCAAAGTTGCTTTAACCGGATAAATTTCCTAAGGGATCTCGCTATGTGGTGTGCTGGTTGGTTCTGCTAGAGAAAACTTTTATAATGTTTTGAAGTTGACAAAACTTTTCTAAATTCTAGTTTGAAGATTGCTAAACTTCTGTGTCAAAGTCTATCTTACATCAGAAGTCTGCCCACTTTAATAAATTCCAGACTGAACGCAAATGAAGAATGAAGATGTAACCGGACTCAGGATTATCTTTCTTTCTTCAAGGCTTCAGTTCATACAGGTTATATATGGCTTTTTGGTTGGGAATATCACCTACAATATTTGTTATCTTTATTGGAATCAATTTGGATACATCAAATCATTTCGGAAAGCAAGCTAATTTGGAATGAATCTACTTATGGAAACCAAGATCCTGATTGTATGGGTGACTAGGATTGACAGGCTTTCATCACAATCTTCAAACGACTCGAGATTTTCTTGATTGATTCTGTCCAACAGGTTAATTGGAAAAATTCCTTTGGAAAGTGCCAATAGTCAAGAAGGAATGAAGGAGTATTTAAGGAGGCTTCTCAAGTCATTCGAGAGAGTGCATGAAGGAAGAATTCCTTTGGAAAGTGCCCATAGTCGAGAAGGAATGAATGACTATTTAAAGAGGCCTCTCAAGTCATTTGATAGAGTACATGAAGGAAGAATTCCAAAGTTTGAAGCTTCCCATTTACTTGTTATTCCTTACATTGTGCTCAAATTTGTTTTCAAAAGAGAGTGAGACTCATAGCGTGATTTCGAGAGAACAATAGAGACTCTCCATTGAGAAGTTAAGATTGCAAGACTATAAATTCTCTTTTGTTTCATAGTGGAAATTAACCCGAAGGCTGTCAGCGTCAGAGAGTGGACGTAGGCTTAATTTAAGCCGAACCACTATAAATTTTGTGTTCCTTTTCTCTTCCATGAACTCATTTACTTAATTCGTATTTCAAATTAAGTCATTCAAGTCTAAACTCTTTCGAAATCTGTTGTTCATCAAAGTTAGTTTCAAAAGCAAAATATTCTTACTAGATTTCTTGAAATTTGTCTTCACACCTATTCACTCCCCTTTAGGTGTTCATACTAGCGCTTTTAGGTTCCACAAAAAAAGAGCTCGCTTTACTTACAAACGTTGTAATCCAATCCCGTTGCTTGGCCTCACCAGCACCACTCCCTATTTTACCCATATAGGGTGGCACGTCAATACGGAGCCCTTAAGGAGATCTCGCCGCCTCTCAAGACAAAGATCTCTCCAATTTTTTTCACCCATAAAAGTCGTGATTACACATTTGAGATTCACATTATCAAGGATACATGGAGCAAGTGCCATAGTAGGGATTGTGTTGCCTGAAAGGCTTGATGGACAGGAAAAAGGCCCATTACACCTCTAAATCCTACATCCACAACCATTAGATCTTGACAAGACTGCGACTGTTGATCCCTGACCTAGCTAGCAAAATCTGTCAGCAGGAGCAAATTAAGCATCTACGAAAGGACTTGGGAATAAGCTGAGTATGTGTCTTAGAGCCATTCCAATAAAGCAAATAGCTTTGCAAGACCAAGGCTCCCCATCACATATAAAATAGCAGTCATGTGCCCCCCAGTGTCAACGTTTCAAAAGTTTCGTCTTGTTCCTAGTCCCATTGTTTAGGGACTTTTGTTAATGTCTAGTATATCATTCTATCATTATTCCAAGTTTAGATGTGAGAAGTGTCATGTATATAAAATCCTTGTTTGATAAATAAAATCAGTGGGACCATAGCCATGGATCAATCTTCATTTACCCTCATGCTTCCTCATGCTTATTTTATTTTATTTTTTTGCGATGTCAGGTGATTATGAATCGCCGACCTCCAGTCGCTCGTGCATGACCTCAAGCAATAGTGCCCAATCAGAGTGATGTACGAAAATCACCTTGCTAATATTGAAGACGGCGTATGATAGATGTCTATTGTCTTTCAATAACTCTCAAGGTAAATGGAGTCCACTCAAGCCAAGCTCAACCCCATAACTACTCTATCACAAGAAAAGACACTCGTGACACTTGTGAACTTGCCCAATGATGATTAATAGGATAGACACTTTGCAAGGATCATAAAAAAGCTAAGCCAGCTGTAGGATCAAGATCCCATTGATTTGTCTATGTCACTATTAAAATTTTAGAAGAGCTTAAAGTGCCTGAATGCAATGGGTACACCAATGCCTCTTACCCAAAGGCATATTTGTAGGCCTACCTGGTCCAATGGATGATTTAATTATACCAATCAAATTTGATTGGCCCGCCTTGTGGTGGTACATTGTAAGGAGGATTAGTTTCCTTAAGACTTGGAAGGAATTGACTGATACTTTCCGCCAAAAATATAATGTTAACATCAACATCGACATCAACATCACCTCACCTCACAAAGAGCCAATAGGCGCGGAGACAAATAATAGTAAGTTCTTATTGTGTTCGGAAGGAGATCAACAGCCTAGTTTGATCCATAGCCAACAGAAGAAGGATCGATCAGTAAAAATATCGATGTAGCATTGTAGGATGAAGAGACTACCGAGCAGTATCCTATTATTAAGAAGCTTCCCACTAAAAAAGACAAGGAGCTCGTGGATGAGGTCAACACTATAAAGCCTATTTAGAGTTGGAGCACGGCAACACAACTTCCTAGGCTTAGTGCAAGAGCTAGGGTCCAAAGAGCGTTGACCCCCAACAACCTAGGGAGCGAAACTCCACCATCTCCTAGTCCCCTTGACAAACTCAAGTTGGCAAAACGAATGGCTATACTCAAGATGTCAGGACCAGGTCTCAAGAAAAGAAAGCTTAAGCAATTCGAACCAATGCTCGCCACTAAGCATAGGCAAAATCTAGCGGCCTATGAGTGATCATGCTAAGGCTTCGAACATCGCATGTGGTACATTCCCAAAAGCTACTGGAATTATATAGATGAGGTCCGCCATTCATCAAATAACTGCCTCCCACTTGTGCACAAGGTCTAAAGCTTGTTCAAAGGAGGAACACTCACCCTTTAGGGCTTAACTCCCAATGGGCTGCTAAATTTGTCACTCGACTATGAGGGTGATGTAAATGCCTCATCCTCAGTAGGAAATTTCGACCTAGAAGAAAGCAATGAAATGATCTCAAAAGAGTCTAGCCTCCCTGAACTAGCATAATTCATCACTGTAATGAATTAAATGTTGATGAAATACCAATCACCTAACCAAGACACAGTGGGTCCATCTTGTCTCCACAGGATTACGATTCCCAAAGCAATGGAAGTACCTAATCTCCGTAAATATAACGGTATGACTTGTCCCATGGCTCACTTGAAATATTTCCAGGCTGAAAAGAGTTTGTACTGCAATCGCACACCATTCATAACTTAGGCCTTCCAAGAGAGTCTCACGGGGCTCGCTTTGCAATGGTTCGTTATGGCAATGATCTACCTCATGAGGGATTGGAGTGAGCTGTCTTCCACATTCCTACATCAACATCAAAACAAGATTGGAACTGAATTGCCTGGCGAGGATTTGGTTCGCATTAGAAGAAGACTAATGGAGGATTTTCGAGTATATGTAGAAAGGTGGGAGGCTTTTGTGATGTAAAGTAACACTCAACTAGCTAAGAAAGAAATGATGAAACTATTCGTAAAAGCCTTACCTCGCAAGCATCGCTCTTGGTTGCATGGATTGCGCTTCTATAACTTCAATGAAGTGGTTTTCTCATGTGAATACTTCGAGTCTACTAGGGGTGAAAAACTCAAAGGTGTCTGATTTCGGGGCCAACACTATCAATTATCAAAATGCTCCATTTCATAGGAGTTTTTATGGATTTTGGTTGTTTCTATCCTGTTTAGACAAATAAGGCAATTGAAACTAGCACATCAGGTTCCAATGATCTAGACTTGTCGGATCCACTTCTTCGAGAAAGTAGGGGCAAACATAAAAGATTACCCTTTTTTTTTTTAAAGGTACATCTTGTTCCTTGAATATAATTTTGGGAATGATGCTCTTGCTCTTCCATTTATAGGGAACAAAAGATAGGATGAAATAGGCACATACACGATTAGACTCGGAGCATGTGGATCATAATAGCTTAAGAGGAAGCAACCTGGGAATCTTCCTTCATGTTGCTCTCAACCTCTCCCATTTTTTGAGTTATCTCGGCGAGCCATCCTTGGAGCTCTACATGCTCCACCTCGCACTTTTATGGCTTTGTCTCAAGTTTGAGTAGTGCCTCATTCGCACAACATACATGAGCAACCAAGAATGACAATTTCATTGATGGGATGTCCAACATTAGCGAGTTGGGAAGCACGAAGAACAGACTCATTCACTTTCCCTTTGAATTGGCTACTGTTAACAATGAGAAAATCTAGATAGTCGAGGTAATCTCTAGCCCCTTGTTCCAGATGATAACTTTGGAATCTAGAAATCTCTTTTCTTATTTTAGGCGCATACTCTGTTGAGAAGCGGTTGCCAACACAAAAATGTAGGTTTTGACTGTTCATCTCAGATTCCATAGAAGCCTGAGGTACATAACTTTGCCGGCAAAAGAACGCTTCAAGTGCCATAACTTTGGCCAAAGGGACACTTAAGTGTCATAACTTACGAAAGGTACACTTAAGTGTCATAACTTACGAAAGGTACACTTAAGTGCCACATTCAAAGAAAAACGGATCACTTGAGTGCCACTCCGGCCAAAGTCTGGCCAAAATGCCGACGTGGCATTTTTCCGGCGAAGCGCGCCCAAAACGATGCCGTTTTGCACGCTGACATGGCGAAATAATGCAAAAACGGCGTCGTTTTGGGCTGACGTGGTAAAAAAAATTAAATTAATTTAAATTAAAATATTAAAAAATAAAAAGTTTTAAAATTAAATTTAGTTAAAATATTTAAAAAATAATTAAAAAAATAAAAAAAAACTTTGAAAAACTTTGAAAAATTTAAACAAAAAAAAAGGGAAAGGGGGAGGTAGGCGAGGGATCGGCCCTCAACCGCCGCCATCGCCGGAAGGGTCGGTGACGGAGGGGGAGGGTCGGCGAGCCACAGGTCGGGGTCGGCGACCTCGGCCGACCGGCGGCGAGGGCCGTGAGCCCCCTAGATCCGGCGGCGAGGGCTCGCGGCCCTTGCCCAGCTCCAATGGCGAGGGCTGCGAGCCCTCGCCCAGATCCGGCAAGGGCTCGCGAGCCCTCGTCGCCCGTCGGCCTGGCAAGGGTTGCCGACCCTTGCCAGATTTGGGCGAGGGCCGCGAGCCCCCCCAGATCCAATGGTGAGGGCTCGCGGCCCTCACCCAAATCCAACAGCGAGGGCTCGCGGCCCTCACCTAGATCCGGCGAGAGCTTGCGAGCCCTTGCCGGATTTGGGTGAGGGCCGCGAGCCCCCGAGATCTAGCGTCGAGGGCTCGCGGCCCTCGCCCAGATCCGCGAGGGCTCGCGAGCCCTCACCACCGGTCGGCCGGGGTCGTCGGCCTTTGGCCGGGGCTCGGCGAGCTCGGCCCGACCCTCCCCGCCATCACCGACGCTTCGGGCGGCGGCGAGCGCGGCGGCGGCGCGGCGGAGGGTTAATCCCTCAGCTGCCTCCCCCCGTTCCCTTTTTTATTTAAATTTTTTTAAAAAAATTTAAAAGTTTTTTAGAGTTTTTTAATTATTATTTTTTAAGATGTTTTAACTAAATTTAATTAATTAATTTTTTATCACGTCAGGCCAAAACGACGCCGTTTTTGCATTATTTCGCCATGTCAGCGTGCAAAACGGCGTTGTTTGGGGGTGTGCTTTGCCGGAAAAATGCCACATCGGCATTTTGGCCGGATTTTGGCAGGATTGGCACTCAAGTGATCCATTTTACTTCGATTTTGGCACTTAAGTGTACATTTCATAAGTTATGACACTTAAGTGTCCCTTTGGCCAAAGTTATGGCATTTGAGGGGTCCGCACGTCTAACTTTGCCTAATGATGTTGATGGTCAAATGTAGGAAAAAATTTCCATAGAAGGAAAGCGTTGAAGATGGATCGACAACTATTGGTCGTGCATACATGGCCATAAATGAGAAGGGCCAATCAAAAGGGATGTTGAACCATGACAAGGCAAAATGGTTGTCACCAACATTTGAGACATTCTAAGATGGAGAAAAGAACACTACAAGTGCCATAACTTTGCCCAAAAGGACACTTAAGTGCTATAACTTACAAAAGGTACACTTAAGTGCCACATTTGAAGAAAAGTGGGACACCTGAGTGTTACCTCCGGTGAGGCTAGCCGGAAATCATACGTGGCATTTAAATATTAATATTTCTCGTCGAGGTGACTCGCTAGAGGGCTAAGTCAGCTCTAATTCACCAAAAACGACGTCGTTTCAGGTGTTGGCCAAAATAGAACCCTTAAATTGGCCAAAACGACGTCGTTTTGGCATAATTTGAATTTTAATATAATTTAAAAATTAATTAAATTAAAATTTTAAAAAATAATAATATAATTTATATTTATTAAAAAAATGGAAACGGAGGAGGAGGAAGGTAGTCGGTGGTTGAGGGCTAAGCCCTTGCTGCCGTTGCCTCCTTGCCGTCGCCGGAAGGTGGGGGAGGGTAAGCCAGGGCTGCCGAGTTCGGCTGAGGGCCAGCGGCTGCCTCCCTCCTCCTCCTTCCCCCTCCCTTTTTTTTTTCTTCCTCCTCCTCAGCCATTGGCTGCTTCTCCTCCTCCTCCTCCCCCCTTGCCAGATCTAGGCGAGGGCCGCGAGCCCTCACTGATTTGGGAGAGGGTCGACGGCCCTCGCTCGGTCGGGCTAAGGGCTGCGCCCGCCGGGGTCGTCTCGGCGGGCGGTGGCCCTTAGCCGGGCCCGGCAACCCCAGGTGACCCTCCCCCTCCATCGTTGACCTTTCTCAACGACAACGGGGAGGTGATGACGAGGGTTGAGGGCTCAGCCCTAAACCGCCTCCCCCCATGTTTTTTTTTTTTTTTTTTTTTTTTAATTTTTTTTAAAATTTTAAAATTATTAATTTTAAATATTTTAACTAAATTTAATTTAAAATTTAATTTAATTAATTTTTATATTATTTTTTACTACATCGTTTTTGTATTATTTGGCCACGTTAACGTGCAAAACGACGTCGTTTTGCACTTGCTTTATTGGAAAAATGCCACGTATGCAATTTAGCCGGATTTTGGCCAGATTGACACTCAAGTGAGCCATTTTGCTCTAATTTTGGCACTTCAATGTATATTTCATAAGTTATGGCACTTAATTGTCCATTTCTGCAAAGTTATGGCATTCCATGGGTCCACGTTTCTTCTAAGATGTTATCGAATACAAACTTTGGGGAAGAGTAATTTGGTTTCGTTTCCAATATTCCTCCCTCTAATTTCGCTTTTGACATGGTTTCTCTATCTAACAGGAAGTATCGAGATTCAAGGAACAAACTCAATAGTTAATTTGAGCAAATTCATACTGGCCAAGCAAGCACATGGGAGTTACCCATATTGAATTCACCTAACTTAGTGTGAAAAGACATGTCGTCTCGAAGCCGGTTCGATTAAATGAAAAGAGAAACGCTTCATGGACACTATCGGCACCTTGGCCTAGTGGTATGGGGGATGAAGTGGTTTGAGAACGACTTGAATTCGATCCCCGGAAGTGGCAACTAGGTTGCCATATGTAAAAAAACCTAATAATTTTTTTTTTATATATTTTTTGCGTCTCTTGCTTTTGCAAAAATGGGAAATTATTTGACCTAATGAAAATCAAAAGTGTAGGACATCATACCCTCTTCAACCCTTATAGGCCTATTCAATTTACCAATGGAGGGTAACGTTGTATCACTCCTACTTATTCAACTTCTGAGACTTCATACACTAACGTATTCTATCCTATCCATTGTAGGATCACCTTATTACCAAAGATATGGATGACAACTCAAGAAGAGGCATGTCAAACTCATATCAACTCTCCCAAGCGAAACGGCGTTTCAAATATCGCCAAAGCAAATCTCAAGAAGATTGCAGGCCTCAATTTGCATTTTTTTGCTATCAGCCCTATTTATTAATCTATTTCTACATCTTCTCATATGTAGATGCAAAAGTAGACACATCCATTGAATCAAAGATCAACCCTGATTAATTGTTTGTGCGTTTTTAATAAGGGTAATCTGTGAGCATTCATTTTTTTTTTTTTGAATAATCCCCTTTATGTTCAGGATTTAACATGTATGTAGGAGAAATTTTGTTAAATGTTTTTGATGAAATTTTTTTGAGCAAAATCAATTATTTGTTTTAGGAGTACAAAATCCTCATAAATACTCCATGCTTTTCCAAATGGATTTTACATGATGATTTTTGTTTGTCTAAGTTATTGGTTCCACTAAGGATCATTAAAGTATACGGCTGAATGAATGATGTGGGAACGATTGAGCATGCCAAATGAGGTGCATTAGAATGATGAAAGGCAAGCCATATCCCATACATAGTCCCCTATTTATACACTTGTGAGATGAGCATAAGAGGTTCCATGTCGATAGGGTAAAGGGTCCTCTCGCGAATGGTACGATAACTAAAGTAATAAGGGGCATTTCATTTCTCCACCCTAAACACTATAGATTATCCATTGCTTACCTCCTTTGAGTCCCATACACTTGTGAAATTTCTTTCATACCCTTATCAAGAACCATCCCACACTAGGGTAGATTAGAGGCGAGACGGCATCACAAAGTGAGAAAGAGGATAGAAATTTTTTTGCTCACACTTGTTTCAATTTTTGGGTGTCTTTATTATATATGAACACTCATGATAATTTAAGTACCCTAGAATGATGAAGAATTATTATTTTTCTACCTTATGCACTTGCATCTATTGTGTAGCCCAATTAAGTCTGTAATTTCACCTTCACATTGAGGCAAAATAGGAGTCACTACTGTTTAAGTAGCATGATTTGGAATGTTGACTGAAGATGAAGACCTAAGAGTCTAATAGCAATGTTTTGTTTGAACTTGCCTAGACCAATCCTCATATAACAAAAATGAAAAACTAGGGGCATGAAAAAGTAGTGTACCTGATAAAAGTAAGGTCGATGCCCATTAATGAGAAAATTAGATTAAAAACTAAGGGCATAAAAAAGCAATATACCTAGTAAAAAGGAAGGCTGCCCCCCTCAGAAAAAGAAGAAGTGAATTTCAGCCATTAGTACTTCCAAGCAAAGCTTCTGTCATGGTTCAATTAATAGAGCACCCATGAAGATAAAATTTGGCGATGAGAAGAAAAATTTGGTGACAATGCTAAGACAATCACCAACTCCCATCTTTTTACACATGAACCAAGCCCACATTGCGTCCCTTTGTAAAAGTCTTTTTAGACTAGGACACTTCAATTAACATGTGACTTCATATGTTTATAAGCATCGCTCGAAAAAGTACGAGCAAGATTATTTATATATCTTTTCACAGGGTTCTTGACTTGTAAACCCGGAGATGATTGTGCTGCATTTCTTCATAAGCCTTGACCTTAATGGTCCCTTTTGATAAGCCATTGACTAAGCCTACATTACAGTCCTGACAAAGACCTTTCAGATTGGTAAAATCGTATCGCTTGTAAGAATACTCGAGCCCCTGCTGACATGATGACAGTGAGATTGTGTGGTTCTTATGAATCTTGTATTAATGGTCAGGATAAAATAGCATTTTCCATGAGAGTGAATTGAAAGCCCTTTCGGAATCAAAGTCCTTCATTTGACATGTTTAAGACATCCACATTCTAAATGAAGATTATCTTTCTTAATTTTTCTATTGGAACTTTGGTGATGCAAAACTAACAAAATTGTCATGCATTTACAACATGCTTGCATATTGGAGGAGACATACTCTAAAAAATCAGAGATATTGCCAATTAAGCATATCTCTACCCTTATTTCCAAAAAAAAAACCTTGTGTCTGACTGAGTGTTTTATTGACCTTGAGTACCTGCCACTGTCCAGGTACTCTGTCTTATTGACACTTGACTTATTCGAGTTCTCTTTAGGGTTTGGATACTTGCAACTGTTCAAGTATCTCATTATCTTTGAGTACTTGGCATAGTCTTGGTACTCCCTTATCGACACTCGACCTGTTCGAGTTGTCCTCAAAGTATGGATACTTGTGATTGCTCAAGTAACCTATTGTCTTCAAGTACCTGCCATTGTCCAATTATTCCCTTTTAATGACACTTGAGTTGTCTGAGTTGTCCTTAAATTGCATCTTGGGATACTTGTAGCTATCCAAGTATTTCACTACTTTGTGTGCTTGCGACTACCTAGGTATGCTCTCTACTACCATGACACTCGACCTGCCCGAGTTGTCCTCAAATTGTATAATTGAATACTTGTAGCGATTCAAGTATTCTACTACTTTGTGTGCTTGCGGCTACCTATGTATGCTATCTTATCACCATGACACTTGGCCTGCCCGAGTTGCCCCTAAATCATATCATTAAAAATTTGCGATTGTCCAAGTATTCCACTACTTTGTGTACCTGCGACTACTTAGGTATTCCAGCTCTTTTGAGTGCCTATGGTCATCTAGGTACTCCCAAAGCTTTATTGCTCTATGGTGCACTCGAGAAAAAGTCATCTATTGAATAGATGACCGGTTCCCCATTCATCGATTTGGTGTGCTTCCATAGCTCAGAATTCCTTTCTTGACATGGCGTGCTTATGTAGCCCATAGTCCCTCTACATCGATCCGGTGTGCTTCCGTAACTCAAAGTCTCTCTACATTGACCCGGCATGCTTTCGTAGCCTGGAGTCATTTTACATCGACTTGGCGTACTGGTAGATTTATGATAAACTTATCTCAAATTCATTTTTTGACCACGAAAAACCCAAATTAGTATACCCATGACAAATTTACCTCAAATAACCACAAAAAAAATTCAAACTAGTGCACTTGTGAAAAATTTATCTATAAACAAATTTTTTACCACAAAAAATCCCAAACCGATATATTTATAACAAATATACAATTCGTTAAATTGGATTAATATCACAAAAAATCACAAAACTAGTACAACTGTGACAAGCAGAAAGTAAAATCCCAAACTGGTACATCAATTAACTATCATGCGTTATCCAACTTAGCAATTTAGCAATAAAATTTAACGAAATCTAACAGAGGGTAAATTTATTACAGATGCACCAGTTTAGGGTTTTTGATCATGATTTTCCGCTATGATCATCTGTTTATGCCTCATCAAAGTTGCATCTTTCCGTATACACAACTCATTTAAGTTTGCTAATTCCCCATATCTTGTTCGAGGACAGGATGGAAAGGAAAAAGGTTGGATAGGTAATTTATTAACGTATTGGATAAATCATACAAAAAAATTCAAAGGAAGCCCTAAAGTTGACTTCAGTAGCACAAAGTGGTAATATCTTGTAACTTTTTTGGTGGCTGAAAACCTCTTTATTCAATAAAAAGGGTATAGAAAGATTACAAACGTGGGGTTTTTGTGACCAACAAAGATAATAATTCTCAAAGGAGTAGAATGGAGATTGCAGTGTCCAACTTGATTATATTTGAGGGCCAAATCAAACTTGAGTTGAAGCGTTTGTAGTTTTACAAGGAGACTAGCTCTTGGGGGCTAGCTTAGCCTTGATCATCTCGACCTCCTTAACATCAATCTGGAACGCCTTGGCCAGCACTTTGTTCGGCACCGTGGGTTCAGCCGCGAATAGTGTAGGCGCGATAAATGAGGCTCCTGGCAATTGGCTGTTGAATGCCGCAATGGTGGCTGCAGGGGTGTTTTGGACGTTCATTTGGAAGTGGACCAAACCTTTAGGGAACACAAAGAGCTCGCCTGCCTTGATGGTCTTAGCAACGAGGACGTTAGCAGTGGTTATGAATCCGGCATATATCTCCCCATAGAGCACGAACACCATCTCAGTGGCTCGTGGGTGGGTATGGGGTGCACTGAGGCCGAAAGGAGCAAAGTCGCTGCGGTCCAAGGACATGCCGAGGGTGTTCAGGCCTGGGATCTTTAGGACATTGCCCCTTCTCACCAGATTGCCTAAGGTGTTGTTGGGGAGTCCGGGTTTGGCAAGCCCATCGTAGAAGAAGTCCATTTCGTTGAAAGCTGCTTTGCAAGGGAATCCATTGACTTTCACTTCTGTTCATCACAATACTATGAATCATACAATGCCTTAAACATGCATATTTTTTGTTTTGTGAGAGAAACCTAAGAGCCCTATACTAACTTTAGAAATACTTTTATTCTAAGAATAGAAATTTTGTATAGTTACCAAACATGTTATCTTATTCAAAAATTATTCCAGGAAATAGAAATAGAAAAAAAAAAACTATTTCTAAAAAAGAAATTATTCTCTGGAACAAAAATATTACAAAATGCACACTTAATGTCTAAGGTTTATCGATCGTCAGGAATCCTGGGTAGTTTAAGAAGAAGATTATAAGAAGCACACATAGACAAGCTTATATGCTCTTACTGGAAGCGAGATCGGCGACACAGACATCTTGGAGCATGTCAGGATCAGCAGAAACAATGCCTTGGAAGACGGCAAAGCTCATGACTATAACAACAACAACCACCATTCTTGGACCGATCACCATTGTTAATGGCATGCAGAAGGGAAGCAAGGAACAAGAAGGCTTTGCTGGGCAAATGATATCTTCTTCTCAACTTGGAGTGTAGTACTTATAAGGGAGAAATAGGACATATAAGGCGTTGACTTTTGAATGCGGCTGCAAGTTCAAACTGCGTAGCATGAAACATGTCTATTGGCCCCAAAGAAAAAGTCTTCTCAAACTCAAATAATTTGCCGCCCAAGAAAAAAAAAGGACTCAAATAATTTATTAACAAATTGGAAAGGAGAAAAATAGCTTAAATTTTCTTTAATGATTAAATTAAGCAAAACTATGAGAATTAACTTATGTAATAATTCCTAGCTCTTGTCATTCGCTATTCTATTGATAGAAAAGAAGGAGGAGCTCGAAACTTGGAAGGCGGAATGACATGCCAGACTTCTTTTATAAGGCTCCTTTTGGCAAGTCAGAAATTTTCTTGGCAAGGCCGACAGAGCGCCCTAAAGGGCTGGTTCTTTCATGAATCCACCATCGATATCAAAACCTTATTTCGTGCTTGTTGACACTCTAAATTGTCCTTATTGTCACGTGCTAGTCACAAGGGATATAGACAATCATAGACATTCAAAATCACCCTCGTTGTCATGTGCAGGCTGTGATTAATATTAACCCAACCCAGGTTAGTCAAGAGTTGTTGGACTTGATTTTGATGTGCCTTCAAATGGAGATACGTGATTAAGTGATAATTAGTTGATTGCCACATGTCAAGGTCAAGAGATACTACTGAAGACGTAAAATTCAAATAGAATTGGCATCAAAATTTAGGCGGGAATGATTGGTACTTATAAGGGCACGCATAATCAAATGAGCAGTAAATACTTACTAGACAAGTCATGTGAGCATCGTCGAACAAGTCAGAAGACAACAAGATATGGATAAAGCGGTTAAGGACAAAATGTGGAGTGACTTTCAAGAAGTATTCAACCGACCGCCGATGGTTCCCAGATTGGGCTATAAATACCGTAGATAATCCAACGAATGGCCTCCCCTCCCCCTCTCCCCCAGGGGAACAACACACAAAAATCCTTCATCTTATCCTTTTAATTATCTAAGCCTAGCTTAGTTTAGTTATAGCTTCAGATTCCTTTTGTAGACTCAATTCTTGGGAGTGCCTATATTCTAGGTAGTGTTGTCGTTGATTAGATTCCAATGCTGTGTTCTCATATCCATCTAGAAGCAATACTTACCAAGTGTTGAGTCCACTGTCTAGCGTCGTCAATTAAAATTCAACGTTGTGTGCTCATATCTATTTAGGAGCAGTACTTACAAAGTGTTGTTCCACCATCCAGCATCGACAATTTGGTTTTGATGTCGTGTCCTCATATCCATCTAGGAGTAGTACCTACCAGGTGGTGTTTCCACTATCCTGCGTCATTGATTAGGTTCCAACGTCGTGTCCTCGAACCCAATTAGGAGAAGTGCCTTCTCGATATTATTTTCAATGTCCGGTGTTGTTAAATTAGCTTCGATATTGTACAAACCACGTTGATTTTAGTGGGGTTTCATTAGCGTGTTGAAGTGTGTTTGAATCAAGCCGTTGATTAGATTTTGACACTGGTCGTCATTGATTCCAAGCTTGTATTGATCGACTCCATTAGCATCGAGACTATATATTATATAGCTCCATTAGCATAGAGCCTAGGTCCCCTTTAATAAAAACCAAAATATAACACTTGATGGAAGATATTTTGTTGCGGGATCCAAAATCGACGAAATAGTGCTATTCATCGTTGAACCCATCTTTTTTGCTATGAAACAAATGCTTGACACACTTGACTTATGCAAAGTTAGTTTACGATTACGACGATTACAGAGTGATTTCGTAAACTTCTCGTAGTGCTTAAATACAAACATATCATTTAGGAAATCAATTCCATATATATAAGATGTTGACTTTTGAATGCGGCTGCAAGTTCAAACTGCACAGCATGAAACATGTCTATTGGCCCTAAAGAAAAAGTCTTCTCAAACTCAAATAATTTGCCACCCAAAAAAAAAAAAAAAAAAAAAAGGATGACTCAAATAATTTATTAACAATTAATTGGAAAGGAGAAAAACAACTTAAATTTACTTTAATGATTAAATCAGCAAAAATGTGAGAATGAACTTATGTAATAATTCCTAGCTCTTGTCATTCGCTATTCTATTGATAGAAAAGAAGGAGGAGCTCAAAACTTGGAAGGCGGAATGACATGCCGGACTTCTTTTATAAGGCTTCTTTTAGCAAGTAAGAAATTTTCTTGGCAAGGCCGACAAAGCGCCCTAAAGGGCTGGTTCTTTCATGAATCCTTTCATAGACTCAATTGTTATGAGTGCCTATATTCTAGGTAGTACTATTGTCAATTAGATTCCAATGTTGTGTCCTCATATCCATCTAGAAGCAGTACCTACCAATTGTTGAGTCCATCTTCCAGCGTCATCAACTAAAATTCAACGTTGTGTCCTCATATCTATTTAGGAGTAGTACCTACCAAGTGTTGTTTCCACCATCTAGCATCGTCGATTTGGGATCGACGTTGTGTCCTCATATCCATCTAAGAGTAGTACCTACTAGGTGTTGTTTCCACTGTCTAGCATCGGTAATTAGGTTCCAACGTCGTGTCCTTGAACCCAATTAGGAGCAGTGCCTTCTGGGTATTATTTTCAATGTCTAGTGTTGTTGAATTAGCTTCGATGTTGTACAAACCATGTTGATTTTAATGGGATTTCATTAACATGTTGAAGTGTGTTTGAATCAAGCTGTTGATTAGATTTCAACACTGGTCATCATTGATT
This sequence comes from Eucalyptus sideroxylon x Eucalyptus melliodora, assembly GCA_016097485.1. Taxonomy (NCBI): domain Eukaryota; kingdom Viridiplantae; phylum Streptophyta; class Magnoliopsida; order Myrtales; family Myrtaceae; genus Eucalyptus; species Eucalyptus sideroxylon x Eucalyptus melliodora. The sequence continues at coordinate 25,482,845 of CM027825.1, forward strand.
CCAAGCTTGTATTGATTGACTCCATTAGGTTCGAGACTATCTATTATATATCACCTTTAGCATTGACCTTCTCTGTCCAATACTAGCATAGAGCCTAGGTCCCCTTTAATAAAAACCAAAATATAACACTTGATGAAAGATATTTCATTGCGGGATCCAAAACCGACGAAATAGTGCTATTCATCGAACCCATCTTTTTTTATATGAAACAAATGCTTGACACACTTGACTTATGCAAAGATAGTTTACAATTACGGAGTGAATTTGTAAATTTCTCATAGTGCTTAAATATGAACATACTCATCTTTAATGCCCACTTACACATAGTATATCATTTAGGAAATCAATTCCATAGACCATTTGCAATCACTATCACCACACACACACACACACACACTACTCTCTCTCTCTCTCTCTCTCTCTCTCTCTCTCTCTCTCTCTCTATATATATATATATATATATATATATATGTATGTATGTATGTATGTATGGCATTGACTTTTGAATGCGGCTGCAAGTTCAAACTGCACAGCATGAAACATGTCTATTGGTCCCAAAGAAAAAGTCTTCTCAAACTCAAATAATTTGCCGCCCAAATAAATAAATAAATAAAAGACTCAAATAATTTATTAACAATTAATTGGAAAGGAGAAAAATAGCTTAAATTTTCTTTTATGATTAAACTCAGCAAAACTATGAGAATGAACTGATGTAATAATTCCTAACTCTTGTCATTCGCTATTCTATTGATAGAAAATGAGGAGCTCAAAACTTGGAAGGCGAAATGACATGCCGCACTTCTTTTATAAGGCTCCTTTCAACAAGTCAGAAATTTTCTTGATGAGGCCGACAGAGTGTCCCGAAGGGCTAGTTCTTTCAAGAATCCACCATCAATATCAAAACCTTATTTCATGCTTGTTAACACCCAAAATTATCCTTATTGTCTTGTGCTTGTCACAAGGGATATAGGCAATCACAGACATTCAAAATCACCCTTGTTGTCCCGTGTAGGCTGTGATGAACATTAACCCAACCCAAGTTAGTCAAGAGCCATTGGACTTGATTTCGATGGGCCTTCAAATGGAGATACGTGATTTGGTGATAAATAGTTGATTGCCACGTGTCAAGGTCAAGAGATACTAGTGAAGACGTAAAATTCAAATAGAATTGGCATTAAGATTTAGTCAGGAATGGTTGGTACTCAAAAGGGCACACATAATCAAATGAGCGGCTAATACTTGCTAGACAAGTCATGTGAGTATCATCGAACAAGTCAGAAGACAACAAGATATGGATAAAGCGGTTAAGTAGAGAAAGTGGAGCGACTTTCAAGGAGGACTCAACCGACCATTGATGGTTACCAGATTATGCTATAAATACCGTAAATAATCCAACGAAGGGCCTCCCCCTTGCCCCCCCCCCACCCATTGAACAACACACAAAAGTCTTTCATCTTATCCTTTTAATTATCTAAGCCTAGCTTAGTTTAGTTACAGCTTCAGATTCCTTTTGTAGACTCAATTCTTTGGAGTGCCTATATTCTAGGCAGTGCTATCATCGATTAGATTCCAACGCTGTGTTCTCATATCCATCTAGAAGCAATACTTACCAAGTGTTGAGTCCACTGTCTAGCGTCGTCAATTAAAATTCAACGTTGTGTGCTCATATCTATTTAGGAGCAGTACTTACCAAGTGTTGTTTCCACCATCCAGCATCGTCAATTTGGTTCCGATGTCGTGTCCTCATATCCATCTAGGAGTAGTACCTACCAGGTGTTGTTTCCACTATCCGGCGTCATTGATTAGGTTCCAACATCGTGTCCTTGAACCCAATTAAGAGAAGTGCCTTCTCGATATTATTTTCAATGTCCAGCATTGTCAAATTAGCTTCGATATTGTACAAACCACGTTGATTTTAGTGGGGTTTCATTAGCGTGTTGAAGTGTGTTTGAATCAAGCTGTTGATTAGATTTCGACACTGGTCGTCATTGATTCCAAGCTTGTATTGATCGACTCCATTAGCATCGAGACTATATATTATATATCTCCATTAGCATTTGACCTTCTCTATCCAATACTAGCATAGAGCCTAGGTCCCCTTTAATAAAAACCAAAAAATATAACACTTGAGGAAGATATTTCGTTGTGGGATCCAAAACCGATGAAACAGTGATATTCATCACACCCATCTATTTCGCTATGAAACAAATGCTTGACACACTTGAATTACGCAAAGTTAGTTTACGATTGTGGAGTGATTTTGTAAATTTCTCATGGTGCTTAAATACAAACATACTCATCTTGAATGCCCACTAAAACATAGTATATCATTTAGGATATCAATTCTATAGACTATTTGCAATCACCATCCCCACTCTCTATCTATATATATAGACACACACACACACACACATATCAAGATTCAATTTTGACGCCAGATATAATCGCGAGTTGCATCAAAATCATAGTTACTTCTGTGTGCATCTCTAAATTCATTACTTACAGAAAAATACACATCTTAATTTGGCGCGTAGCGACCTAACAAAAAGGCTTCTGCACATGGAACCTACTACGGCGTATGGCATATGCTTTGTAGCCATTTGATGGAATACATACCATTTGCACTTCTTAAAATTCATTTACGTTTATGTAATCACTTTTTTCTATTCTTAAACGAAAAAAAATGAGGGTATCCTCTGTCTTTTAAGAGCTATCGGCATCTTTGAAATTTTTACTTGTCCTTCAATAATCAAAAACATTCTTGTGTGTGATGATAAACGATGAGGATATCATTCGAATATGTAGAGTAGTTCTTTGAATGTTATATAGAAATAATTGTGCTACTTTAGTTAATTCTAACTAATTTACATTTTTTTTTTCATTATGATGAAAGATATCATGGACTGACACTGTGGACATGACTAACATTGTTTAGCGAGCTGAAAATAGATAAACATTTACTATTTTCCGTAACCAAATATTGTTTTTGATCGAAAGAATGTTTAAATAAAAATAAACAAGTTAAATCGATTTATAAATATCAGTTCTGGAATTTTCAAAGGCTTTTACTGAATTTGGGAAAGCATCTGAAGACGGCTCTGGAATCTTATAGTTGAAGACAATTAAATAAATTTATTTATGGCATATCTAAATGAAACTGCACATTAACCACACGAGTTTAGGGTTTTGGCCGGTCATTTATTTATCAAATCATCTATCTACTCCACTTTTCCCGGCATTTTGGCCCTCGTTGACTTTCGATCTCCTTTTGCGATTGGTCGTTTTTCTACTTCATTTTTGGTGTTCGGCAGCATGCAAATGATCGCTGTCGGAATGCAACCTGCCCCGTTCGCATCCTTAAAAAATGTTATAAGGCCACCCAACACGTGAACTTTGGTCCCATTTGTTTAGAAATTGGGCTAGGGATTGAAAAGCCGACAAGATTTATTATAATCACATAGAAGTAGGATATGACGGTACCATAAAAATTCCGTACCGTTGCAAAATTAGATTGTTGTAATGAACTCGTATGATATAGCTTGGGATAATTGTTTAAAAAGTTATAAATTTATTGTACGACGACCACTCCAATTCTAAATTTTTCAATTTGGTCAATTCAATCATAAACCTTTTGATGATCTTTCAATATAATTATTCTGATCAATTTCATTCAGAAATCATTTGTAAATTGCCAATTTTTATTTTTATTTTTCTATTAATTTTTATTTCTCTTCCTTGGCAACGCCTTAAAGTTACGAACTCCTATATTAATTTACATTTTTAATTCGAAAGACTCACAAACTTTCTTCCATTTAAATTACTAACTCATTTTCAGGTTATGAGCTTTTTATTTGAGTTACTTATCAACTTTTGTTTGTCTTTCTTACAAACACCTTATACATATCAACTTTTATATGAATTTATGGACTTTTATCCATGTGATTGTTTCACTTTCTACCGTAAGATTATCAACCCTAATTTGAGTTGTTCCCAATGTTTATTTATATTTTTTTCGTAAATTTTCCAACTTTTCTATGGAGTTTTCAACTTTTATTCATCTTACTTACCAACTAGTTAGAAATACCAACCTTAAAGTTATTACCAACTTTTCTTCAATTAAGTTACTGGCTAATTTTGCCTTACCAAATCTTATTTGAGTCAGTAGTCGATAAGTTGTTTTTCACATTACCAAATTCTCTTATTTAGACCAGTTTTTTTTTTCCTTATCTGTTACATGGTTTTGTTGACTTTTCTTGCCATTGCTTTAAATTTATCGACTACTATATGAAATTACCAATATTTATTTGAGTGGCCTATGAACTTTTTCCTGCATAAATTATTAGCTAACATTTATATTATATTTTAACTTGCTAAATTTTCTATTGAGGTACCACTTTCGTTTCTCTTGCTTACCGACTTACCATTAGTTATAAGGGTTAATAATATTAAAAAAAAAAAAATTCTACTGTTAACCACCTTTTAGTATACCTTTCTTACGAACTGCTTACAATTTATCCACTATTATATGAATATTAGAAATATGTATCATTTACTAAGTCATAAATTTAACAAAGTCATCCTACATATATATTCTTATAAAAAAATTACTAAAATGATTTGAAAATGATTTTTTGAGATGCAGAAATATATACGATTTCCTACAGTTTAGACTAGAGCATTAGTTCAATCACCTTCCTTATATATCAATTATCAAATGGAGCTCTCGAGAACATATTGGTGGAAATTTATTCTTTTAGTTAGGCAACGGGACTAATAATTTTCCCTTGCACATAGCGGGAGAAAAGATATGACAAAGAAAAAAGCATTAAAAGAAAAGCAGAGATGCCCCAAAAATTCGAATTGGTTATCAAATCCATGGACTCTGGAGTGATGGCACTCCTCCTGATTTAGAAAAAAAAGGGTACGAAAAAGAAGTCGAGAACAATTCAACTTCGGTTAAATGGTGCCCAACTTGAATTCTGAATAAAAACTTAGTCACTGCACATCATATGATGACATAAATTTGAATAACTACCTTATTATTCTCGCAAGTATTTCTTGAGAAAGGTTTTAAATTTTACTTCAAATCTAAATCAACTTACCATTAGTTATAAAGATTGATACCATTAAAAAAAACCCCAAAATATGCTGACTGTGAAATACTCCGAACTTTTTATTGTGTCGTAAAAAGTCCTAAACTTGCCCGTTATGACACAAGTATCAATTTTTTTTTTTTTTTGTGTTCCAAAAAAAGCCAAATTTATACATATGTGACATGTACACCATTATTCTAATTCCGTCCAAGGATATATTGGTCACACTAGTACAAGTTCGAGTTTTTTTACACAGTGAGCAAATTTGGGGTTTTTGGTGACATAAATTTTTTTGGAGGTATTTATGTCACGGTGCGCATAATTGGAAGGTTTTTGTAGTATTTGCCTGATTATTATAGTTGATTGAATTTTTTCAGAATGTTGCTGACATAATTCTCGAATTGAGTTTTCACAACGGCCAAAACATTTGGCATGTAAAACGTCCGAATGATAATGAGCAAGTCTGAGATGTGCTGCTCGTTGTTTGTAGTTCTCAAAAAACCTAAAATAGGACCCATCAAACTGGTTTTCCCTCACCGCACTCATCAAGATGAAGTTAATTCAATTGCTCCTTTTAGAAACTGCAAGAGTCCGTCGCCTTTTCTCGAGTGGTGAAATCATCATGCACATTTTGTCAGAGAAGCCTGACGGGCTTTATAAAACCCTCTATAAATACTCATCTTCTTCATCCTCCAAGATCACGCACAGCCTCAGCGAAATCAGAAACTCATCTACAGTTCAAATCTTGCGGGAGAAAAATATATCAAACGGAAGGGAAGATGGAGAGGAGCAAGTTGCTGCTCCGGAAGCTACGCCGAGCCCGACGTGCGGCGCGACTTGGAAGTCCGAACTGACTGCAACTCTGAAGAAGGGAGACGCTGTGAAGACCGAAGCAAACGTTGGTGCGAATGTGGATGCGATGAAGCTTGCTGAGATCGAAGAGAAGGTCTCTGTTGAGGAAGAAGTCAATGCCAAAGTTGGATGTGATGCTTCCTCCTTTAGCAAGTGGCACGTTTTATGGAATGGCATGTAGTATACATACCAGGTAGCAGGATTAGAGGCATAATCATATGTTCTTGTTGGGCTTATTGGATTGGACTGATCTCGTTGGGCCTTATTTGATTTCATGGTAATTGTCGGTTGATTGTCATAAACCGATCCGCAACATAATCCTTGAAGATTGAGATTTCTTTGACTTTATTAGTCCAGAAATGTCGATACATAATATTTTTTATGAGGTCATAGAACTCATTTACAGCCCCTCTCCTTTTCAAAACATTTAATAATAAATAAAAGTTTATATGTTCACTTCTTACAAAGCCGAAAGTTGTGTAAGTTGTTACTAGTATGTCATAGACTAATTTGAACAAAATTATTGGTCTTCAAATAACCCGGATCTCTTCTCGTCACTAGGGGTGTGAGCAAAACTCCCGGGAGACCGAAAGCCCGGACCGTTTTGGTCTGACTTTCCGGCCAAATAGGCTTAGGACGGGATTTCAGTCCTGGCTTCAAAATATAAGTATTTTAATGATATAAAATATAAAAGTATAAAGAATATATTGTGTCAAGATTTAATAGTCATAAATAATTTAAAAATATTGTGTTAAAATCAAATAAGTGAAAAATGGTGCGTCCACAATGGTTGGATTAGAAAAAGCGGCAACAAAGATAGAAAGACAAAAGGTGGACTTTTTTAGGATAAAAACAGCCTCAAACGCCTTCATTATAAATGGAATGCAAGCAGGTTATGAGTAGCAACTTACTAAATTTGCCTTTCTTTCAAATTTAATCGCAAATTATCCAGTAAAGTTACATAATTATTTCAACCTTATTTGACGGATAATCAGCTTGAAACTTACTTGACCTCGATAAATTGTTTGCGAGATTACCTTTTCTTTATTAAGAATCCTAAGATTACTTATATAATTTGTAAAGTCCAAGACAAATTTAATTATATCCAAACATTTTCAGCAGCAAACAATAGTTGGAGCACAACTTCTCATTTTTTATGATTGCTAGATTTTAGATTTTTGCTATAATTGATCTTAACTATATTTCAATCTAATGTTGCAGTTATGTACATTTTCTAATTGAAGATTTGCAATACACAAGATTTGGATCAATCATGGAGAAGTAGATGAAATTGTTGAAAATGCGCGCAGATTGGTTGGGGCGAAATTTCAAGTCCGAAAACCGGTCCCAGCCAACCATTCCAAATATTTTTAGCCCAGATAGGCTGGGGTGGATTTTTGAGCTTTATTGTGTATATTTCGAGAGGACCCCGCTTTTAGCCTTTGCACCGTGTAGCCTAAAAATGGCTAAGCTCAATTGTTCTTTTATGTTCTTATATTTCTAGAATTTTCATTAGAGATTTTTTTAATCGTATACAAAAAGGATAAAATTTCACATGTGAACACATTAATTTTCTGACAAAAAAATTAATTTCAATTTTATCTAAATTCACTATCTTTCAGGCCTAGCCCGACCCGAACCCCAAGAGCCTGGCATAAATGTGGACGGCTAGATGGTCCATTTTGGGTCCAAGCTTTCTTTCGAGCTTGAAAATTTCAGTGCTGAAACTTCGAGCCACGCCGAAAATTGGTTACAAGCCCGACCTGGCCTGCAATTCTCTAGGTCCCACGACCCTTCTTTTTTGTGATATTTCCATTTTTCTATTCATTTTTCTTCAAATGGATAATAATAATAATGTATTTTTACTCATTGTCACTTTCTTCACCTTCATTTTTCCACTCTTTTCAAACATAAAATAGTCATTTATCTTATTTTCTCGGCTTTCATTTTTCAAACATTTCCAAATAACTTTATTTTCTTCACCCTATATTTCTCTTTGCCTTGGAATCTTTTTTTTACCAAACATAGTTTTGGGAGATTTAATTTATGGTGCGTTGGTGAACATTCCATTTATTTTCTTCACCTCATATATTCATCTATATAAAATTTAAGCATAATGAATTTCAAACGCATGCAATGCATAAATTATAATAATGGATAACTCACATTAGAAATAAACGTATGTTTGAACTTTTGTAATTATTGGTTATTAATGTAAACTGAAGTGATAGGGTTTGTTAATATCGGAAAAAGTAACAGGATTCTTAACTATCACTATTATAAGTTTAAGTTTGAGACATCTATAATTTTTTTCCATTTCATTTTATTTAAAAATTGAATTATTGGAATAAAATATAAATCGTGAGCTTGCAAATAGACTAAGATGTATTTTTATACTATTTTTTCTTTTTAAAATTAAGTGAATGCCTTTATTAAGTGAAATTTATCTAATTAATAAAAAAGCTACACATAAATAATATTCATGTGGTAATATATAATTAACACTCGTGTTAGGTGGTTTGACCTAGCGGTGTTGGTTAGTAAGTTGTGTGGTCAAAACAAAAGTATTTCTATTATGGGTTTATACTACGAAAACCCAAAACTAGTACATTTATGATAGGCTCATCTCAAATTAATTTTTTGACAACGAAAAACCCAAATTAGTATACTTGTGACAAATTTACCCCAAATAACCATTAAAAAAAATTCAAATTGGAGCACTTGTGAAAAACTTATCCATAAACTAATTTTTTTACCACCAAAAATCCCAAATTTGTATATTTATGACAAATATACCATTTGTTAAATTGAATTAATATCATAGAAAAACAGAAAACTAGCACAACTATGACAAACAAAGAGTAAAATCCCAAACTGGTACATCAATCAACTATCATGCGTCATTCGACTCAGCAATTTAATAGTAAAATTTAACGGAAACTAACAGAGGGTAAATTTGTTAAAGGTGCACCGGTTCGGGTGTTCAATTGCAATTTGCCACTATGATAATTTGTTTTATGCCTCATTAGAGTTGCATCTTTCCCTATACATAGCTAATTGAAGTTTGCTAATTCCCCGGATCTTGTTCGAGGACAGGATGGAGAGGAGAAAGCCAAGTTTTATTTTGTTTGATCAGTTAGACAGGAAGGATTAGGTAATTTATTAATGTATTAGATAGATCATACCAAAATTTTCAAAGGAAGCCCTAAAGTCGACTTCAGTAGCACGAAGTGGTAATATCTTCCAACCTTTTTTGGCAACCGAAAACCTCTTTATTCGATAAAAAGGGTACATAAAGATCACAAACATGATGTTTTTGTGACCAACGAAGGTAATAATTCCCAGAGGAGTAGAATGGAGATTGCAATGTCAAATTTGATTCTATTTGAGGGCAAAATCAAACTTGAATTGAAGCATCGATAGTTTTATAAGGAGACTAGCTCTTGGGGGCAAGCCTAGCCTTGATCATCTCGACCTCCTTAGCATCAATCTGGAACGCCTTGGCCAACACATCATTCGGCACCGTTGGCTCAGCCGCGAACAGTGCAGTCGCGACGTTTGGGGCCCCTGCCAATTGGCTGTTGAATACCGCAATGGCGGCCGCTGGGGTGTTTTTGACATTCATTTGGAAGTGGACTAAACCTTTAGGGAACACAAAGATCTCGCCCGCCTTGATGGTCTTAGCAACAAGGACATTAGCAGTGGTTATGAATCCGGCGTATATCTCTCCATAGAGCACAAACACCATCTCTGAGGCTCGTGGGTGGGTGTGGGGTGCGATGAGGCCATAAGGAGCAAAGTCGCCACGGGCCAAGGACAAGCCGAGGGTGTTGAGGCCTGGGACCTTTTCGACATTGGCCCTTGTCACCAGAGAGCCTAAGGTGTTGTTGGGGAGTTTGGGTTTGGCCAGCCCATCCCAGAAGAAGTCCATTTCGTTGAAAGTTTCTTTGCAAGGAAATCCATTGACTTTCACTTCTGTTCATCACAATACTATGAATCATACAATGCCTTAAACATGCATGCTATTTGTTTTGTGAGAGAAACTTACGAGCCCTATACTAACTTCAAAAACAATTTGGCTAATGAAACTAGAAAGAGTGCAGATATAAAGTTCTCATCATGGAGAAGTATAAGAGAATACAAGCCTTGTACATGATAGAATTAGGGTATGCATGGTAACACTCCAGCTTTTCTGTTTTTTTGTTCTTTTGTTCCCCAAAATAAAAAAGAAGAGAAATCCATTCAATAACGTTGATTAATTTTTATATTCCATGGAATGGAAAAGTGGTCAGGGAATAGATTTGGAACAGAAACATGAAGTAGGAAAAAACAGTTTCTTTATCGCGGGAATAATTTCTAGAAATAAGTCATTTTTTCCCTTTTTCTCTTCTTCCTTTTCTAATCAGTGGTTGGAGACTCGTCATTGCCACCATCATCAATTGCCGGTCACCAACCACCGGCCGTCGACTAGAGGAGGAGAAAGAAGAGAGGAAAAAAGAAAAGAAAAAGGAAAAAGAAAAAAGTATTTAGATATTAAAAGAAATTCTAACATGAAAAAATTTATAGGTTGCACCAAACGCATTCATATTCTTTTTTTTTTTTCTAGGAATATAAATTTTTTATAGTTACAAAGCACGTTATTTTATTCAGAAATTGTTCTAGGGAATAGAAATAGAAAAAAACTATTTCTAAAAAAGTAATTGTTCCCCAGAACGGAAATGTTACCAAACACACCCTTCATGTCTAGGGTTTATCGATACTTGTCTGGAGTCGCGAGTAGTTTAAGAAGAAGATTATAAGAAGTACACATAGACAAGATTATACGCTCTTACTAGAAGCGAGATCGGCGACACAGACATCTTGGAGCATGTCAGGATCAGCAGAAACAATGCCTAGGAAGACGGCGAAGCTCATGACTATAACAACAATAGCCACCATTCTTGGACCGATCTCCATTGTTAGTGGCATGCAAAAGGGAGGCGAAGAAGAAGAAGGCTTTGTTGGGCAAATGATATCTTCTTCTTAGCTTGGAGTGCAGTACTTATAAGGGAGAAATAGGACATATAAGGTGTTGACTTTTGAATGCACCTACAAGTTCAAATTGCACAGCATGAAACATGTCTAGTGGCCCCAAAGAAAAAGTCTTGTCAAACTCAAATAATTTGCCGCCCAAATAAAAAAAAACAACTAAAATAATTTATTACCAATTAGTTGGAAAGGAGAAAAATAGTTTAAATTTTCTTTAATGATTAAACTCAACAAAACTATGAGAATGAACTTTTGTAATAATTCCTAGCTCCCGTCATTTGATAATCTATTGATCGAAAAGAAGGAGGGGCTCCAAACTTGGAAAGCGGAATGACATGCCGGACTTCTTTTATAAGGCTCCATTCAACAAGTCAGAAATTTTCTTGACAAGGCTGATGGAGTGCCCTAAAGGGCTGGTTCTTTCATGAATCCACCATCGATATCAAAACCTTATTTCGTGCTTGTCGACACCCAAAATTATCCTTATTGTCACGTGCTGGTCACAAGGATATAGACAATCGTAGACATTCAAAATTACCATCGTTGTCACATGCAGGTTATGATTAACATTAACCCAACCTAGGTTAGTCAAGAACTATTGGACTGGATTTCAATGGGCCTTCAAGTGGAGATATTTGATTCGATGATAAATAGATAATTGCCACGTGTCAAGGTCACTACTGAAAATTTAAAATTCAATTAGAATTGGCATCAAGATTTAGGCGGGAATGGTTGGTACTTAAAAGGGCACGTAAAATGAAATGAGCGACTAATACTTGCTGGACAAGTCACATGAGCACATCGAACAAGTCAGAAGACAACAGGATATGGATAAACTGGTTAAGCAGAGAAAGTGGAGTGACTTTCAAGGAGGATTCACCGACCACCAATGGTTACCATATTGGGCTATAAAAACCGCAAATAATCCAACGAAGGGACTCCCCTTCCCCCCTCCCCGCCAGCAAACAACACACGAAAATCCTTCATCTTATCCTTTTAGTTATCTAAGCCTAGCTTAGTTTAGTTACAGCTTTAGATTCCTTTCATAGACTCAATTCTTGCGAGTGCCTATATTCTACACAGTGCTGTCGTCGATTAGATTTTGATGTTGTGTCAGCATATCCATCTAGAAGCAATACCTACCAAGTGTTGAGTCCACCGTCCAACCTCGTCAATTAAAATTCGACGTTGTGTCCTTATATCTATTTAGGAGCAGTTCCCACCAAGTGCTGTTTCCACCATCCAACGTCGTCGATTTGATTTCGACATCATGTCCTCACATACATCTAGGAGTAGTACCTACTAGGTATTGTTTCCACTGTCCATCATCATTGATTAGGTTCCGACGTTGTGTCCTCACATACATCTAGGAGCAATATCTACTAGGTATTGTTTCCACTGTCTAGCGTCGCTGATTAGGTTCCGACTTTGTGTCCTCACACCCAATTAGGAGCAGTGCCTTCTCGGTATTGTTTTCAATGTCTAACAATGTCAAATTAGCTTCGATGTTGTACAAACCACGTTGATTTTAATGGGGTCTCATTAGCTTGTTGAAGTGTGTTTGAATCAAGCTACTGATAAAATTTCGACACTAATCATCATTGATTCCAAGCTTGTATTAATCGACTCCATTGGGTTTGAGACTATATATTATAAATCTCCATTAGCATTTGACCTTCTCTGTCCAATACTAGCAATAGAGCCTAGGTCCCCCTTAATAAAAACCAAAATATAACACTTGATGGAAGATATTTCGTTGTGCGATCCAAAACTAACGAAACAGTGCTATTCATTGAACCCATCTTTTTCGCTATGAAACAAATGCTTGGCACACTTGACTTATGCAAAGTTAGTTTACGATTACGGTGTGATTTTGTAAATTTCTCATAGTGCTTAAATACAAACATACTCATCTCATCTTGAATGCCCACTTACACATGGTATATCATTTAGGAAATCAATTCCATAGACCATATGCAATCACTATGACCACTTTCTGTATATACGCACACACATATATCAAGATTCAATTCTAATGCCAGATATGCTTGCGAGTTGCATCAAAATCATGGTTACTTCTGTGTGCATCTCTAAATTCATTACTTAAAGAAAAATACACATCTTAATTTGGCACGTGGCGACCTAACAGAAAGGCTTTTGCGCATGAAACCTACTAGGGTGTATGGCATATGCTTTGTAGCCGTTTGATGGAATACATACCATTTGCACTTCCTAGAAGTCATTTGGTTAGGTAGATGTAATCACTTTTTTCTATACTTAAACGCAAAAAATGAGGGTATCCTCCGTCTTTTAAGAGCTATCGGCATCTTCGAAATTTTTACTTGTCCTTCAATAATTAAAAACTTTATTGTGTGTGATGATAAACGATGAGGTTATCATTCGAATATCTAGAGTAGTTCTTTGAATGTTAGATAGAAATAAATGTGCTACTTTAGTTAATTCTAACTAATTGACATTTATTTTCATTATGACGAAAGATATCATGGACTAACACAGATAAAAGGTATAATAACATCCGGACGTGACAAACATTGTTTAGCGAGCTGAAAATGGATAAACATTTACTATTTTCCATAACCAAATATTTTTTTTGATCGAAAGAATGTTTAAATAAAAATAAATAAGTTAAAATGATTTATAAATATCAGTTCTGGAATTTTCAAAGGCCTTTACTGAATATGGTAAAGCATCTGAAGACGGATCTGGAATCTTATAGTTGAAGACAATTAAATAAATGTATTTATGGCATATCTAAATGAAACTAGCACATCAACCACACGAGTTGAGGGTTTTGGCCGGTCATTTATTTATAAAATCATCTATCTACTCCACTTTTCCCGGCATTTTGGCCCTCGTTGACTTTCGATCTCCTTTTCCGATTGGTTGTTTTTCTACTTCATTTTTGGTGTTCGGCAGGGTGCAAGTGATCGCTGTCGGAATGAAACCTCCCCCGTTCGCATCCTTAAAAAATGTTACAAGGCCACCCAACACGTGAACTTTGGTCCCCCTTTGTTTAAAAATTGGGCTACGGATTGAAAAGCCGACAAGATTTATTATAATCACATAAAAGTAGGATATGACGGTACCATAAAAAACCTGTACCGTTGTGAAATTAGGTTGTTATAATGAACCCATATGATAAATTGAACTCGATAAATTGTTTGCGAACTCGTATAATTAGCTTCAAACTTGAACTTGATAAATTGTTTGCAAACTTACCTTTTCTTTATTAAGAATCCTAAGATTACTTATATAATTTTTAAAGTCCAAGACAAATTTAATTATATCCGAACATTTTCAGCAGAATACAATAGTTGGAGCACGACTTCTCATTTTTTGTGATTGCTAGATTTTAAATTGTTGTTATAATTGATCTTAACTATATTTCAATCTAACGTGGCTGTTATGTACATTTTCTAATTGAAGATTTGCAATGCACAAGATTTGGATCAATCATGGAGAAGTGGAGGAAATCATTGAAGATGAAAGCGCAGATTGGTTGGGGCGAAATTTAAAGTCCGAAAATCGGTCCCGGCCAATCATTCCAAACATTTTTAGCCCATATAGGCTGGGGTGGATTTTTGAGCTTTATTGTGTATATTTCGGGAGGACCACGCTTTTAGCCTTTGCATTGTGTAGCCTAAAAATGGCTAAGCTAAATTGTTCTTTTATGTTCTTATATTTCTAGAATTTCATTAGAGAATTTTTTAATCGTATGCGGAAAGAATAAAATTTCACAAGTGAACACATTAATTTTTTGACCAAAAAGATTAATTTCAATTTTATTTAAATTCACTACCTTTCAGGCCTAGCCCGACCTGAACCCCAAAAGCCTGGCATAAATGTGGATGGGCTAGATGGTCCATTTTGGGTCCAAGCTTTCTTTCGGGCTCGAAAATTCCAGGCCTGAAAGTTTGGGCCACGCCAAAGATTGGCTACAAGCCCGACTTGGCCTACCATTCCCTAGGGCCCACTACCCTTCTTTTATGTGATATTTCCATTTTTATATTCAATTTTCTTCTAACAGATAATAATAATAATAATAATGTCTTTTTACTCATTGTCACTTTCTTCACCTTCATTCTTCCACTCTTTTCTAACATAAGATAGTCACTCATCTTATTTTCTTGGCTTTCATTTTCCAAACATTTACAAACAAGTTTATTTTCGTCACCCTATATTTCTCTTCACCTCGGAATCTTTATTTTCTTTTACCAAACATAGTTTTGGTAGATTTGATTTACGGTGCATCGGTGAACATTCAATTTATTTCTTCACCTGATATATTCATCTATATAAAGTTTAAGCATAATGAATTTCAAACACAGGCAATAAATAAATTATAATAATGGATAACTCACATTAGAAATAAACATATGTCTGATCTTTTGTAATTATTGATTATTAATGTAAACTGAAGCGATAGGGTTTGCTAATATCGGAAAAAGTAATAGGATTCTTAACTATCACTATTGTAAGTCTATATTTCTTTTTCAATTTCATTTTATTTAAAAAATTGAATTATTGGAATAAAATATAATCTATGATCTTGCAAATAGACTAAGATATATTTTTCTACTATTGTTTCTCTTTAAAATTAAGCGAATGTCTTTATTAAGTGAAATTTTTTTAATTAATATAATAAGCTACACATAAATAATATTCATGGGTAGAAGGAGCCTGATCCAATTATCCCTCAAGGGCTAGGCTTCCGTGGTGATCAGCAAACTAGCCTTGACAATACCCCCCTCAAGAAGGACGTCCCTCAAGCATATGTTGATCCCCAATTGCTGGCTGATCCTCCTAACCAGGGGACCAATCGGAGGCGTCCTCCTAAGCGTCGGTAATCTTCTCTACCCTCTCTGTTGATATATTATACATATGTACATAGGAGTATGGAACATTAGAGATCTCGGTAAACCCCTTAAGCAAGCAGAAGTAAGAAATTTGTAAGGTCCAACAACTTGAGCTATGTGGGAATTGTGGAAACAAAAATTTCCCAGATGACTTTTAGCACGGTATCCTCGGTTTTGCTGCCAGGTTGGAAGTGGGTTAACAATTATAATTATTCCCCTAGGGGAAGGGTTTGGGTGGGGTGGAACCCCCGGGATGTTTCCTTTGATGTGACTTTTTCATTGGAGCAAGTGATCCAAGGTAGATTATCCTGGTTGGCCTCGGGCAAGGTCTTCTTCTTCATGGTGGTTTACGCTGAACATACGTTTGTCTCAAGACGCCCTTTATGGGATGACATAATTCGTTCCAGTTCTATTCTTGCGAACACTCACCTAGATTATAGCAAGAGATTTTAATGCTATTTGAGATCCTTCGGATAGAGTGGGAAGTTCTAATGTGTGGATTCTAACTTTTGATGAAGTTCAAGATTGTCCCAATCAAGCAGGACTTGATGATCTCAGGTATACAGGGCATAGGTTTACTTGGGCTACTTCTATGGGCCCTAATTGTAAGCAATGGAAAATTAATAGAGTGCTTATGAATTCCCGCTGGAATTCTAAGTTCTCTTACTCTGAAGCTTCATTTTTGGCCTCTGGTGTTTCGGACCACATTCCGATGGTTGTTAAAATTATGCCTACGCCTAAGTCAAACAAACCCTTTAAGTTATTCAACTTTTGGATTACTCGCCCGGACTTCTTTAGGTTGGTCTCTCAAGTCTGGGACTCACCGTTTACTGGGACGTTGATATATGTTTTGTGCTCTAAGCTGTGACTACTCAAATGCAGGTTGAAACAACTCAATAGAGAGTCATTTTCGGACATTTCTTCTCAAACGGTTGAGGCGAGACATGCTTTATGCAACACCTAGGATGCTCTTCAAATCGATCCCAATAATCTACAACTTGCGGAAGTTGAGAAGATTCAACTCCAAACTTCTTCTGTGTTGCACCTTCATGAAGAATCTTTCTACAGACAAAAGTCTAGGGTGTGGTGCTTAAAAGAAGGGGATCTCAATTCCAATTTTTTTCATCATTCGGTGAACAGGAGATACCTTCATAACAAGATTATCTCGCTAGCTATGGGGACAATATCACCTCAAACCCTACTGAAATTCAGCGCTTATTTGTTGATCATTTCCGTGAGCTTTTGATGGCTTCTCCTCCCGATGTTCGACTGACCATGGAAGAGATTAGGGCGGTCTTGAGATGCACCTTAGATGAAAATCAGATGCGTTTTATCTCTAGTCCTATCTCTGATATTGAGATTAGGGATACTTTATTCTTGCTTGCAGTGAGTAAAGCCCCTGGTCCATACGGTTTTCATATAGAGTTTTTTAAGCATTCTTAGGAAATTGTTGGTTCCTCGGTAATTTTGGCGATTAAAGATTTCTTTGCGAAGGGCAAGTTGTTGCGGGAAATTAATACTACCATTCTAGCCTTGATCCCCAAGATCCCCAATGCTTCCAATGTCAATGACTTTCGGCCTATAGCCTGTTGCAACACAATATACAAGTGTATCACCAAATTAATTGCCAAGCGGCTCTCTCATGTGCTGCCTTTATCATTAGCTTGCCTCAAAATGCTTTTGTTAAAGGCAGACATATTAGTGACAATATTTTCCTAGCTCAGGAACTTTTTTGTGGCTTCCATCATGAGCCCTACCGGCCTAAGTGTATTATTAAGGTTGATTTCAAGAAGGCCTATGATACGGTTGATTGGGATTTTATTGAATTAACTCTACATGCCTTTGGCTTCCCTCCTGAGTTCATTGCCCACATTATGGTTTGTATTCGGTCCCCCAAGTTCTCTATTTCCCTGAATGGGTAACTCATGGATTCTTTTTGAGTAGCAGGGGCATTCGACAAGGTGACCCAATGTCTCCTTACATCTTCACGCTTGTTATGGAAGTCTTTACTAGTTTATTAGACATACAAACCAGACAACCGGCTTTTGGGTTTTTCTGGCAATGTAAGTCCGCTAGGCTCTCTCATCTATTTTTTGCGGATGACGTACTTCTCTTCACTGAAGCTAGCTTGGCTTCTATTGAGCTACTAAAGGAAGGGATTGATAATTTCTTCAGTTGGAGTGGGCTCACACTAAACTTAAGGAAAAGTGAAGTCTTCCTCTCTAGGGGCTCTCCTGCTCTTCATGATGATATTTTGAACAAGTTGGGGTTACCAGTTGGTCTCCCTTCCTTTCCGTTACCTTGGAGTACCTGTCATCCCTTCAAGATTGGGAAAGGCGGATTGCGTCTCTCTTGTGAATGCAATTACTGCTCGAACTCAATCATGCACCCACAGATTCGTCTCCTTTGCGGGACGGTTGCAACTCATAAGGTCAGTGCTTCACTCTATCCAAGCTTTTTGGGCTCAAGTCTTCTTTTTACCTTGCTCGATACTTAATCGTATTGAACAAATTTTTTAGCAATTCTTATGGAAAGGCCCGATGATGGGACCGGGTGGTGCTAAAGTTTCTTGGAGTGATGTTTCTCTTCTGAAAAAAGAAGGAGGCCTTGGTATTCATACCTTACGTGAGAGTAATATAGCTTCAATGCTCAAGCACATTTGGATTCTCTTTTTCGATAAGGAATCCTTTTGGTGCAAATGGATTCATTTCACCTTCTTAAAGCAAAAGAATTTTTGGGTTGTCCCTCATCCTACGCTTTGTTTGTGGGCTTGGAAAAATATTTTAGACCTTCGCGAGCATTTCCAACAGCACTTCAGGTGGATTATTGGGAATGGGCATTCGGTCTCTTTTTGGTTCGATCCGTGGCATCCTAAGGGTCCGTTGTATGGTGTGTTCTCTAACCAAGACATTTATCGTTCGGGTATCTCGCGGCTGGCTTCGATTGCGGATGGCTTTGCCACTCCAATGGGATGGTATGTTATCAATATTTTGGCCAACCGATGGGATCCCCTCCTAGTGTTCAATCAGGAAGAAGATTGTTTTTAGTGGCTCTATCACCTATCCGGTCATTTCTCTACTGCCTCTGCATAGGAGTTAATTCGGCCTAAGGGTGATATGGTCTCTTGGTCCTCCCTTATTTGGAGCTCCTCTATGCCTCCTCGATATCAAACACATCTTTGGCTCATTACTCGAAAGCGGTTGCCGACTCAGGTCTTGCTTATCTCTTATGGTAGAATTATGGCTACAAATTGTCCTTTTTGCTTGTGTAGACCAGATTCTATAGATCACTTGTTTTTTGCTTGCCATGTTACGGGTAATCTTGCTTCTTTTTGGGCGGCGAAATTCAATCGTGCTTGGCGTAACAAACTGTGGATGGAGAATCTTGCTTGGGCTTCCAAGCACTTTGCGGATAGTAGCTTTTATTAGACTTTGGCTCGCTTTAGCTTTGGAGCCTTGTGTTACATCATTTGGAGAGAACATAATAACATTCTATTTCACAACCAGACCTTCTTCCTTTTGGCAATGAAGATGCACCTCTAGAAGGCTATTAAAGATAAAGCGATGACTTTTAAGTATGTCCCGAACATTCCTAAGAACAAAAGACTTCAATGGAGCTGGGATTTACATCCGTCTATCTTTGATTGATGGAGGTTCTCTAGCGTTTGTTTGTTAGTATTTTTGTTCTTGCTTTTCACCTTTTGTTGGTTTCTCTTTTGGGAACCATGGCACCCCTACACTTGCATTAGACTTTTGTCTTCTTGAGTGCCTGTCTTTTGTTGGTGCCAGGCCTCCATCTTGTATTCCTTATAGGCAAAATCTATACATCTCTTATCTTCACCCAAAATATATAATCAACACTCATGTTAGGTGGTTTGACCTAGCAGTGCGGTTAGTAAGTTGTGTGGTAAATGAATAAGTATTTCTATTATGGGCTAATACTACAAAAAATCCCAAACTGGTAGATCTATGATAAACTTATCCCAAATTAATTTTTTGACCACAAAAAACCCAAATTAATATATATGTGAAAAATTTATCCTAAATAATCACAAAAAAATTCAAACTGCTGCACTTGTGAAAAATTTATCCATAAACTAATTTTTTCACCACAAAAAATCACAAAACTAGTACAACTATGACAAATATAGAATAAAATCCCAAATTGTTACATCAATCAACTATCATGCGTCATCCGACTCAGCAATTTGGCAATAAAATTTAACGGTAACTGACGGATGGTGAATTTGTTAAAGGCGCGGTGCATCAGTTTGGGGTTTTTGATCGTGATTTGCCATTATGATCATCTGTTTATGCCTCATCAAAGTTGCATCTTTCCATATACACAGCTCATTTAAGTTTGTTAATTCCCTATATTTTGTTCGAGGATAGGATAGAAAGGAAAAAGCCAAGTTTTATTTTGTTTGATCAGTTAGACAAGTTGGAGTAGGTAATTTATTAACCTATTATATAGATCATACAAAAGTTTTCAAAGGAAGCCCTAAAGTTGACTTCAATAGCACAAAGTGGTAATATCTTCCAACTCTTTTGGCTGCTGAAAACCACTTTATTTGATAAAAAAGTTACATAAAGATTACAAACATGGGGTTTTTTTGACCAACGAAGATAATCATTCTAAGAGTAGTAGAATGGAGATTGCAATGTCAAACTTGATTCTATTTAAGGGCCAAATCAAACTTGAATTGAAGCGTCTGTAATTTTACATGGAGACTAGCTCTTGGGGGCAAGCTTAGCTTTGATCATCTCGACCTCCTTAACATCAATCTTGAATGCCTTGGCCATCACATCGTTCGGCACTGTGGGTTTAGCTGCAAACGGTGTAGTCACGATAAATGAGGCTCCTGGCAATTGGCTGTTGAATGCCGCAATGGTGGCTGTGGGGGTGTTTTGGATGTTCATTTGGACGTGGACCAAACCTCTAGGGAAAACAAAGATCTCTCCTACCTTGATGGTCTTAGCAACAAGGACGTTAGCAGTGGTTATGAATCCGGCATATATCTCCCCATAGAGCACGAACACCATCTCGGTGGCTCGTGGGTGGGTGTGGGGTGCGTTGAGGCCGAAAGGAGCAAAGTCGCTGCGGTCCAAGGACATGCCGAGGGTGTTGAGGCCTAGGATCTTTAGGACATTGCCCCTTCTCACCACATTGCCTAAGGTGTTGTTGGGGAGTCCGAGTTTGGCCAGCCCATCGTAGAAGAAGTCTGTTTCGTTGAAAGCCACTTTGCAAGGGAATCCATTGACTTTCACTTCTGTTCATCACAATACTATGAATCATATAATGCCTTAAAAATGCATATTATTTGTTTTGTGAGAGAAACTTATGAGCCCCATACTAACTTCAGAAATACTTTTATTCTAAGAATAGAAATTTTGCATTGTTTCTAAACACGTTATCTTATTCAAAAATTATTCCAGGGAATAGAAATAGAAAAAAACTATTTCTAAAAAAGAAATTATTCTTTGGAACAAAAATGTTACCAAACGCACACTTGATGTCTAAGGTTTATCAATACTCGTCTAGAGTCCTTGGTAGTTTAAGAAGAAGATTATAAGAAGCACACATAGACAAGCTTATATGCTCTTATTGGAAGTGAGATCGGCAACACAGACATCTTGGAGCATGTCGAGATCAGCAAAAACGATGCCTAGGAAGACGGCGAAGCTCATGACTATAACAACAACAACCACCATTCTTGGACCGATCACCATTGTTAATGGCATGCAAAAGGGAAGCAAGGAAGAAGAAGGCTTTGCTGGGCAAATTATATCTTCTTCTCAGCTTGGAGTGAAGAAGAAGGCGTTGACTTTCGAATGCGGTTGCGAGTTCAAATTGGGTAGCGTGAAACATGTCTATTGGCCCCAAAGAAAAAGTCTTCTCAAACTCAAATAATTTGCCGCCCAAAGAAAAAAGACTAAAATAATTTATTAACAATTAATTGGAAAGGAGAAAAACAGCTTAAATTTTCTTTAATGATTAAATTTAGCAAAACTATGAGAATGAATTTATGTAATAATTCCTAGCTCTTGTCATTCGCTATTCTATTGATACAAAAGAAGGAGGAGCTTGAAACTTGGAAGGCGGAATGACATGCCAAACTTCTTTTATAAGGCTCTTTTTGGCAAGTCAAAAATTTTCTTGACAAGGCCAATAGAGTGCCCTAAAGGGCTGGTTCTTTCATGAATCCACCATCGATATCAAAACCTTATTTTGTGCTTGTTGACACTCAAAATTGTCCTTATTGTCATGTGCTAGTCACAAGGGATATAGACAATCATAGGTATTCAAAATCACCCCCGTTGTCATGTGCAGGCTGTGATTAATATTAACCCAACCCAAGTTAGTCATGAGCCGTTGGACTTGATTTCGATGCGCCTTCAAATGGAGATACGTGATTCCATGATAATTAGTTGATTGCCACATGTCAAGGTCAAGAGATACTACTGAAGACATAAAATTCAAATAGAATTGGCGTCAAGATTTAGGCAGGAATGGTTGGTACTTAAAAGGGCATGCATAATCAAATGAGAAGTAAATATGTCCTAGACAAGTCATGTGAGCATCGTCGAACAAGTCAGAAGACAACAAGATATGGATAGAGCGATTAAAGTGAGAATGTGGAGCGACTTTCAAGAAGTATTCAACCGACTGCCGATGGTTCCCAGATTGAGCTATAAACACTGCAGATAATCCAACAAAGGGCCTCCGCTCCCCGTCTCCCCCGGGGGAACAACACACAAAAATCATTCATCTTATCCTCTTAGTTTTCTAAGCCTAGCTTAGTTTAGTTATAGCTTCAAATTCCTTTCGTAGACTCAATTCTTGCAAGTGCCTATATTTTAGGTAGTGCTGTTGTCGATTAGATTCCGATGTTGTGTCCTCATATCCATCTAGAAGCGGTACCTACCATTTGTTGAGTCCATCTTCGAGCGTCATCAACTAAAATTCAACGTTGTGTCCTCATATCTATTTAGGAGCAGTACCTACCAGGTGTCGTTTCCACCATCCAGTGTCATCGATTTGGGTTCGATGTCGTGTCCTCATATCCATTTAGGAACAGTACCTACTAAGTGTTGTTTGCACTGTCTAGCGCCGTTGATTAAGTTTTGACGTTGTGTCCTTGAACCCAATTAGGAGCAGTGCCTTCTCAGTATTATTTTCAATGTCCAGCATTGTCGAATTAGCTTCGTTGTTGTACAAACCATGTTGATTTTAATGGGGTTTCATTAGCCTGTTGAAGTGTGTTTGAATCAAGCTGTTGATTAGATTTTGACACCGGTCGTCATTGATTCCAAGCTTGTATTGATCGACTTCATTAGGTTTGAGACTATATATTATATATCTCCATTATCATTGGCATTCTCTGTCCAATACTAGTATAGAGCCTATGTCCCCTTTAATAAAAACCAAAATATAACACTTGATGGAAGATATTTCGTTGCGGGATCCAAAACCGACGAAATAGTGCTATTCATCGAACCCATCTTTTTCACTATGAAACAAATGCTTGACACAATTGACTTATGCAAATTTAGTTTACGATTATGGCAATTACGGAGTGATTTTCTAAACTTCCCATAGTGCTTAAATACAAACATATCATTTAGGAAATCAATTCCTTAGACCATTTGCAATGACTATCACCTCTCTATGTGTATATATATATATATACTGCAAGTTTAAACTGCACAGCATGAAACATGTCTATTGGCCCCAAAGAAAAAGTCTTCTCAAACTCAAATAATTTGCCGCCCAAAAAAAGAAGGAAGACTCAAATAATTTATTAACAATTAAGAGCCATTGGACTTGATTTCGATGGGCCTTCAAGTATAGTTACGTGATTCGCTGATAAATAGTTGATTGCCACGTGTCAAGGTCAAGAGATACTACTGAAGACATAAAATTCAAATAGAATTGGCATCAAGATTTAGGTGGGAATGGTTGGTACTTAAAAGGGCACGCATAATCAAATGAGCAGTTAATACTTGCTAGACAAGTCATGTAAGCATCATCGAATAGGTCAGAAGACAACAAGATATGGATAAAGCAGTTAAGCAGAGGATGTGGAGCGACTTTCAGGAAGTATTCAACGGACTGCCGATGATTCCTAGATTGGGCTATAAATACGGCAAATAATCCAACGAAGGGCCTCCCCTCCCCCTCTCCCCGGGGAACAACACAGAAAAATCATTAATCTTATCCTTTTAGTTATCTAAGCCTAGCTTAGTTTAGTTATAGCTTCAGATTCCTTTCATAGACTCAATTCTTGCGAGTGCCTATATTCTAGGTAGTGTTGTTGTCGAGTAGATTCCAATGTTGTGTCCTCATATCCATCTAGAAGCAGTACCTACCAACTGTTGAGTCCATCTTCCAGCATCATCAACTAAAATTCAACGTTGTGTCCTCATATCTATTTAGGAGCAGTACCTACCAGGTGTTGTTTCCACCATCCAGCATCGTCGATTTGGGATCGACGTTGTGTCCTCATATCCATCTAGGAGTAGTACCTACTAGGTGTTGTTTCCACTATCTAGCGTCGATAATTAGGTTCCAACGTTGTGTCCTTGAACCCAATTAGGAGCAGTGCCTTCTCGGTATTATTTTCAATGTCCAGTGTTGTAGAATTAGCTTCGATGTTGTACAAACCACGTTGATTTTAATGGGGTTTCATTAGCGTGTTGCAGTGTGTTTGAATCAAGCTGTTGATTAGATTTCGACATTGGTCGTCATTGATTCCAAGCTTGTATTGATCAACTCCATTAGGTTCGAGACTATATATTATATATCTCATTTAGCATTGACCTTCTTTTTCCAATACTAGCATAGAGCCTAGGTCCCCTTTAATAAAAACCAAAATATAACACTCCATGGAAGATATTTCGTTGCGGGATCTAAAACCGACGAAATAGTGCTATTCATTGAACCCATCCTTTTAGATATGAAACAAATGCTTGACACACTTGACTTATGCAAAGTTAGTTTACGATTACGGAGTGAATTTGTAAATTTCTCATAGTGCTTAAATACAAACATACTCATCTTTAATCCCCACTTACAGGGATAAGAACGCTTCAAGTGTTATAAGTTGGCACAAAGGGACACTTAAGTGCCAAAAGTTATGAAAGGTACATTTAAGTGCCACATTCAAAAAGAAATGGGACACTTAAGTGTTACTCCGGCTAAAATCCAGCCAAAGTGCTGACGAATGTAATTTTCGGCGAAATAAGTGCAAAACGACATCGTTTTGCACGCTGACGTGGCCAAATAGTGCAAAAACGACGTCGTTTTTGCATTGACATGGCAATAAATTAATGTAAAAATTAATTAGATTTAATTTAAAACTAAATTTACTTAATATTTAAAAATACAAATATAAATATTAAAAAATTAAATTAAATGGGGGGGGGGGGGGGTGGAGACAACTCGGGGCTTAGCACTCGGCCGTCTGCTGCCGCCTCCGCGGCGGCTGGCCGGGGAAGGGTCGGCTGAGGTCGGCCGGGCCCCGGCCGGGGGGCCGACGACCTTGGCCGACTAGCGGCGAGGGCCTATGAGCCGTCATCGGATCTAGGTGAGGGCCGCGACCCTTGCCCCGGATCCGGGCAAGGGTCGGCGGCCCTTGCCCGGCCGGGCCAAGGGTCACCGGCGACCCCTCAACAGGCGGCGACCCTTAGCCCGGCTGGGCCGGGGTTGCCGACCCTCGCCGGATCTGGGCGAGGGCTCGTGACCCCGGCCGACCCTTCCCCGGCCCGGGCGGCTAGGGAGGCGGCGGCGACGGTGATGGCTAAGCCCTCCGCGTCTCGGCCCCCTTTTTATTAATATTAAAAATTGTTATTTTAAAATATTTTAAATAATTTTACTTTTAAATTTAATTTAATTATGTTTTAAAAAATATTAAATTTTTATTTTTAAATGTTTTAAATAAATTTAATTTTAAATTTAATTTAATTAATTTTTATATTAATCTTTTTTCCACGTCAACACTAAAACGGTGCCGTTTTGTCTTTGCTTCGTCGGAAAATCACCACGTCAGTGTTTTGGCCGGATTGGCACTCAAGTGATCCATTTTACTCTGATCTTGACACTTAAGTGTACCTTTCATAACTTTTGGCACTTAAGTGTCCCTTTGTGCCAACTTATGGCACTCCAGGGGTTCGTGTCCCCCACTTACACATAGTATATCATTTAGGAAATCAATTCCATAGACCATTTGCAATCACTATCACCACTCTCTCTCTCTCTCTCTCTCTCTCTCTCTCTCTCTCCCTCTCTCTCTCTACATACATACACACACACATATATATATATATATATATGTATGTATGTATGTATGTATGTATGTATGTATGTATAAGGCATTGACTTTTGAATGCGGCTGCAAGTTCAAACTGCACAGCATGAAACATGTCTATTGGCCCCAAAGAAAAAGTCTTTTCAAACTCAAATAATTTGCCACCTAGATAAATAAATAAATAAAAGACTCAAATAATTTATTAACAATTAATTGGAAAGGAGAAAAATAGCTTAAATTTTCTTTGATGATTAAACTCAGCAAAACTATAATAATTCCTAGCTCCTGTCATTCGCTATTCTATTGATAGAAAAGAAGGAGGTCAAAACTTGGAAGGTAGAATGACGTGCTGGATTTCTATTATAAGGCTCCTTTCAACAAGTCAAAAATTTTCTCAATGAGGCCGACAGAGTGCCTCGAAGGGCTGGTTCTTTCAAGAATCCACCATTGATATCAAAACCTTATTTCATGCTTGTTGACACCCAAAATTATCCTTATTGTCATGTGCTGGTCACAAGGGATATAGACAATCATAGACATTCAAAATCACCCTCGTTTTCACGTGCAAGCTATGATGAACATTAACCCAACCTAGGTTAGTCAAGAGCCATTGGACTTGATTTCGGTGGGCCTTCAAATGGAGATACGTGATTCAGTGATAAATAGTTGATTGCCACGTGTCAAGGTCAAGAGATACTACTAAAGGCATAAAATTCAAATAGAATTAGCGTCAAGATTTAGGCGGGAATGGTTGGTACTTAAAAGGGCACACATAATCAAATGAGTCGCTAATACTTGCTGGACAAGCCATGTGAGTATCATCGAACAAGTCATAAGAAAACAAGATATGGATAAAGCAGTTAAGTAGAGAAAGTGGAGCAACTTTCAAGGAGGACTCAACCAACCATCGATGGTTATGACGTCGTGTCCTCATATCCATCTAGGAGCAGTAACTACCAGGTGTCGTTTCCACTGTCCAGTGTCATTGATTAGGATCCAACCTCGTGTCCTCAAACCCAATTAGAAGCAGTGCCTTCTCGGTATTATTTTCAATGTCCAGCGTTGTTGAATTAGCTTCAATATTGTACAAACCACGTTGATTTTAGTGGGGTTTCATTAGCGTGTTGAAGTGTGTTTGAATCAAGCTATTGATTAGATTTCAACACTGGTG
This sequence comes from Eucalyptus sideroxylon x Eucalyptus melliodora, assembly GCA_016097485.1. Taxonomy (NCBI): domain Eukaryota; kingdom Viridiplantae; phylum Streptophyta; class Magnoliopsida; order Myrtales; family Myrtaceae; genus Eucalyptus; species Eucalyptus sideroxylon x Eucalyptus melliodora. The sequence goes on from CM027825.1 coordinate 25,510,172, forward strand.
GTCATTGATTCCAAGCTTGTATTGATCGACTCCATTAGGTTCGAGACTATATCTCCATTAGCATTTGACTTTCTCTATCCAACACTAGCATAAAGCCTAGGTCCCCTTCAATAAAAACCAAAATATAACACTTGATGAAAGATATTTTGTTGTGGGATCCAAAACCGATGAAACGGTGCTATTCATCGAACCCATCTTTTTCGCTATGAAACAAATGCTTGACACACTTGAATTATGCAAAGTTAGTTTAGGATTGTGGAGTGATTTTGTAAATTTCTCATGGTGCTTAAATACAAACATACTCATCTTGAATGCCCACTAAAACATAGTATATCATTTAGGATATCAATTCCATAGACTATTTGCAATCACCATCCCCACTCTCTGTCTAATATATATATACACACATATATCAAGATTCAATTTTGACGCCAGATATGCTTTGGAGTTGCATCAAAATCATAGTTACTTCTGTGTGCATCTCTTAATTTGGCGCGTAGCAACCTAACAGAAAGGCTTCTGCACATGGAACCTACTACGGCGTATGGCATATCCTTTGTAGCCATTTGATGGAATACATAGCATTTGCACTTCTTAAAATTCATTTGGTTACGTTTATGTAATCACTTTTTTCTATTCATAAATGAAAATAAAAATAAAAATGAGGGTATCCTTTGTCTTTTAAGAGCTATCGGCATCTTTGAAATTTTTACTCGTCCTTCAATAATCAAAAACTTTCTTGTGTGTGATGATAAACGATAAGGATATCATTCGAATATCTAGAGTAGTTCTTTGAATGTTATATAGAAATAATTGAGCTACACATAGACATCTTGGAGCATGTCAGGATCAGCAAAAACAATGCCTAGGAAGACGGCGAAGCTCATGACTATAACAACAATAGCCACCATTCTTGGACCGATCTCTATTGTTAATGGCATGCAAAAGGGAGGCGAAGAAGAAGAAGGCTTTTGTTGGGCAAATGATATCTTCTTCTCAGCTTGGAGTGCAGTACTTAGGGAGAAATAGGACATATAAGGTGTTGACTTTTGAATGCAGCTACAAGTTCAAATTGTACAGCATGAAACATGTCTAGTGGCCCCAAAGAAAAAGTCTTGTCAAACTCAAATAATTTGCCGCGCAAATAAAAAAAAAATAAAATAATTTATTACCAATTAGTTGGAAAGGAGAAAAATAGTTTAAATTTTCTTTGATGATTAAACTCGGCAAAACTATGAGAATGAACTTATGTAATAATTCCTAGCTCCTGTCATTCGATATTCTATTGATAGAAAAGAAGGAGGGGCTCCAAACTTGGAAAGCGGAATGACATGCCGGACTTCTTTTATAAGGTTCCATTCAACAAGTCAAAACATTTCTTGACAAGGCCGATGGAGTGCCCTAAAGGGCTGGTTCTTTCATGAATCCACCATCGATATCAAAACCTTATTTTGTGCTTGTCGACACCCAAAATTATCCTTATCGTCACGTGCTGGTCACAAGGGATATAGACAATCGTAGACATTCAAAATCACCCTCGTTGTCACATGCAGGTTGTGATTAACATTAACCCAACCTAGGATAGTCAAGAGCCGTTGGACTGGATTTCGATGGGCCTTCAAGTGGAGATATGTGATTCAATGATAAATAGATAATTGCCACGTGTCAAGGTCAAGACATACTACTGAAGGCATAAAATTCAATTAGAATTGGTATCGAGATTTAGTTGGGAATGGTTGGTACTTAAAAGGGCATGTAAAATGAAATGAGTGACTAATACTTGCTGGACAAGTTACATGAGCACGTCGAACAAGTCAGAAGACAACAAGATATGGATAAAGTGGTTAAGCAGAAAAAGTGGAGTGACTTTCAAGGAGGATTCAACTGACCACCAATGGTTACTAGATTGGGCTATAAAAACCGCAAATAATCCAACGAAGGGACTCCCCCCCCTCCCCCCCCCCCGGGGAACAACACATGAAAATCCTTCATCTTATCCTTTTAGTTATCTAAGCCTAGCTTAGTTTAGTTACAGCTTCAGATTCCTTTCGTAGACTCAATTCTTGCGAGTGCCTATATTCTACGTGGTGCTATCGTCGATTAGATTCCGATGTTGTGTCATCATATCCATCTAGAAGCAATACCTACCAAGTGTTCAGTCCACCGTCGAACATCGTCAATTAGAATTCAACGTTGTGTCCTTATATCTATTTAGGAGCAGTTCCCACCATGTGCTGTTTCCACCATCCAACGTCATCAATTTGGTTTCGACATCGTGTCCTCACATACATCTAGGAGCAGTACCTACCAGGTATTGTTTCCACTGTCCATCATCGTTGATTAGGTTCCGACGTTGTGTCCTCACATACATTTAGGAGCAGTATCTACTAGGTATTGTTTCCACTATCTAGTGGCGCTGATTAGGTTTCAACTTTGTGTCCTCGAACCCAATTAGGAGCAATGCCTTCTCAGTATTATTTTCAATGTCTAACATTGTCGAATTAGCTTCGATGTTGTACAAATCACGTTGATTTTAATGGGATCTCATTAGCCTATTGAAGTGTGTTTGAATCAAGCTATTGATAAAATTCCGACACTAATCATCATTTATTCCAAGCTTGTACTAATGGACTCCATTGGGTTTGAGACTATATATTATAAATCTCCATTAGCATTTGACCTTCTCTGTCCAATACTAGCAATAAACCCTAGGTCCCCCTTAATAAAAACCAAAATATAACACTTGATGGAAGATATTTCGTTGCGGGATCCAAAACTGATGAAACAATGCTATTCATTGAACCCATCTTTTTCGCTATGAAACAAATGCTTGGCACACTTGACTTATGCAAAGTTAGTTTACGATTACGGTGTGATTTTGTAAATTTCTCATAGTGCTTAAATACAAACATACTCATCTCATCTTGAATGCCCACTTACACATGGTATATCATTTAGGAAATCAATTCCATAGACCATTTGCAATCACTATGACCACTCTCTGTATTTACGCACACACATATATCAAGATTCAATTCTAATGCCGGATATGCTTGCGAGTTGCATCATAATCACGGTTACTTCTGTGTTCATCTCTAAATTCATTACTTAAAGAAAAATACACCTTAATTTGGCGCGTGGCGACCTAACAGAAAGGCTTTTGCGCATGGAACCTACTAGGGTGTATGGCATATGCTTTGTGGCCATTTGATGGAATACATACCATTTGGTTAGTTCAAACTGGGTAGCGTGAAACATGTCTATTGGCCCAAAAAAAAAAGTCTTCTCAAATTCAAATAATTTGCCTCCCAAAAAAAAAAAAGACTAAAATAATTTATTAGCAATTAATTGGAAAGGAGAAAAACAACTTAAATTTTCTTTAATGATTAAATTTAGCAAAACAACGAGAATGAATTTATGTAATAATTACTAGCTCTTGTCATTCGCTATTCTATTGATACAAAAGGAGGAGGAGCTTGAAACTTGGAAGGCAGAATGACATGCTAGACTTCTTTTATAAGGCTCCTTTTGGCAAGTCAAAAACTTTCTTAACAAGGCCGACAGAGTTCCCTAAAGGGCTGGTTCTTTCATGAATCCACCATCGATATCAAAACCTTATTCCATGCTTGTTGGCACCCAAAATTATCCTTATTGTCATGTGCTGGTCACAAGGGATATAGACAATCATAGACATTCAAAATCACCCTCATTTTCACGTGCAAGCTATGATGAACATTAACCCAACCTAGGTTAGTCAAGAGCCATTGGACTTGATTTCGATGGGCCTTCAAATGGAGATACGTGATTCGGTGGTAAATAGTTGATTGCCACATGTCAAGGTCAAGAGATACTACACAAGACGTAAAATTCAAATAGAATTAGTGTCAAGATTTTGGCGGGAATGGTTGTTACTTAAAAGGGCACACATAATCAAATGAGTAGCTAATACTTGTTGGACAAGTCATGTGAGTATCATCGAACAAGTCATAAGAAAACATGATATGGATAAAGCGGTTAAGCAGAGAAAGTGGAGCAACTTTCAAGGAGGACTCAACCAACCATCGATGGTTACCAGATTGGGCTATAAATACTGTAAATAATCCAACGAAGGGCCTCCCCTCCCCTACACCCCCCACCCATTGAACAACACAAAAAAATCCTTCATCTTATCCTTCAAATTATCTAAGCCTAGCTTAGTTTAGTTATAGCTTCAAATTCCTTTTGTAGACTCAATTCTTTGAGTGCCTATATTCTAGGCAGTGTTGTCATCGATTAGATTCCGACGTTGTGTTCTCATATCTATCTAGAAGCAATACTTACCAAGTGTTGAGTCCACCATCCAGCGTCATCAATTAAAATTCAACGTTGTGTGCTCATATCTATTTAGGAGCAGTACTTACCAAGTGTTGATTCCACCATCCAACGTCATCAATTTGGTTCCGACATTGTGTCCTCATATCCATCTAGGAGTAGTACCTACTGTTGGAGGTAATAGATTTGAGAGAAAAGAAGTAGTTGCTTGAAGTATTACACCAAGAGACGTCAAGTTTGGAACGCTGAACAGTGTTACCTCCAGCGTAGGGAAACCCTAGAGTTTTTATATGCACGTTATTGGACTTCGGCCCATATGGACCCAAATAACCATGTTTTTACCTATTGGGCTTGTATGTGAACATATTATTTTGGACTATATTAATAATATATCCAACAATCTCCTCCTATTTTCACCATACAGCACAATCCAATAAGTTGGTCAATGTAATGTTCAAACAAACATGAATCATCCACATTCAGTCCAAGACAATCAACTCGGATCGGTCAAAGAGTATTCTAGCAATAAAGTAATAAACTAAATCATCATGTGCAAACTAAATAAGTGAATCATTCTTATCATGAATCTGTTCTGAGATTAAAAATCCAAATCCCAAAATAAATCTCAGATTCGGTTCACAACCAATATATGCATATTAATTAAGTATAAGTAGGCCAGTCAAAATAGTCTAAGGCCTTACAAATATAAGAAACAAGCATAATAATGTCCACAAAATAAAAATAACAAAATGCAAGTCTCAAGTAAATGGACTTCATCAAAATAGGCAATAGCAAGTAAACTGTCAAGTCCCCACACGCTCTAAGTGATATATATTCATTCATCAAGTAGGTCATCCTGGTCAAGATCCCACTCATTAAGCTCTCCTCCATCTCTACCATCCTCTGTAGAATGTCAAATATGAATTTCATATTATCATGAATTCAATCAATTGAATAAAAACTTAGCACCATTCCATCAGGCGGAGAAGAACATATATTGATGTCATAAAGCATCATAATTTCATGTCATAAGCATCAAGCCAGTTTCATAAATTATGAACAAGACCTAAACAATGTGATTTACAAAGAGCCATCAACTTAAGTTTATTTGTAGGAGAATAACTATTGTCTAGTTTCAAAGAACAAGACCAATAGTCAAGTCACTTACAACAACCTCGTCATGTAATATCAAGTTTCAATCAAGAACAAGACAAATAGGCTTCTTATGTAAACAATTGTTTCTATGTTTCAATTTGGAATGTCACAATTACTGATTCCTTAAAGTCAAATAATCTAGCATCAAGTTTGGAATGAGACATTTAACCAAAAAGATAGTCCAATCTAGTTGAATTGTATCATCAAGTTTGGAATGACACAATTTTTCCAGATAGAACATTTGAATTAGGTTAAAGTCATCTTCATCAAATTTGGAATGAGACAACTCACCCTCTTCAATTAGTTAGCAATTGTGAACATCAATAAAACACATAAACTGTGCTTATCATTGTAGCCAATAAAGAAAGATTTGATAATTCAAAACACAGGTAAGTAAATGGTAGTTAAGACTTGCCTATATAGTCTTTAACCCTAGTTCCCCCACTATTTTGAATAATCGATCTTTAAGCATACCTTTGGTGAGAGTATCGGCTATGTTATCCTTCGATCTCACATCGATCAAGGTGATAACCCTTTGTTCTCTCAGATAAGTCAACAACGCATGTCTCAATCTCACATGTCTTCTCTTTGAATTAAAGAGAGTATTCTTGACGACTTGGACAGTTGCTCGATTATCATAAAATAGGCTTAAAGAATTAATCTTTAGCCGAGTCAAAGGAATATCCATAATCAGATTCTTTATCCACTATGCCTCTTCACCGGCTGAGGCTAAAGCAAAAAGTTCTGATTCCATAGACGACAATGCAATACAAGTCTGTCGTTTGGATTCCAAGTAATAGCAGCTCCACCTAAAGTGAATACATACCCACTAGTGGACTTACTATTTCCAATATCTAAGCACCATGAGGCATCAGAATATCCATTCACAATTGGAGGATAACCAGAATAATAAAGCGCATAATCTTTAGTACCTTTAAGGTATCTCATTAGCCTATTAAGGGCATCACAATACTCTTTACTAGGATTACTAGTAAAACGACTCAGCATACCAAATGTAAAGGCTATGTCGGGTCTAGTGCAACTCATAGCATACATGAGACTACTAATAAGTTTCAAGTACTTTAACTGATCCACGCTGGTCCCTTCATTAGGACTCAATCTATTATTATAATCACATGGTGTCTCACTCGGTTTACACTTATCGTATCCCCAAGTAGAAAGTAGCTGCTCAATATAATGAGTTTGGCTAAGGGAGATGACTTGCCGTTCAAAGCTTACTTTCATACCAAGAATGGTATTAGCAATACCAAGATCTTTCATGTCAAATTCTTTAGCTAAAGTAGCTTTCACGTCACTCACTACAGAATGATCGAAACCAAGAATTAACATGTCATCAACATACAAGCAAATGATGACTATCCTATTTGACATAGAACAATGGTAAAGGCATTTATCTGAATAACTAGACTGAAAGCCATAACTCTTTACCACTTCATCAAATTTAAGATGCCACATCTTAGGTGCTTGTTTAAGACCATATAGAGATTTATTTAATTTACAAACTTTGTCGTCAAGACCTTTGATAACATATCATTCCGGTTGTTCCATGTAAATTTCTTCGTTTAAATCCCCATTTAAGAAAGCTGTTTTTACATTCATTTGATGCACTACAAAGTGTTCAATAGATGCCAAAGCAAGAAGAATTCTTATAGTTGATAGATAACACACAGGTGAATAGACATCAAAATAGTCTATTCCACTCTGTTGTTTATAGCCTTTAGCTACTAAGCGTGCTTTGTATATGGCTATTGATCCATCACTATTTAGTTTCTTCTTCAACACTCATTTACAGCCTATAGCTTTAGCCCCTTTTGACAAATTTACTAGCTGCCAAGTGTGATTCTGCAGCAGAGAGCTCATTTCATCATCTATGGCTTCTGCCCACAGTAGAGATTCCCTAGATCTCATTGCTTCCTAATAGGAGAATGGATCAACCTCAAGATGGTAAGCAACAAAGTATTCACCAAAACTTTTGGGAATTCTCTCTCTTGTAGATACTCTAACTGGAATTGGTTCAATAGCTAACTGTGTGGAATTAGTGTCAGAAGGGCCTGCTTCAGATTCTGCAGGAGATTCTGAAATCATATATGTAAATCCAGAAACATTAAAGCCTTGATCTTTGATAAACTTGTGTTCAAAGAACACTGCATCTCTAGATTCTATCACTGTGTTAGTAGATAGATCTAAAAACCTTTTTGCAGCGCTATCTTCTGCACTACCTAGATATACACAAGTAATAGTTCTAGATCCCACCTTAGGTTTTTTAGGATCCGGTATACTTACATAAGCAATATAGCCCCAAGTCTTAAGAGTATCATATCTACAAGGGCGCTTATGCCATATCTCATAAGGTGTCATGGACAACTTAGAGTGCGACAACCTGTTCAAGATGTGATTAGTTAGAACTGCTTCTCCCCGATAGGAGGAAGGCATGCCAGCTGTAAGTAACATAGAGTTTAACATTTCGTTAACGTTCTATTCTTACGCTCGCAACACCATTTGATTGGGGTGAATAAGGAGCAGTGATTTCAAGTATTTACCTTCTGAAGTACAAAATTCCTTGAACCTTGACATAGTATATTCTCCTCCTCTATCACTCCTAATCCTCTTAATTTTCAAGTTGAGTTGATTTTCTACTCTAGACTTGAAAATCTTAAATTTTTCAAAAGCCTCATCTTTCGATTTCAACAAATAGACATGACAATATTTAGAAAAATCATCTATGAATGTTATTAGATACTTCCGACCACCTTTAGTAATGTAATTTCTAAAATCACAAATGTCAGAATGTATTAGCTCAAGAAGTTGTGTGCTTTTAGAAATCAATTTAAAGGGTTTTCTAGTAATTTTAGCATGTGCACACACTTCACACTTATCAAATCGAATAGAAATATCTAATGAAATGTTATGAGTTTTAGCTAAATGTTGCATTTTCTTGTAATTCACATGTCCAAGTCTATTGTGTAGCAACTTTGGATCAATCAAAGTAGAATTCACATGGTTTATGCTATCAGCATTTAAACTCAACCTATACATACCATTAACCATGAATGCACAACCAAAATAATATGAGTTAACATATAAAGTTACTCTACCATTCATAGTTGAAAAAGACATACCAGCTTTATCAAGTAAACTCATAGATATTAAATTCTTCTTAAGTAAATGTACTACTTTAACATGTTTCAGAGTTAGTAATTTACCTTAAGAAAGCACCAAATTTGCAGTTCCAGCATGAGTCACCTTTGCCTCACCACCATTGCAATTTTCCATAGTGTCTTTCACTTCTGTGACCTCAGTGAGTAAATTCTTGTCATTTGTAGCATTACAAGTAGCGCCACTGTCCAACCACCACTCAGAGGAGATGTTGGCCTTTCCATTCTTCATCATTCCAATAAAGGCTCGAGGCTCAGATCCTCTAATTAGCATATTGGCCTCATTATGTGGTGTGTCGTTATTTGGCTTCCTTGGCAACTTACACTCTGCTGCCCAGTGACCCCACTTTCCACAGTTATGGCACTTGCCCTTCTTCTTCTTTTTGAAGATAGTCTTTTTGGCCTCTAATTGTAAAGAAGATTCACCTTTTGGTGACTTGGACTTTTTCTGAGGTTTATTGGAGTGTGAAACTAAGTTGGCAACTGACTTTTGTTGTCACACTTGTTCCAAACTCTTCCTAGTGATATTTTGATCCTCAATGTGATTATACTTCTTTAATTCATCCAGTCTCATATGTACCTTCAGTCTGTGCATTTCAGTCTTGAAAGAACTCCATTCAGTTGGCAGTTTGCTCAACACAAGACCAACAAAGAGATTATCGGACATATTAGAATTATCATCTTTCAGCTTGTTCCTCATATTCTCAAATTCAACTAACTGAGAGGTGATGCTTGAATTCATAGTGAATTTAAAGTCAAAGAATTTCTCCGCTATGAGGGTTTTAGATAACCCCTCTTGTTTTTGGAACTGAGCGTTCAAGTGATCCCATATCTCTTTCGCCGTCTTATACTCACTATAAGTCATAGCCAAATTAGGATTTAGAGAGTTCAGCAAGTAATCTCTACAAAAATCCTCATCTTTGTTCCATTGATATTCATTCACATATTCAGTGGTAGATGTAAAATCGCTCAATACAGTATAGAATATGTCACGTTCTTTCATGCCAAATTGAATATGTAATTTCCAGCCATGAAATTCAATAACATCAAATGATTGCAACTTTATAATATCATAGGAACTACACTTTGCCATTTTAAACAGAGTAAAGTGTTAGAAAGAGTGTACCTTGAAGTCATCGGAGCCACAAAGTCGAATAACTCCCATAACCTTGAGCAAACTACTCTATAGAGATGGAATTTACCAAAACAAACCCCAAAAACAGATCTGGAGCGCTCAAAAACCTTGAGATGGACTGCCCTTGTTGCTGAAACTTGCTGAAAAATTTCGCCCCCCGAAATTCGCTAGAAATTTCGTCCCCCAAAATTCGCTAAAAATTCATATGGAAACTTCCGGGTGCCATAACTTCTCCATCCGACCTCCGATTGATGCGAGTGACCACTCAAAACGTTCGTAGCGATGAGTAGATCAAAGCCCAAGTGGTTTCACCCTCTTAAATTGGCTATAATTTTGGGTTTTTGAATCAAAGATTTCGTCAACCGAATCTTCAAACTCAAATCCCGGCCAATATCACCGTCGAAATCGAAAGTAAATTACAGCAGCGAGTTTGTCTTGACGAAATCTTCAAGAACATACTTTACTCGCTCAAATCCGACACACGAACCTTATACTTCAAGATTGTTGGAGGTAATAGGTTTGAGAGAGAAGAAGTAGTTGCTTGAAGTATTACACCAAGATGCGTCAAGTTTGGAATGCTCAACATTGTTACCTCCAGCGTAGGGAAACCCTAGAGTTTTTATATGCACGTTATTAGGCTTCGGCCCATATGGACCCAAATAACCATGCTTTTACCTATTGGGCTTGTATGTGAACATATTATTTTGGACTATATTAATAATATATCCAACACCTACCAGGTGTCGTTTCCACTGTCCAGCGTCATTGATTAGGATCCAACATCGTGTCCTCGAACCCAATTAGAACAAGTGCCTTCTCGGTATTATTTTCAATGTCCACCGTTGTTGAATTAGCTTCGATATTGTACAAACCACGTTGATTTTAGTGGGGTTTCATTAGCGTGTTAAAGTGTGTTTGAGTCAAGCTATTGATTAGATTTCAACACTGGTGGTCATTGATTCCAAGCTTGTATTGATCGACTCCATTAGGTTTGAGACTATATATTATATATCTCCATTAGCATTTGACCTTCTCTATCCAACACTAGCATAAAGCCTAGGTCCCCTTCAATAAAAACCAAAATATAACACTTGATGGAAGATATTTCGTTGCGGGATCCAAAACCGATGAAACAGTGCTAATCATCGAACCCATCTTTTTCGCTATGAAACAAATGCTTGACACACTTGAATTATGCAAAGTTGTTTACGATTGTGGAGTGATTTTGTAAATTTCTCATGGTGCTTAAATACAAACACACTCATCTTGAATGCCCACTAAAACATAGTATATCATTTAGGATATCAATTCCATAGACTATTTGCAATCACCATCCCCACTCTCTGTCTAATACACACACACACACACACACACACACATATATCAAGATTCAATTTTGACGCCAGATATGCTTGCGAGTTGCATCAAAATCATAGTTACTTCTGTGTGCATCTCTAAATTCATTACTTACAGATAAATACACATCTTAATTTGGTGCGTAGCGACCTAACAAAAAGGCTTCTACACATGGAACCTACTACGGCGTATGGCATATCCTTTGTAGCCATTTGATGGAATACATACCATTTGCACTTCTTAAAATTCATTTGGTTACGTTTATGTAATCACTTTTTTCTATTCTTAAACGAAAAAAAAAATGAGGGTATCCTCTGTCTTTTAAGAGCTATCGGCATCTTTGAAATTTTTACTCGTCCTTCAATAATCAAAAACTTTCTTGTGTGTGATGATAAACGATAAGGATATCATTCGAATATCTAGAGTAGTTCTTTGAATGCTATATAGAAATAATTGTGCTACTTTAGTTAATTCTAACTAATTGACATTTTTTTTTTCATTATGATGAAAGATATCATGGACTGACACAAATAAAAGGTATAATAAGATGTGGACATGACTAACATTGTTTAGCGAGCCGAAAATAGATAAACATTTACTATTTTCCGTACCCAAATATTGTTTTTGATCGAAAGAATGTTTAAATAAAAATAAACAAGTTAAATCGATTTATAAATATCAGTTCTGGAATTTTCAAAGGCTTTTACTGAATTTGGGAAAGCATCTGAAGACGGCCCTTCAATCTTATAGTTGAAGACATTTATAAAAATTAATTTATGGCATATCTAAATGAAACTGGCACATTAACCACACGAGTTTAGGGTTTTGGCCGGTCATTTATTTATCAAATCATCTATCTACTCCACTTTTCCCGGCATTTTGGCCCTCGTTGACTTTCGATCTCCTTTTCCGATTGGTCGTTTTTCTACTTCATTTTTGGTGTTCGGCAGCATGCAAATGATCGCTGTTGGAATGCAACCTGCCCCGTTCGCATCCTTAAAAAATGTTATAAGGCCACCCAACACGTGAACTTTCGTCCCATTTGTTTAGAAATTGGGCTACGGATTGAAAAGCCGACAAGATTTATTATAATCACATAAAAGTAGAATATGACAGTACCATAAAAAACCTGCACCGTTCCAAAATTAGGTTGTTATAATTATTGTACGACGACCACTCCAATTCTAAATTTTCTAATTTGATCAATTCAGTCATAAATCTTGTGATGATCTTTCAATATAATTATTTTGATCAATTTCATTCAGAAATCATTTGTAAATTGCCAATTTTTATTTTTTATTTTTCTATTAATTTTTATTTCTCTTCCTTGGCAATGCCTTAAAGTTACGAACTCCTATATTAATTTACATTTTTAATTTGAAAGACTCACAAACTTTCTTCCATTTAAATTACTAATTCATTTTCAGGTTATGAGCTTTTATTTGAGTTACTTACCAAAGTTTATTTAATTTTTAAATTTATCAACTTTTGTTTGTCTTTCTTACAAACACCTTATACATATCAACTTTTATATGAATTTATGGACTTTTATCCATGTGATTGTTTCACTTTCTACCGTAAGATTATCAACCCTAATTTGAGTTGCTCCCAATGTTTATTTATATTTTTTTCATAAATTTTCCAACTTTTCTATGGAGTTTTCAACTTTTATTCATCTTACTTACCAACTAGTTAGAAATACCAACCTTAAAGTTATTACCAACTTTTCTTCAATTAAGTTACTGGCTAATTTTGCCTTACCAAATCTTATTTGAGTCAGTAGTCGATAAGTTGTTTTTCACATTACCAAATTCTCTTATTTAGACCAGTTTTTTTTTTTTTTCCTTATCTGTTACATGGTTTTGTTGACTTTTCTTGCCACTGCTTTAAATTTATCGACTACTATATGAAATTACCAATATTTATTTGAGTGGCCTATGAACTTTTTCCTGCATAAATTATTAGCTAACATTTATATTATATTTTAACTTGCTAAATTTTCTATTGAGGTACCACTTTCATTTCTCTTGCTTACCGACTTACCATTAGTTATAAGGGTTAATAATATTTTTTTTAAAAAAAATTCTACTGTTAACCACCTTTTAGTATACCTTTATTACGAACTGCTTACAGTTTATTTACTATTATATGAATATTAGAAATATCTATCATTTACTAAGTCATAAATTTAACAAAGTCATCCTACATATATATTCTTATAAAAAAAATTACTAAAATGATTTGAAAATGATTTTTTGAGATGCAGAAATAAATACGATTTCCTACAGTTTAGACTAGAGCATTAGTTCAATCACCTTCCTTATATATCAATTATCAAATGGAGCTCTCGAGAACATATTGGTGGAAATTTATTCTTTTAGTTAGGCAACGGGACTAATAATTTTCCCTTGCACATAGCGGGAGAAAAGATATGACAAAGAAAAAAGCATTAAAAGAAAAGCAGAGATGCCCCAAAAATTCGAATTGGTTATCAAATCTATGGACTCTGGACTCTGGAGTGCTGGCACTCCTCCTGATTTAGACAAAAAAAAAGGGCACGAAAAAAAAGTCGAGAACAATTCAACTTCGGCTAAATGGTGCCCAACTTGAATTCTGAATAAAAACTTAGTCACTGCACATCATATGATGACATAAATTTGAATAACAACCTTATTATTCTCGCAAGTATTCCTTGAGAAAGGTTTTAAATTTTAATTCAAATCTAAATCAACTTACCTTTAGTTATTAAGGTTGATACCATTAAAAAAAAAAAAAACCCAAAATATGCCGACCGTGAAATACTCCGAACTTTTTTTTGTGTCGTAAAAACCTCTAAACTTGCCCGTTATGACACAAGTATCAAAAGCTTTTTTTTTTTTTGTGTGTTCCAAAAAAAAGACAAATTTATAGATATGTGACATGTACACCATTATTTCAATTCAGTTCAAGGATATATTGGTCACACTAGTACAAGTTTAAGGTTTTTTACACAAAAGAGCAAATTTAGGGTTTTTGGTGACATAAATTTTTTTTGAAGGTATTTATGTCACCATGCGCATAATTGGAATTTTTTGTAGTATTTTCCTGATTATTATAGTTGATTGAATTTTTTCAGAATGTTGCTGACATAATTCTCGAATTGAGTTTTAACAACGGCCAAAACATTTGGCATGTAAAACGTCCGAATGATAATGAGCAAGTCTGAGATGTGCTGCTCGTTGTTTGTAGTTCTCAAAAACCTAAAATAGGACCCATCAAACTGGTTTTCCCTCACCGCACTCATCAAGATGAAGTTAATTCAATTGTTCCTTTTAGAAACTGCAAGAGTCCGTCGCCTTTTCTCGAGCGGTAAAATCATCATGCACATTTTGTCAGAGAAGCCTGACGGGCTTTACAAAAACCCTCCATAAATACTCATCTTCTTCATCCTCCAGGATCACGCTCAGCCTCAGCGAAATCAGAAACTCATCTACAGTTCAAATCTTGCGGGAGAAAAATATATCAAACGGAAGGGAAGATGGAGAGGAGCAAGTTGCTGCTCCGGAAGCTACGCCGAGCCTGATGTGCGGCGCGACTCGGAAGACCGAACTGACTGCGACTCCGAAGAAGGGAGACGCTGTGAAGACCGAAGCAAGCGTTGGTGCGAATGTGAATGCGATGAAGCTTGCTGAGATCGAAGAGAAGGTCTCTGTTGAGGAAGAAATCAAGGCCAAAGTTGGATGTGATGCTTCCTCCTTTAGCAAGTGACACGTTTTACGGGATGGCATGTAGTATACATACCGTGTAGCAGGATTAGGGGCATAATCATATGTTCTTGTTGGGCTTATTGGATTGGACTGATCTTGTTGGGCCTTATTTGATTTCATGGTAATTGTCGGTTGATTGTGATAAACCGATCGATCCTCCTGTTTTGCGACATAATCCTTGAAGATTGAGATCTTTTTGACTCGATTAGTCTAGAAATTTCGATACATGATATTTTTTGTGAGGTCATAGAACTCATTTACACCCCTCTCCTTTTCAAAACATATAATAATAATAAATAAAAGTTTATATGTTCACTTCTTACAAAGCCGAAAGTTGTGTAAGTTGTTACTAGTATGTCATAGACTAATTTGAACAAAATTATTGGTCTTCAAATAACCCGGATCTCTTCTCATCACTAGGGGTGTGAGCAAAACTCCCAGGAGACCGAAAGCCTGGATCATTTTGGTTTGACTTTCTAGCCAAATAGGCTTAGGACGGGATTTCAGTCCTGGCTTCAAAATATAAGTATTTTAATAATATAAAATGTAAAAGTATAAAGAATATATTGTCTCAAGATTTAATAGTCATAAATAATTTAAAAAGATTGTGTTAAAATCAAATAAGTGAAAAATGTTGCGTCCACAATGGTTGGATTAGAAAAAGCGGCAACAAAGATAGAAAGAAAAAAGGTGGACTTTTTTAGGATAAAAACAGCCTCAAACGCCTTCATTATAAATGGAATGCAAGCAGGTTATGAGTAGCAACTTACCAAAATTGCCTTTCTTTCAAATTTAATCGCAAATGTTATCCAGTAAAGTTACATAATTATTTCAACCTTATTTGACGGATAATCAGCTTGAAACTTACTTGACCTCGATAAATTGTTTGCGAGATTACCTTTTCTTTATGAAGAATCCTAAGATTACCTTTTCTTTATGAAGAATCCTAAGATTACTTATATAATTTGTAAAGTCCAAGACAAATTTAATTATATCCAAACATTTTCAGCAGCAAAACAATATTTGGAGCACAACTTCTCATTTTTTTATGATTGCTAGATTTTAGATTTTTTCTATAATTGACTTAACTATATTTCAATCTAATGTTGCAGTTATGTACATTTTCTAATTGAAGATTTGCAATACACAAGATTTGGATCAATCATGGAGAAGTAGATGAAATTGTTGAAAATGCGCGCAGATTGGTTGGGGCGAAATTTAAAGTCCGAAAATCGGTCCGGGCCAACCATTCCAAATATTTTTAGCCCAAATAGGCTGGGGTGGATTTTTGAGCTTTATTGTGTATAGTTCGAGAGGACCACGCTTTTAGCCTTTGCACCGTGTAGCCTAAAAATGGCTAAGCTCAATTGTTCTTTTATGTTCTTATATTTCTAGAATTTCATTAGAGATTTTTTTAATCGTATACAAAAAGGATAAAATTTCACATGTGAACACATTAATTTTCTGATAAAAAAAATTAATTTCGATTTATCTAAATTCACTATCTTTCAGGCCTAGCCCTACCCGAACCCCAAGAGCCTGGCATAAATGTGGACGGCTAGATGGTCCATTTTGGGTCCAAGCTTTCTTTCGAGCTTGAAAATTTCAGGGCTGAAACTTCGAGCCACGCCGAAAATTGGTTACAAGCCCGACCTGGCCTGCAATTCTCTAGGTCCCACGACCTTTTTTTTTTTTTTTCTTCTGATATTTCCATTTTTCTATTCATTTTTCTTCAAATGGATAATAATAATAATAATAATGTATTTTTACTCATTGTCACTTTCTTCACCTTCATTTTTCCACTCTTTTCAAACATAAAATAGTCATTTATCTTATTTTCTCGGCTTTCATTTTTCAAACATTTCCAAATAACTTTATTTTCTTCACCCTATATTTCTCTTTGCCTTGGAATCTTTTTTTTACCAAACATAGTTTTGGGAGATTTGATTTAGGGTGCGTTGGTGAACATTCCATTTATTTTCTTCACCTCATATATTCATCTATATAAAATTTAAGCATAATGAATTTCAAACGAATGCAATGCATAAATTATAATAATGGATAACTCACATTAGAAATAAACATATGTTTGAACTTTTGTAATTATTGGTTATTAATGTAAATTGAAGCGATAGGGTTTGTTAATATCGGAAAAAGTAACATGATTCTTAACTATCACTATTATAAGTTTACGTTTGAGACATCTATAATTTGTTTCCATTTCATTTTATTTAAAAATTGAATTATTGGAATAAAATATAAATCGTGAGCTTGCAAATAGACTAAGATGTATTTTTATACTATTGTTTTCTTTTTAAAATTAAGTGAATGCCTTTATTAAGTGAAATTTATCTAATTAATAAAAAAAGCTACACATAAATAATATTCATGTGGTAATATATAATCAACACTCGTGTTAGGTGGTTTGACCTAGCAGTGTTGGTTAGTAAGTTGTGTGGTCAAAACAAAAGTATTTCTATTATGGGTTTATACTACGAAAACCCAAAACTAGTACATTTATGATAGGCTCATCTCAAATTAATTTTTTGACAACGAAAAACCCAAATTAGTATACCCGTGACAAATTTACCCCAAATAACCATTAAAAAAATTCAAATTGGAGCACTTGTGAAAAACTTATCCATAAACTAATTTTTTGACCACCAAAAATCCCAAATTTGTATATTTATGACAAATATACCATTCGTTAAATTGAATTAATATCATAGAAAAACAGAAAACTAGCACAACTATGACAAACAAAGAGTAAAATCCCAAACTGGTACATCAATTAACTATCATGCGTCATTTGACTCAACAATTTAATAGTAAAATTTAGTGGAAACTAACAGAGGGTAAATTTGTTAAAGGTGCACCAGTTCGGGTTTTCAATTGCAATTTGCCACTATGATAATTTGTTTTATGCCTCATTAGAGTTGCATCTTTCCCTATACATAGCTGATTGAAGTTTGCTAATTCCCCGGATCTTGTTCGAGTACAGGATGGAGAGGAGAAAGCCAAGTTTTATTTTGTTTGATCAGTTAGATAGGTTGGATCAGGTAATTTATTAATGTATTAGATAGATCATACAAAAATTTTCAAAGGAAGCCCAAAAGTCAACTTTAGTCGCACGAAGTGGTAATATCTTCCAACCTTTTTTAGCGACCGAAACCTCTTTATTCGATAAAAAGGGTACATAAAGATCACAAACATGGTGTTTTTGTGACCAACGAAGGTAATAATTCCCAGAGGAGTAGAATGGAGATTGCAATGTCAAATTTCATTCTATTTGAGGGCAAAATCAAACTTGAATTGAAGCATCGGTAGTTTTATAAGGAGACTAGCTCTTGGGGGCAAGCCTAGCCTTGATCATCTCGACCTCCTTAGCATCAATCTGGAACGCCTTGGCCAACACATCGTTCGGCACCGTCGGCTCAGCCGCGAACAGTGCAGTCGCGACGTTCGGGGCCCCTGCCAATTGGCTGTTGAATACCGCAATGGCGGCTGCTGGGGTGTTTTTGACATTCATTTGGAAGTGGACTAAACCTCTAGGGAACACAAAGATCTCGCCCGCCTTGATAGTCCTAGCAACGAGGACATTAGTAGTAGTTATGAATCCGGCGTATAGCTCCCTATAGAGCATGAACATATCTCGATGGCTCGTGGGTGGGTGTGGGGTGCGATGAGGCCGAAAGGTGCAAAGTCACCATGGGCCAAGGACAAGCCAAGGGTGTTGAGGCCAAGGATCTTTTCGACATTGGCCCTTGTCACCAGAGAGCCTAAGGTGTTGTTGGGGAGTCCGGGTTTGGCCAGCCCATCCCAGAAGAAGTCCATTTCGTTGAAAGTTTCTTTGCAAGGAAATCCATTGACTTTCACTTATGTTCATCACAATACTATGAATCATACAATGCCTTAAACATGCATGCTATTTGTTTTGTGAGGAAAACTTACGAGCCCTATACTAACTTCAAAAACAATTTGGCTAATGAAACTAGAAAGTGTGCAGATATAAAGTTCTCATCATGGAGAAGTATAAGAGAATACAAGCCTTGTACATGATAGAATTGGGGTATGCATGGTAACACTCCAGCTTTTCTATTTTTTTGTTCTTTTGTTCCCCAAAATAAAAAAGAAGAGAAATCCATTCAATAACGTTGATTAATTTTTCAATTCCATGGAATGGAAAAGTGGTCAGGGAATAGATTTGGAACAGAAACATGAAGTAGGAAAAAACAGTTTCTTTATCGCGGGAATAATTTCTAGAAATAAGTCATTTTATTTTTTTCCCTTTTTTTCTTCTTCCTTTTCTAATCAGTGGTTGGAGACTCGTCATTGCCACCATCATCAATCGCCGGTCACCAGCCACCAGCCGTCGACTAGAGGAGGAGAAAGAAAAGAGGAAAAAAGAAAAGAAAAAGGGAAAAGAAAAATGTATTTAAATATTAAAAGAAATTCTAACATGAAAAAATTTATAGGTTGCACCAAACGCATTCATATTCTTTTTTTTTATTCTAGGAATATAAATTTTTTATAGTTACAAAGCATGTTATTTTATTCAGAAATTGTTTCAAGGAATAGAAATAGAAAAAAATTATTTCTAAAAAAGCAATTGTTCCCCAGAACGGAAATGTTACCAAATGCACAATTCATGTCTAGGGTTTATCGATACTTGTTTGGAGTCGCGAGTAGTTTAAGAAGAAGATTATAAGAAGTACACATAGACAAGATTATATGCTCTTACTGGAAGCGAGATCGGCGACACAGACATCTTGGAGCATGTCGGGATTAGCAAAAACGATGCCTAGGAAGATGGTGAAGCTCATGACTATAACAACAACAACCACCATTCTTGGACCGATCACCATTGTTAGTGGCATGCAAAAGGGAGGCTTTGTTGGGCAAATGATATCTTCTTCTTAGCTTGGAGTGCAATACTTATAAGGGAGAAATAGGACATATAAGGTGTTGACTTTTGAATGCGGCTACAAGTTCAAATTGCACAGCATGAAACATGTCTAGTGGCCCCAAAGAAAAAGTCTTGTCAAACTCAAATAATTTGCCGCCCAAATTAAAAAAAAAAACTAAAATAATTTATTACCAATTAGTTGGAAAGGAGAAAAATAGTTTCAATTTTCTTTAATGATTAAACTCAGCAAAAATATGAGAATGAACTTTGTAATAATTCCTAGCTCCCGTCATTCGATATTCTATTGATCGAAAAGGAGGGGCTCCAAACTTGGAAAGTGGAATGACATGCCGGACTTCTTTTATAAGGCTCCATTCAACAAGTCAGAAATTTTCTTGACAAGGCTGACGGAGTGCCCTAAAGGGCTAGTTCTTTCATGAATCCACCATCGATATCAAAACCTTATTTCGTGCTTATTGACACCCAAAATTATCCTTATTGTCACGTGCTGGTCACAAGGGATATAGACAATCGTAGACATTCAAAATTACCCTCGTTGTCACATGTGGGTTGTGATTAACATTAACCCAACCTAGGTTAGTCAAGAGCTATTGGACTGGATTCCGATGGACCTTCAAGTGGAGATATGTGATTCGATGATAAATAGATACTTGCCACGTGTCAAGGTCACTACTGAAAACGAAAAATTCAATTAGAATTGGCATCAAGATTTAGGCGGGAATGGTTGGTACTTAAAAGGGCACGTAAAATGAAATGAGCGACTAATACTTGCTGGACAAGTCACATGAGCACATCGAACAAGTTAGAAGACAACAAGATATGGATAAACTGGTTAAGCAGAGAAAGTGGAGTGACTTTCAAGGAGGATTCAACCGACCACCAATGGTTACCAGATTGGGCTATAAAAACCGCAAATAATCCAACGAAGGGACTCCCCTTCCCCCCGGCGAAGAACACACGAAAATCCTTCATCTCATCCTTTTAGTTATCTAAGCCTAGCTTAGTTTAGTTACAGCTTTAGATTCCTTTCATAGACTCAATTCTTGCGAGTGTCTATATTCTACATAGTGCTGTCGTCGATTAGATTTTGATGTTGTGTCATCATATCCATCTAGAAGCAATACCTACCAAGTGTTGAGTCCACCGTCCAACCTCATCAATTAAAATTCGACGTTGTGTCCTTATATCTATTTAGGAGCAGTTCCCACCAAGTGCTATTTCCACCATCCAACGTTGTCGATTTGGTTTCAATGTCGTGTCCTCACATACATCTAGGAGCAGTACCTACCAAGTGTTGTTTCCATTGTCCATCATCATTGATTAGGTTCCGACATTGTGTCCTCACATACATCTAGGAGCAGTATCTACCAGGTATTGTTTCCACTGTCTAGCGTCGCTGACTAGGTTCCGACTTTGTGTCCTCGCACCCAATTAAGAGCAGTGCCTTCTCGGTATTGTTTTCAATGTCTAACAATGTCAAATTAGCTTCGATGTTGTACAAACCACGTTGATTTAATGGGGTCTCATTAGCCTGTTGAAGTGTGTTTGAATCAAGCTACTGATAAAATTTCGACACTGATCATCATTTATTCCAAGCTTGTATTAATCGACTCCATTGGGTTTGAGACTATATATTATAAATCTCCATTAGCATTTGACCTTCTTTGTCCAATACTAGCAATAGAGCCTAGGTCCCCCTTAATAAAAACCAAAATATAACACTTGATGGAAGATATTTCGTTGTGGGATCCAAAACTAATGAAACAGTGCTATTCATCGAACCCATCTTTTTCGCTATGAAACAAATGCTTGGCACACTTGACTTATGCAAAGTTAGTTTACACTTACGGTGTGATTTTGTAAATTTCTCATAGTGCTTAAATACAAACATACTCATCTCATCTTGAATGCCCACTTACACATGGTATATCATTTAGGAAATCAATTCCATAGACCATTTGCAATCACTATGACCACTTTCTGTATATACGCACACACATATATCAAGATTCAATTCTAACGCCGGATATGCTTGCGAGTTGCATCAAAATCATGGTTACTTCTGTGTGCATCTCTAAATTCATTACTTAAAGAAAAATACACATCTTAATTTGGCACGTGGCGACCTAACAGAAAGGCTTCTGCGCATGGAACTTACTAGGGCGTATGGCATATGCTTTGTAGCCGTTTGATGGAATACATACCATTTGCACTTCCTAAAAGTCATTTGGTTAGGTTGATGTAATCACTTTTTTCTATACTTAAACGCAAAAAATGAGGGTATCCTCCGTCTTTTAAGAGACATCGGCATCTTCGAAATTTTTACTTGTCCTTCAATAATTAAAAACTTTCTTGTGTGTGATGATAAACGATGAGGTTATCATTTAAATATCTAGAGTAGTTCTTTGAACGTTGATAGAAATAAATGTGCTACTTTAGTTAATTCTAACTAATTGACATTTATTTTCGTTATGACGAAAGATATCATGGACTAACACAGATAAAAGGTATAATAATATCCGGACATGACAAACATTGTTTAGCGAGCTGAAAATGGATAAACATTTACTATTTTCCATAACCAAATATTTTTTTTGATCGAAAGAATGTTTAAATAAAAACAAATAAGTTAAAATGATTTATAAATATCAGTTCTGGAATTTTCAAAGGCCTTTACTGAATATGGTAAAGCATCTGAAGACGGCTCTGGAATCTTATAGTTGAAGACAATTAAATAAATGTATTTATGGCATATCTAAAGGAAACTAGCACATCAACCACACGAGTTGAGGGTTTTGGCCGGTCATTTATTTATAAAATCATCTATCTACTCCACTTTTCCCGGAATTTTGGCCCTCGTTGACTTTCGATCTCCTTTTCCGATTGGTTGTTTTCTACTTCATTTTTGGTGTTCGGCAGGGTGCAAGTGATCGCTGTCGGAATGAAACCTCCCCCGTTCGCATCCTTAAAAAATGTTACAAGGCCACCCAACACGTGAACTTTGGTCCCCCTTTGTTTAAAAATTGGGCTACGGATTGAAAAGCCGACAAGATTTATTATAATCACGCAAAAGTAGGATATGACGGTACCATAGAAAAACCTGTACTGTTGTGAAATTAGGTTGTTATAATGAACCCATATGATAAATTGAACTCGATAAATTGTTTGCGAACTCGTATAATTAGCTTCAAACTTGAACTCGATAAATTGTTTGCAAACTTACCTTTTCTTTATTAAGAATCCTAAGATTACTTATATAATTTTTAAAGTCCAAGACAAATTTAATTACATCCAAACATTTTCAGCAGCAGACAATATTTGGAGCACGACTTCTCATTTTTTGTGATTGCTAGATTTTAAATTGTTGTTATAATTGATCTTAACTATATTTCAATCTAACGTGGCTGTTATGTACATTTTCTAATTGAAGATTTGCAATGCACAAGATTTGGATCAATCATGGAGAAGTAGAGGAAATCATTGAAGATGAAAGCGCAGATTGGTTGGGGCGAAATTTAAAGTCCGAAAATCAGTCCCGGCCAATCATTCCAAATATTTTTAGCCCAAATAGGCTGGGGTGGATTTATTGTGTATATTTCGGGAGGACCACGCTTTTAGCCTTTGCATTGTGTAGCCTAAAAATGGCTAAGCTCAATTGTTCTTTTATGTTCTTATATTTCTAGAATTTCATTAGAGAATTTTTTAATCGTATGCGGAAAGAATAAAATTTCACAAGTGAACACATTAATTTTTTGACAAAAAAAATTAATTTCAATTTATCTAAATTCACAACTTTCGGGCCTAGCCCGACCTGAACCCCAAAAGCCTGGCATAAATGTGGATGGGCTAGATGGTCCATTTTGGGTCCAAGCTTTCTTTCGGGCTTCGAAAATTCCAGGCCTGAAAGTTCGGGCCACGCCGAAGATTGGCTACAAGCCCGACTTGGCCTACCATTCTCTAGGGCCCACTACGCTTCTTTTATGTGATATTTCCATTTTTATATTTAATTTTCTTCTAACGGATAATAATAATAATAATGTCTTTTTACTCATTGTCACTTTCTTCACCTTCATTCTTCCACTCTTTTCTAACATAAGATAGTCATTCATCTTATTTTCTTGGCTTTCATTTTCCAAACATTTCCAAATAAGTTTATTTTCGTCACCCTATATTTCTCTTCACCTCGGAATCTTTATTTTCTTTTACCAAACATAGTTTTGGTAGATTTGATTTACGGTGCATCGGTGAACATTCAATTTATTTCTTCACCTGATATATTCATCTATATAAAGTTTAAGCATAATGAATTTCAAACGCGGGCAATAAATAAATTATAATAATGGATAACTCACATTAGAAATAAGCATATGTCTGATCTTTTGTAATTATTGATTATTAATGTAAATTGAAGCAATAGGGTTTGCTAATATCGGAAAAAGTAACAGGATTCTTAACTATCACTATTGTAAGTCTATATTTCTTTTTCAATTTCATTTTATTTAAAAAATTGAATTATTGGAATAAAATATAAACTATGATCTTGCAAATAGACTAAGATATATTTTTCTACTATTGTTTTCTCTTTAAAATTAAGCGAATGTCTTTATTAAGTGAATTCTTTTAATTAATATAATAAGCTACACATAAATAATATTCATGGGGTAGAAGGAGCCGATCCGATTATCCCTCAAGGGCTAGGCTCCCATGGTGATCAGCAAAGTGGCCTTGACAATACCCCCGAGAAGGACGTCCCTCAAGCATATGTTGATCCCCAATTGCTGGCTGATCCTCCTAACCAGGGGACCAATCAGAGGCATCCTCCTAAGCGCCAGTAATCTTCTCTACCCTCTCTGTTTATTTATTATACATATGTACATAGGAGTATGGAACATTAGAGGTCTCGGTAAACCCCTTAAGCAAGCAGAAGTCATAAATTTGTAAGGTCCAACAACTTGAGCTATGTGGGAATTGTGGAAACAAAAATTTCCCAGATGGCTTTTAGCACGGTATCCTCGGTTTTGTTGCCAGGTTGGAAGTGGGTTAACAATTATAATTATTCCCCTAGGGGAAGGGTTTGGGTGGGGTGGAACCCCTGGGATGTTTCCTTTGATATGACTTTTTCATTGGAGCAAGTGATCCAAGGTAGATTATCCTGGTTGGCCTCGAGCAAGCTCTTCTTCTTCATGGTGGTTTATGCTAAACATACATTTGTCTCAAGACGCCCTTTATGGGATGACATAATTCATTCCAGGTCTATTCTTGCGAACACTCACCTAGATTATAGCAAGAGATTTTAATGCTATTTGAGATCCTTCGGATAGAGTGGGAAGTTCTAATGCGTGGATTCTAACTTTTGATGAACTTCAAGATTGTCCCAATCAAGCAGGACTTGATGATCTTAGGTATACAGGGCATAGGTTTACTTTGGCTACTTCTATGGGCCCTAATTGTAAGCAATGGAAAATTAATAGAGTGCTTGTGAATTCCCGCTGGAATTCTAAGTTCTCTTACTCTGAAGCTTCGTTTTCGGCCCCTGGTGTTTAGGACCACATTCCGATGGTTGTTAAAATTATGCCTACGCCTAAGTCAAACAAACCCTTTAAGTTTTTCAACTTTTGGATTACTCGCCCGGACTTCTTCAGCTTGGTCTCTCAAGTCTGGGACTCACCGTTTACTGGGACGTTGATGTATGTTTTGTGCTCTAAGCTGCGACTACTCAAATGCAGGTTGAAACAACTCAATAGAGAGTCATTTTCGGACATTTCTTCTCGAACGGTTGAGGCGAGACATGCTTTATGCAACACCCAGGATGCTCTTCAAATTGATCCCAATAATCAACAACTTGCGGAAGTTGAGAAGCTTCAGCTCCAAACTTCTTCTGTGTTGCACCTTCAAGAAGAATCTTTCTACATACAAAAGTCTAGGGTGCGGTGCTTAAAAGAAGGGGATCTCAATTCCAATTTTTTTCATCATTCGGTGAACAGGAGACACCTTCATAATAGGATTATCTCGCTGACTGATGGGGACAATATCACCTCAAACCCTACTGAAATTCAGCGCTTATTTGTTGATCATTTCCGTGAGCTTTTGATGGCTTCTCCTCCCGATGTTCGGCTGACCATGGAAGAGATTAGGGCGGTCTTGAGACACACCTTAGATGAAAATCATATGCGTTTTTCTAGTCCTATCTCTGATATTAAGATTAGGGATACTTTATTCTTGCTTGCAGTGAGTAAAGCCCCTGGTCCATATGGTTTTCATATAGAGTTTTTAAGGCATTCTTGGGAAATTGTTGGCTCCTTGGTAATTTTGGCGATTAAAGATTTCTTTGCGAAGGGCAAGTTGTTGCGCGGGAAATTATTACTACCATTCTAGCCTTAATCCCCAAGATCCCCAATGCTTCCAATGTCAATGACTTTCGGCCTATAGCCTGCTGCAACACAATATGCAAGTGTATCACCAAATTAATTGCCAAACGGCTCTCTCATGTGCTGCCTTCTATCATTAGCTTGCCTCAAAATGCTTTTGTTAAAGGCAGACATATTAGTGACAATATTTTCCTAGCTCAGGAACTTTTTTGTGGCTTCCATCATGAGCCCTACCAGCCTAAGTGTATTATTAAGGTTGATTTCAAGAAGGCCTATGATATGGTTGATTGGGATTTTATTGAATTAACTCTACATGCCTTTGGCTTCCCTCCCGAGTTCATTGCCCGCATTATGGTTTGTATTCGGTCCCCCAAGTTCTCTATTTCCCTTAATGGGAAACTCCATGGATTCTTTTCGAGTAGCAGGGGCATTCGACAAGGTGACCCGATGTCTCCTTACATCTTCACGCTTGTTATGGAAGTCTTTACTAGTTTATTGGACATACAAACCAGACAACTGGCTTTTGGGTTTTTTTTGGCAATGTAAGTCCACTAGGCTCTCTCATCTATTTTCTGCGGATGACGTACTTCTCTTCACTGAAGCTAGCTTGGCTTCTATTGAGCTACTAAAGGAAGGGATTGATAATTTCTTCAGTTGGAGTGGGCTCACACCGAACTTAAGGAAAAGTGAAGTCTTCCTCTCTAGGGGCTCTCCTGCTCTTCATGATGATATTTTGAACAAGTTGGGTTACCAGTTGGTCTCCCTTCCTTTCCGTTACCTTGGAGTACCTGTCATCCCTTCAAGATTGGGAAATGCGGATTGCGTCTCTCTTGTGAATGCAATTACTGCTCGAATTCAATCATGCACCCACAGATTCCTCTCCTTTGCGGGACGGTTGCAACTCATAAGGTCAGTGCTTCACTCTATCCAAGCTTTTTAGGCTCAAGTCTTCTTTTTACCTTGCTCGGTCCTTAATCATATTGAACAAAATTTTCAGCAATTCTTATGGAAAGGCCCGATGATGGGACCGGGTGGTGCTAAAGTTTCTTGGAGTGATGTTTCTCTTCCGAAAAAAGAAGGAGGCCTTGGTATTCATACCTTACATGAGAGTAATATAGCTTCAATGCTCAAGCACATTTGGATTCTCTTTTCTAATAAGGAATCCCTTTGGTGCAAATGGATTCATTTCACCTTCTTAAAGCAAAAGATTTTTTGGGTTGTCCCTCATCCTACGCTTTGTTTGTGGGCTTGGAAAAATATTTTAGACCTTTGCGAGCATTTCCAACAGCACTTCAGGTGGATTATTGGGAATGGGTGTTCAGTCTCTTTTTGGTTCGATCCGTGGCATCCTAAGGGTCCGTTGTATAGTGTGTTCTCTAACCAAGACATTTACCGTTCGGGTATCTTGTGGCTGGCTTCGGTTGCCGATGGCTTTGCCACTCCAATGGGATGGTATGTTATCAATATTTTGGCCAACTGGTGGGATCCCCTCCCGGTGTTCAATCAGGAAGAAGATCGTTTTCAGTGGCTCTGTCACCTATCCGATCATTTCTCTACTGCCTCTACATAGGAGTTAATTTGGCCTAAGGGTGATATGGTCTCTTGGTCCTCCTTTATTTGGAGCTCCTTTATGCCTCCTCGATATCAAACACATCTTTGGCTCATTACTCAAAAGCGGTTGCCGACTCGGGTCTTGCTTATCTCTATGGTAGAATTATGGCTACAAATTGTCCTTTTTGCTTGTGTAGACCAGATTCTATAGATCATTTGTTTTTTGCTTGCCATGTTACGGGTAATCTTGCTTGTTTTTGGGCAGTGAAATTCAATCGTGCTTGGCGTAACAAACTATGGATGGACAATCTTGCTTGGGCTTCCGAGTGCTTTGCGGATAGTAGCTTTTATTAGACTTTGGCTTGCTTTAGCTTTGGAGCCCTGTGTTACATCATTTGGAGAGAGCATAATAACATTCTATTTCGAAACCAGACCTTCTTCCTTTCAGCAATGAAGATGCACCTCCAGAAGGCTATTAAAGATAAAGCGACGACTTTTAAGTATGTCCCGAACATTCCCAAGAACAGAAGACTTCAACGGAGCTGGGATTTAAATCCGTCTATCTTTGATTGATGGAGGTTCTCTGGCGTTTGTTTGTTATTATTTTTGTTCTTGCTTTTCGCCTTTTGTTGGTTTCTCTTTTGGGAACCATGGCACCCCTACACTCGCATTAGACTTTTGTCTTCTTGAGTGTCTATCTTTTGTTGGTGCCAGGCCTCCATCTTGTATTCCTTATAGGCAAAATCTATACATCTCTTATCTTCACCCAATATATATATTCATGTGGTAATATATAATCAACACTCATGTTAGGTGGTTTGACCTAGCAGTGCGGTTAGTAAGTTGTGTGGTAAATGAATAAGTATTTCTATTATGGGTCAATACTACGAAAAATCCCAAACTGGTAGATCTATGATAAACTTATCCCAAATTAATTTTTTGACCACAAAAAACCCAAATTAATATATCTGTGAAAAATTTATCCTAAATAATCACAAAAAAATTCAAACTAGTGCACTTGTGAAAAATTTATCCATAAACTAATTTTTTCACCACAAAAAATTTCACATTGATATATTTATGACAAATATACCATTAGTTACATTGGATCAATATCACAAAAAATCGCAAAACTAGTACAACTATGATAAATATAGAATAAAATCCCAAACCGTTACATCAATCAACTATCATGCGTCATCCGACTCAGCAATTTGGCAATAAAATTTAATGGACTGACGGATGGTGAATTTGTTAAAAGCGTGGTGCATCAGTTTGGGGTTTTTTGATCGTGATTTGCCGTTATGATAATCTGTTTATGCCTCATCAAAGTTCCATCTTTCCGTATACACAACTCATTTAAGTTTGTTAATTCCCTAGATTTTGTTCAAGGACAGGATAGAAAGGAAAAAGCCAAGTTTTATTTTGTTTGATCAGTTAGACAGGTTGGAGTGGGTAATTTATTAACCTATTAGATAGATCATACAAAAAATTTCAAAGGAAGCCCTAAAGTTGACTTCAGTAGCACAAAGTGGTAATATCTTCCAACTTTTTTGTCTGCTGAAAACCACTTTATTTGATAAAAAGGTTACAGAAAGATTACAAACATGGGTTTTTTGTGACCAACGAAGATAATCATTCTAAGAGGAGTAGAATGGAGATTGCAATGTCAAACTTGATTCTATTTGAGGGCCAAATAAAACTTGAATTGAAGCGTCTGTAATTTTACAAGGAGACTAGCTCTTGGGGGCAAGCTTAGCTTTGATCATCTCGACCTCCTTAACATCAATCTGGAATGCCTTGGCCAACACATCGTTCGGCACTGTGGGTTTAGCCGCGAACAGTGTAGTCGTGATAAACGAGGCTCTTTGCAATTGGCTGTTGAATGCCACAATGGTGGCCGCGGGGGTGTTTTGGATGTTCATTTGGAAGTGGACCAAACCTCTAGGGAAAACAAAGATCTCTCCTGCCTTGATGGTCTTAGCAACGAAGACGTTAGCAGTGGTTATGAATCCGGCATATATCTCCCCATAGAGCATGAACACCATCTCGGTGGCTCGTGGGTGGGTGTGGGGTGCGCTGAGGCCGAAAGGAGCAAAGTTGCTGCGGTCCAAGGACATGTCGAGGGTGTTGACGCCTAGGATCTTTAGGACATTGCCCCTTCTCACCAGATTGCCTAAGGTGTTGTTGGGGAGTCTGGGCTTGGCTAGCCCATCGTAGAAGAAGTCCGTTTCGTTGAAAGCCGCTTTGCAAGGGAATCCATTGACTTTCACTTCTGTTCATCACAATACTATGAATCATACAATGCCTTAAACATGCATATTATTTGTTTTGTGAGAGAAACTTATGAGCCCTATACTAACTTCAGAAATACTTTTATTCTAAGAATAGAAATTTTGCATTGTTTCTAAACACGTTATCTTATTAAAAAATTATTCAAGGGAATAGAAATAGAAAAAAACTATTTCTAAAAAAGAAATTATTCTCTGGAACAAAAATGTTACCAAACGCACACTTGATGTCTAAGGTTTATCAATACTCGTCTAGAGTCCCGGGTAGTTTAAGAAGAAGATTATAAGAAGCACACATAGACAAGCTTATATGCTCATACTGGAAGCGAGATCGGCAACACGGACATCTTGGAGCATGTCAGGATCAGCAGAAACGATGCCTAGGAAGACGGCGAAGCTCATGACTATAACAACAACACCTACCATTCTTGGACCGATCACCATTGTTAATGGCATGCAAAAGGGAAGCAAGGAAGAAGAAGGCTTTGCTGGGCAAATTATATCTTCTTCTCAGCTTGGAGTGAAGAAGAAGGCGTTGACTTTCGAATGCGGTTGCGAGTTCAAACCGGGTAGCATGAAACATGTCTATTGGCCCCAAAGAAAAAGTCTTCTCAAACTCAAATAATTTGCTGCCCAAAAAAAAAAAAATACTAAAATAATTTATTAACAATTAATTGGAAAGAAGAAAAACAGCTTAAATTTTCTTTAAGGATTAAATTTTGCAAAACTATGAGAATGAATTTATGTAATAATTCCTAGCTCCTGTCATTCGCTATTCTATTGATACAAAAGAAGGAGGAGCTTGAAACTTGGAAGGCGGAATGACATGCCAAACTTCTTTTATAAGGCTCCTTTTGGCATGTCAAAAATTTTCTTGACAAGGCCGATAGAGTGCCCTAAAGGGCTGGTTCTTTCATGAATCCACCATCGATATCAAAACCTTATTTTGTGCTTGTTGACACTCAAAATTGTCCCTAATGTCATGTGCTAGTTGTTGGAGAAATCTTTCCAGAATATTTTGAAGCTGACAAAACGTTTCTTTCAGTCTAGTCTGGATATCTGCAGATCGTCTAGTTTAAAGTCTGAAGACTTTCTGATCACCAGACTCAAGATTCAAGACTCAAGATTCAAGACTTAAGACTCAAGACTCAAGACAATTCTCATTGACAGTCTTTCTGATCCAGTGACGAAGGAAATCTAGAGCCGAAGTATATGGTTGAGGATTTAATCCTATTCTCTGGAGAAGATCTTTTTGGCTGGATAATCATAACGGATTCTTTTGTTCTTATCAATTGAAGATCCGATGGTCGACGAAGTTTTCTTGGAATGTTCTATTCTTGGAAACCAAGATCCTGATTGTATGGGCGAACAGGATTGATGGGCTATCGTCAAGTTCCTTTTATAGCTCGAATGATCTTCTTGATTGATTCCGTCCAACGGGTAGATTGGAGGAATTCCTTTGGTAAGTGCCAACGGTATGATGGCATAAAGGAGTATAAAAAGGAAGACGTTCTAGTTGTTTGAGTGCGTGATCGATAGAAAAATTCCGAGTCCGAAACACCTTGATTATTAGTCGATACAAGTCGAGCGAAATTGTATACGTAGAGAGTGTTTGTATTTGGTGATATCTTGAGCGAGTGTGGTAGATCATCTACATCGAGAAATCAAGGAAGATCAACACTGTAACATCTCTTTGTTCATAGTGGAATCCAGCCAAATTGGCTATCAGTGCAGAAGAGTGGACGTAGGCTTGGATCATGCCGAACCACTATAAACCGCGTGTTTAATTCTCTCTTTCCTTACTCAGTCTTACGTTGATTATTACTTAACGCAAATCCTTCAACTGTCTAAGTATTGCGCAAGTATACAGAAATTATCAAGAAAAATCTTTGTATACCTATTCACCCCCCTCTAGGTACTCATACTAGCAATATCAATTGGTATCAGAGCCCGTGTTCTTACTTTGTTTGAAGTGTTTTACTTCAGAGTAAAAGATCCATGGCTAGTATGCTAGCACCAGGGCTGATGGAAGGGCAAAGCAATACCAGACCACCCTACTTCAATGGAAAGGATTACAACATCTGGAAGAACAAGATGAAAGCTTTCCTACGATCAAAGGATCCTCTGGAATGGGACGTTGTGGAAAGAGGAATCACTTCTGCTGCTGCATCAATCTCTGAAAGAGGGAAAGACACTATTGATGCCAGCGGAATGTCTCAGGAAGAGATAAACAAGAGACAAGCACTCGATGCGAAAGCAATTTACTCTTTATATTGTGCCTTATCTCCAACTGAATATAATAGAATATCTTCTTGTGTTACAGCAAAAGAAGTATGGGATAGATTACACATCACCTATGAAGGGACAGATCGAGTGAAGGAGACCAGAATTAACATTCTCCTCGGTCAATATGAAGCCTTCAAAATGAAATCAGGAGAATCTATAACTGACATGTTTAGTCGTTTTACAGATATTGTCAATGGTCTTGAGAACCAAGGACAAAAAATTTCTGATCCCATGAAGGTGAACAAGCTATTGCGTGGACTCTCCAAGGAGTGGAATCATATAAAGACTTCAATAAGAGAAACGCAAAGAATTATGCCTTTATCTCGTCGACGAGTTGATTGGAACTTTTCAATCATATGAAGTGGAACGAATTAATGAAGAAGAAGATCCAAGAGGTAAGAAATCTATTGCATTAAAATCAAATGATGACTCTGATGATGCAGATTCTGAAGATGATATGGACGATGAGGAGCTCGCCCTCATGATAAGAAGATTCAAAACTGAATAGAAAAGGCAGAAGGTTCAACTCAAAGAAACAAAGTTTCCGAGATAGCAGACCAAGTCTCGTTGATGATGAGGAACCAAACAAAGATGTAGTCTGCTTTGAATGTAAGAAGAAGGGACACATCAGACTCAACTGTCCTCTTCTGAAGAAGAAAAGATGAAAAGCTGAGAAATTTCGAAAAGCTCTCAAAGCCGAAACCTGGAGTGATATAGAATGTGAAGAGAGTGATAATGAATATGCCAACATATGTTTGATGGCACATTCGGACTCGACTCGGTTCTGGATCGACTCGATGTGAATTTGAGGTAAGTGATTTTAAAATCCCTGTCAAAGTCTCTAAATATATTGATGAACCGTGTTTCAGTCTTAAGACTTCTCTCAAAAAGGATTTCCGAACTTAAAAAAGAAAACTTAGCTCTAAAACAAAAGGAAGTCATTTTAGAAGAAAGAGTTAAAAGTCTAGACCTAAATGTTTCTGCTCTTAAAGAAAAAGAAGATGATCTTTTGAAAGAAAATGTTTTCTTAAAAACGGACTTATCAAATATTTCAAAGAAGTTTTCGATAGGATCCGAAAAGCTTGAAAAAGTTCTTTCAGTTCAAAGACCTTACTTCAATAAGTCTGGTTTAGGCATGACAGCGGAAACAATTCCCTTGATTGATTTTCCTAAAGTTAAAGAAAGAATTAAGAAAAGACCGTCAAGAGAGGCTTACAAAAATCATTTCAAGAAAATTTTTGTAAAGTCTGTTGGTCGAAATGCTCTAAGGTGTTCAAAGTGTAACAATAAGGATCACTTTGAAAAAGAATGTCCTATGGTTTGGAAACCTGTTAAGAAAGTATGGCCTAATAATGCTTATCCTACTAACACCAAAGGACCCAAGAAAATTTGGGTACCAAAGAAAACTTGAGATTCTCTTTTAAATGCAGGTCTCCGTCAAGAAAAAGATAAAATGGTATCTCGACGGCGGATGTTCAAGACACATGACAGGAGACTCAAAGTGCTTCGTAAAGCTTATTCAAGTAAACGGCGGAAATGTTTCATTTGGAGGAAACGGCAAAGGAAGCATCGTGGGATTTGGAACTATGAAAATTGAAAATCTCACAATAAGCAATGTTTCTCTAGTAGAATGACTCAACTATAACCTTCTCAAAGATTAGCCAACTATGTGATACTTGGTTTCAAGATTTCCTTTCAAGAAGGAATTTGCTATGGAATTAGTAAAGACTCTACTCGTCTTTCATGGGTCGAAGACATGGAAACATCTACCTCTTAGACATGAAATTGAATGAATCTCAATGTCTAATTTCAATCCAAGATGAAGCAAGCTTATGGCACGAAAGCTTGGCCATGTCAATATGAAGCAATTAGCCAAAATCTCATCAAAGCAGCTTGTTCGAGGTCTACCCAAATTACCATATCAAAAGTCCGATCCATGCACACCCTGTATTCTGGGAAAACAGGTAAGAAATCCATTTAAGCCAATAAATCATGTCTCCACTAATCATGTACTACGATTCTTCGCATATGGATCTCTTCGGACCAACCAGAACTCAGAGTATTGGAGGTAAGAAATATTGCCTAGTAATTGTGGATGATTTCTCTCGCTTTACTTGGGTATATTTCCTTGCAAGTAAGTCAGAAACCTGTTCCTATTTTGAAAAATTTGCTAAAAAGGTTCAAAATGAGAAAAGATGTGTTATCTCAAGTATAAAAACAGATCATGGAGGTGAATTTGAAAATCAAGATTTCACAAAATTGTGTGATGAATTTGGTTTTAAACATGTATTCTCTTCTCCATACACTCCTCAGCAAAATGGAGTTGTGGAAAGAAAGAATAGATCTCTTCAAGAAATGGCAAGAACACTTTTAATTGAAAGCAAAATTTCTTCACGATTTTGGGCTGAAGCTGTTTCAACAGCATGCTATATCATCAATAGAGTCTTCCTAAGACCTATTCTTGAGAAAACCCCTTATGAATTATTCAAAGGTAAGAAGCCCATTGTTTCATACTTTTATGTGTTCGGTTGCAAATGCTTTATATTGAAAAATGCAAAAGATCGAGTTGGTAAGTTTGAAGAAAGATCATATGAAGGCATCTTCCTTGGATATTCTACATCAAGCAAAGCCTACAGAGTCTACAATAAGAAGAGCCAGTCTGTGGAGGAGTCAATGAATGTCAAATTTCAAGACTCTACGCAAGATGAACCCAGTCAGACTCAGTATGAAGAGTCTGAACCTGCTCCAGACCTTCCAAAGCTTACTACTCAAAAATTATCTCAGACTCTGGAAGACCAGCATCAAGATGTTCATGAAGATTCAAATAAAGAAAGAGATCATCATCCAGAAAAATCAACTAGTAACTGGAAACACAAGTCTAGTCATCCTAAAGATCTCATTATCGGCGAAATTAATGAAGAAATTCGCACCAGATCCAAAAGACGTGAAAAGTCTAATGCTGTGGCTCTCATCTCTGAAATTGAACCAAAAAGCATAGAAGAAGCTTTATCTGATGAAAGCTGGATCGAAGCTATGCAAGAAGAGCTCAGACAGTTCAACATTAACGATGTCTGGGAATTGACGTCTAAACCAAAAGGTAAAACTGTTATTGGAGCCAAATGGGTGTTCAGAAACAAGATGAATGAAAAGGGAAAAGTCGTACGGAATAAAGCAAGACTCGTGGCCAAGGAATACACGCAAGAAGAAGGAATAGACTATGATGAGACTTACGCTCCTGTAGCAAGGTTAGAAGCTATTCGTCTATTACTTGCGTTTGCTTGTTACAAAAATTTCAGGTTATTCCAAATGGACGTCAAAAGTGCTTTCCTAAATGGATTTATCCAAGAGGAAGTTTATGTGGAACAACCGCCGGATTTGAAGACCCAAAGAAGCCGACTCGCCTCTTGACCGAAAAAGGCCCCGTATGGTCTAAAGCAAGCACCTCGAGCCTGGTACGACGTACTAAGTAAGTTCTTATTACGAACGGATTTGTCAAAGGTAAAGTAGATACTACTTTATTTATCAAAAAGGAAAACAAAAGTTTTTTACTTGTTCAAATATATGTGGATGACATTATTTTTGGATCCTCTAATGAAAGTCTATGCAAGAAATTTTCTAAGTCTATGCGGATGAGTTTGAAATGAGTATGATGGGAGAATTAACATTCTTTCTTGGTCTTCAAGTAAAGCAATTGAAGGAAGGAACTTTCATTTACCAAGAAAAATATGCTAATGATCTTGTCAAAAGGTTTGAATTGGAAAATTGCAAGAAGACTGACATACCAATGTCAAGCTCTTTGAAGATAGACAAAGATGAAGAAGGGAAGAAAGTTGATCAAAAGCTGTACAGAGCATCATCGGTTCACTTCTTTATCTAACTCGCTTCTAGACCGACATTTTGTTGAGTGTTTGCATATGTGCTAGGTTTCAATCGATCCTAGAGAATCTCATCTCGTGCTGCAAAACGTATCATTAAATACGTTGCTTCATCTTCAAGCATGGGTCTTTGGTATCCTAAGAAGGGAGACTTTAATCTTCTCGGGATATTCGTAGACGCAGATCGGCCGGCTGCGAGTCGATAGAAAGAGTACTTCAGAACTTGCCGCTTGCTTGGAAGGGATGTTGTCTTGGTTTTCAAGGAAACAAAGCACCGTAGCTCTCTCAACAACAAGCGAGTATGTTGCTCTTGGAAGCTGCTGTTCACAAATTCTATGGATAAAACAACAGCTACAAGACTTTGGAATTGAAGACTCATGCACGTAAATCAAATGTGACAACACCAAATAAGAATCAATCTCACCAAAAATCCAATTCTTCATTCAAGAGCAAAGCATATAGAAATTCGACATCACTTCATTAGAGATCATATTCAAAGTGGAGAAATCTCGATTCAATTTGTTGATTCAAAAAGTCAACTAGCGGATATATTCACAAAGCCTTTGGAGAAAAATCATTTTGATTTTATCCGCTCCAGACTCAACATTTTGAAGCTCGAAGAAGTTAAAGTCTAGAGACTCTCCATCCTTCAGACTCAGAAAGTTGATAATCGTCAGACTCAAATATCTCAGACTCAAATCTCTACGACTCAGACGTTGATGACTATAGACTGTAAGTTGTTACTTTATCTAAACTCGAAAAGGTATGATCTTTCGTTTAGTTATTTTGTAGTCTCCGTGAAAATCGAAAAACTTGTCTTTTCAAAATGATTAATTTTGGCAGTTATTGATTTCGAAAAGAGGTATTCGTACACTTTCCTTGTACCGATTGAACTTCCCCTTTTCAAAACTGAGTTATATATACACATTTTTCTCTTTCAATCTTCAAAACCCTAAAAGCATTCTACTCTCAATCCGGTTTCTACTTCGAATTCATCCTCGAAAAAGTTGTCATCTTTTCTTGGGAAAGCAAGCAAAGGAATCTCTCAAAGAACAAGAAGAATGTCTTCTTCAAGGAAGTCTTCAAGAATCGCGACAAGGGGACCACAGAAGATGAAAGAGGGACCTACCCACTTCGATCTCACAGAAGAGGAAGAATTATCGAGTCAGCATCAGAACCCAACTCATTCTCCACCACGTCATTCAACACCTTCTATCCCACAAGGTGCGGGTCAACATCCGGAGGAAGAGGTAATCGAGGACGCAGACCCTGTAAGAGTCCAAAAACCCTCTTATATTTACAAACTCTACCGTGCATTGAAAAGTACCGGGACTCCGATGAAATATGTGGATGATTTTCTTAAAGAAAAGAACTATGGGAATGAGTACATTTTTCTGAAGAAAATGGAGGATTTGGGAATTGCTCCCAAAGGTAAAGCAGAGAAAGCGCTTGCAAATATTCCCGAGTGACCCTCGGATGTCGGGCCCAAATTTGATTGATGGGAACGACGATGACAAAATGTTCACTGATTTTCAACTGAGATTGGGTGTTGCTGCGAAGGTGAAGGGAAAGAGGATGGAGTTATTTAAATCGAAGGAACAGGAAACTTTGTTCTTCAAACTGCTGAAACGAGGGGTGATAAACCCTAGGAGTGTCGACTTCGATTTCCTGGATGCTGTGAATGTGAACTTGAGAGAAAAGTTCAGTCTGCTTCAACTGGAACGTTTTTGCACTGACACCACGGACGGATATGCACAACTGACTACATATTTCTATTCAAATCTTAGCTTTATCGATGCGAATAGAATATCTTTCAGTGTTCGAGATCGGGATTATGTGTTGGATGTGGACATGTTGGCGGACATACTTGGAGTTGAACGGGCACGATATCAACCACAAAGTCCCAATTGCTCGCGCCACAATGGACCTTGTCGAAGATAGAAATATTGAGGGAAAAATCATCTATTCAAGGATGCGTGCCATCAACATTGTATTGCACAAAATTGTTATCAATTGCATTAGGCCGAAGTCTACATCAAAGACTCGATGTGTCTAATTCTCAAGCAAAATTGATGTACGCAATCAACTCGGAAAGAAGTTCTCTCTCCTCACACTATTCTCTTTCACATGTACGAGCAATGTCGAAAGACAAGGGACAATTGCCTTATCCAGTCCGGTGACCAGGATCTTCGACACATGAATATTGAACCGCCACACACTCTATGTGTTCGACCGTGCGATAAGATGGTGGTAGGTTTAAAGATGTTGACAAAGATGCGTCTGAAAGAACTTTCAAAGGCAATGGAGAAATTCAAAGTGAAGACTCCAGCTCCATCTGCTTCAAAGAGAAAGGGAAAGGAAGCCATTGGTGCTCCCACCAAAAAGAAGAGAACTCTCATCTTGGAAGATGAAGAGGAGGAGGAAGATCTTACAATCACTGCCCTGATAAGAACAAGACGTTCTGTTTCCCAATCAACTGAACAGCAGAAGAAACAGAGAGAAGAAGAAGAAGAAGACAAGAACAGAGAAGAAGAAGAGCAGAGAGAGAAGGAGACAGAAGCTGAAGAAGAAGGAGAAGAAGAGCAAGAAAAGTCTGCAGCTGAATCTGGAGAAAATGATACAGAAGAGCATGATCATCACTCTTCTCCTGATGTCCTAGAGACAGGGGGAGTTGGCGAGCAAGAGAGGTCCTCACCTCATGCTGCCAATAGTGAAGGTCTATGACAATCTCCAGACGATACGTCAGAACCAAATCTGCAAGACTTTACAGAAGCGCCATCGTCTGTGTTCACTCCATCGGAAAAAGCAAATGCAAGTACTCAGACGGACAATTCTGCAGATTTTCGTCGTATCATGGATATTCTTCTGGAAATGCGTGGCCAAATCTATGCTCTGGACTGTGAAATTCAAGCCTTGAAGAATGCTGGACAAGCATCTTCAGTTACCCTGGAGGATAAGATGAAAGACCTCGCTCTACAACTTCAAGCCAATGCCAAGGGAGAAGAGGTAGCTCAACTGAGGGAAGACTTGAAGAAGCTCGAAGGAGTAGTCCACCCATGGGGGATTTCCAGATTGTGTGCATTCCCAAGCGTACATGACATCTTTCTTACCTTTTTAATGTTGACAAAAAGGGGGAGAAAGCAATTTGAACCAACCAACCAACCAACTTTCTTTGATTTTAAATTTGTTTGAATGTGTTTGTTTTTGAACTTGAGTGAACTTGGATATGAACTTGAATCTGACTGAATTGGCTGTGGATTTAAATGCTTGACTGTTTGCATTCATTTCAAGTATTGTTATATGGTATTACTCATGAAAGACTAACCAATTTTCTGTGGATGCAGAGTCTGGTTGCTTTATTAATCTTTATGAGATTGCCATATTGCTTGAGAAATGTTTTTGCAGGTCAAAGTGGTTCAAATCTACAGGAAAGTTTTGTCACCATCAAAAAGGGGGAGATTGTTGGAGAAATCTTTCCAGAATATTTTGAAGCTGACAAAACGTTTCTTTCAGTCTAGTCTAGATATCTGCAGATCGTCTAGTTTAAAGTCTCGAAGACTTTCGATCACTGACTCAAGATTCAAGACTCAAGATTCAAGACTTAAGACTCAAGACTCAAGACTATTCTCATTGACAGTCTTTCTGATCCAGTGACGAAGGAAATCTAGAGCCAAAGTATATGGTTGAGGATTTAATCCTATTCTCTGGAGAAGATCTTTTTGGCTGGATAATCATAACGGATTCTTTTGTTCTTATCAATTGAAGATCCGATGGTCGACGAAGTTTTCTTGGAATGTTCTATTCTTGGAAACCAAGATCCTGATTGTATGGGCGAACAGGATTGATGGGCTATCGCCAGGTTCCTTTTATAACTCGAATGATCTTCTTGATTGATTCCGTCCAACGGGTAGATTGGAGGAATTCCTTTGGTAAGTGCCAACGGTATGATGGCATAAAGGAGTATAAAAAGGAAGACGTTCTAGTTGTTTGAGTGCGTGATCGATAGAAAAATTCCAGAGTCTGAAACACCTTGATTATTAGTCGATACAGTCTGAGCGAAATTGTATACAGAGAGTGTTTGTACTTGGTGATATCTTGAGCGAGTGTGGTAGATCATCTACACCGAGAAATCAAGGAAGATCAACACTGTAACATCTCTTTGTTCATAGTGGAATCCAGCCAAATTGGTTGTCAGTGCAGAAGAGTGGACGTAGGCTTAGATCATGCCGAACCACTATAAACCGCGTGTTTAATTCTCTCTTTCCTTACTCAGTCTTACGTTGATTATTACTTAACGCAAATCCTTCAACTGTCTAAGTATTGCGCAAGTATACAGAAATTATCAAGAAAAATCTTTGTATACCTATTCACCCCCCTCTAGGTACTCATACTAGCAATATCACTAGTCAAAAGGGATATAGACAATCATAGGTATTCAAAATCACCCCCGTTGTCATGTGCAGGCTGTGATTAATATTAACCCAACCCAAGTTAGTCATGAGCCGTTGGACTTGATTTCGATGTGCCTTCAAATGGAGATACGTGATTCCATGATAATTAGTTGATTGCCACATGTCAAGGTCAAGAGATACTACTAAAGACGTAAAATTCAAATAGAATTGGCGTCAAGATTTAGGCAGGAATGGTTGGTACTTAAAAGGGCACGCATAATCAAATGAGAAGTAAATATGTACTAGACAAGTCATGTGAGCATCTTCGAACAAGTTAGAGGACAACAAGATATGGATAAAGCGATTAAGGTGAGAATGTGGAGCGACTTTCAAGAAGTATTCAATCGACTGCCGATGGTTCCCAGATTGAGCTATAAATACTGCAGATAATCCAACAAAGGGCCTCCACTCCCTCTCTCCCCCGAGGGAACACCACACAAAAATCATTCATCTTATCCTCTTAGTTTTCTAAGCCTAGCTTAGTTTAGTTATAGCTTCAGATTCCTTTCATAGACTCAATTCTTGCGAGTGCCTATATCTTAGGTAGTGCTGTTGTCGATTAGATTTCGATGTTGTGTCCTCATATCCGTCTAGAAGCGGTACCTACCATTTGTTGAGTCCATCTTCGAGCGTCATCAACTAAAATTCAACGTTGTGTCCTCATATCTATTTAGGAGCAGTACCTACCAGGTGTTGTTTCCACCATCCAGTGTCGTCGATTTGGGTTCGATGTCGTGTCCTCATATCCATTTAGGAACAGTACCTACCAAGTGTTGTTTGCACTGTCTAGCGCCGTTGATTAAGTTTCGACGTTGTGTCCTTGAACCCAATTAGGAGTAGTGCCTTCTCGGTATTATTTTCAATGTCCAGCATTGTCGAATTAGCTTCGTTGTTGTACAAACCATGTTGATTTTAATGGGGTTTCATTAGCCTGTTGAAGTGTGTTTGAATCAAGCTGTTGATTAGATTTCGACACCGGTCATCATTGATTCCAAGCTTGTATTGATCGACTCCATTAGGTTCGAGACTATATATTATATATCTCCATTATCATTGGCCTTCTCTGTCCAATACTAGTATAGAGCCTAGGTCCCCTTTAATAAAAACCAAAATATAACACTTGATGGAAGATATTTCGTTGCGGGATCCAAAACCGACGAAATAGTGCTATTCATCGAACCCATCTTTTTTGCTATGAAACAAATGCTTGACACACTTGACTTATGCAAATTTAGTTTACGATTACGGCAATTACGGAGTGATTTTGTAAACTTCCCATAGTGCTTAAATACAAACATATCATTTAGGAAATCAATTCCATAGACCATTTGCAATGACTATCACCTCTCTATGTATATATATATACTGCAAGTTCAAATTGCACAGCATGAAACATGTCTATTGGCCCCAAAGAAAAAGTCTTCTCAAACTCAAATAATTTGCTGCCCAAAAATAGAAGGAAGACTCAAATAATTTATTAACAATTAATTGGAAAGGAGAAAAACAGCTTAAATTTTCTTTAATGATTAAACTCAGCAAAACTGTGAGAATGAACTTATGTAATAATTCCTAGCTCCTATCATTCGCTATTCTATTGATAGAAAAGAAGGAGGAGCTCGAACTTGGAAGGTGGAATGACATGCTAGATTTCTTTTAGAAGGCTCGTTTCGGCAAGTCAAAAATTTTCTCAACAAGGCCGATAGAGTGCCCTAAAGGGCTGGTTCTTTCATGAATCCACCATCAATATCAAAACCTTATTTCGTGCTTGTTGACACCCAAAATTTTTATTATTGTCACATGCTAGTCACAAGGGATATAGACAATCATAGACATTCAAATTCACCCTCGTTGTCATGTGCAGGTCGTGATTAATATTAACCCAACCCAAGTTAGTCAAGAGCCATTAGACTTGATTTCGATGGGCCTTCAAGTATAGTTACGTGATTCGCTGATAAATAGTTGATTGCCACGTGTCAAGGTCAAGAGATACTACTGAAGACATAAAATTCAAATGGAATTGGCGTCAAGATTTAGGTGGGAATGGTTGGTACTTAAAAGGGCACGCATAATCAAATGAGTAGTTAATACTTGCTGGACAAGTCATGTAAGCATCGTTGAACAGGTCAGAAGACAACAAGATATGGATAAAGCAGTTAAGCAGAGAATGTGGAGCGACTTTCAAGAAGTATTCAACGGACCGCCGATGGTTCCTAGATTGGGCTATAAATACCACAAATAATCCAACGAAGGGCCTCCCCTCCCCCTCTCCCCCGGGGGAACAACACACAAAAATCATTCATCTTATCCTTTTAGTTATCTAAGCCTAGCTTAGTTTAGTTATAGCTTCAAATTCCTTTCATAGACTCAATTCTTGTGAGTGCCTATATTCTAGGTAGTGTTGTTGTTGAGTAGATTCCAATGTTTTTTTTTTTTTTTGGGTAAAGGTAAGATTTGTATTGATTTTGCACAAAATACACAAGAAGCTTGGCACCAACAAAACAAACACTAAGGAGGAACAGAGTCGCGGGAGAGTGAAAGGGTGCCAAGCGCCAAAAAACTGGCTAGAACTAAGGACCACGAAACTAAGAAAGAAAAGACTAAACTAGAACTAAAGACCCTCTATTACTGGAAAATAGACGGACTCAAGCCCCAGCTCGCTGCAGTCTTCTATTCCTAGGGTTATCCACAATATTCTTCAGGGTCGACGATTTATCCTTGAAGGCTTTCTCGGAGATGCATCTTCATTGCCGGGACAAAAAGTGTTTGATCACGGAAGATGATGTTGTTACGCTCCTTCCATATGATATAACAAAGAGCTCCAAAGCTAAACCGGGCCATTACATCATAGAAGCTTTCGGTGGAGAAGCGACTAGCCACCCAATCCAAGTTCTCACGCCACGGTTTGTTATGCCGTAATATTAAACTTCGACGCCCAATGGTTGGCAAGATCACCGGGGACACGGCAGGCAAAAAATAAATGATCCACGAGTCCGGCCTACTCGAAACGGAATGGACAATTGACATGTAAGCGA
This sequence comes from Eucalyptus sideroxylon x Eucalyptus melliodora, assembly GCA_016097485.1. Classification (NCBI taxonomy): domain Eukaryota; kingdom Viridiplantae; phylum Streptophyta; class Magnoliopsida; order Myrtales; family Myrtaceae; genus Eucalyptus; species Eucalyptus sideroxylon x Eucalyptus melliodora. Next base: position 25,553,832 of record CM027825.1, read on the forward strand.
GCCTACCAACCGAAGCGAGCGGGACTCCGGGTCGGCAATGCTTTGCGGGTTATAAGCCACAAGTGGGATTGATATCTCGGAGGTATAGCTGAATTCCAAACAAAGGAAGACCAGGGAACAACGCATTTGCTTTGGGCCTAAGGAGATCCCATGCCGATGCTGTAGAGAAACGACCAGAGGGGTTGCGGATCCATTGGATCCGGTCTTCTCGATGGTTGAAGGTAGGAAGGGGATCCCACCACCCGGCATTAATATTAACAACGTACCAGCCCAATGGAGACGAGAAGGCTTCAGCCTACGTAAGGCCGGGGAATACCAGAACGATAAATGTCCTGGTTAGAGAAGACCTTATAAAGCGGTCCATTAGAATGCCACGGATCAAACCAAAAAGAAACAGAGCGACCATTACCAATATCCCATCTGAAATGCGGCTGATAGAGGTCCCGCATCTGGAGGAGCTTTCTCCAGGCCCAGGAACAACACGTCGGAATAGGGACCACCCAGAAGTTCTTGCGATTTAAAAAAGTGGAGTGAATCCACTTGCACCACATGGACTCTTTGTCCGAGAAGAGAATCCAAATGTGTTTGAGCATCGAGGCAATGTTATTCTCCTTTAAAGACCTGATCCCAAGTCCACCTTCCTCCTCGCAAGCACACATCACTCCGGAGACTTTAGCTCCCCCGGTACCCATCATAGGTCCTTTCCACAGAAATTGACGAAAAATTCTTTCAATACGCTCTAACACAGCACAAGGCAGGATAAATACACTTGCCCAATACACTTGAATAGAGTGGAGAACCGACTTTATAAGCTGGATTCTACCGGCAAACGACAAAAATCTGTGAGTCCAAGATTGGACACGCGTTGTAATTGCATTAACCAAAGCCACACAATCCGCTTTTGCTAATCTTGAAGAAATCACAGGGACTCCAAGATACCGGAATGGGAGGGTACCAACCTGGAATCCCAGCTTGCTGACGATGTCATTACGCAGGGTAGGCGATCCACCGGAAAAATATACCTCACTTTTCGTCAGATTCGGCTCTAAACCACTCCAACTAGAGAAGGAGTCAATGCCAGCTTTCAAAAGGTCTACCGAGGCGATGCTTGCTTCGAAAATAACAGCACATCATCGGCAAAGAATAAGTGGGAGAGCTTGGTGGATTTACATCTCCAAAAGAACCGAAACAATGGATGACTTGTTTGGATATCCAGCAAAAACCAGTGAATACTTCCATTACTAAGGTGAATATATAGGGGGACATTGGATCTCCTTGACGTATACCTCTTCCACTTCCGAAAAATCCATGAAGCTCACCATTCAGAGATATGGAGAATCTCGGAGATTTAATGCATATCATAATTCGGTCTATGAAAATCTGGGGGAATCCGAACGCTTGCATACAAACTTCAATGAATTCCCAACACACCGTGTCATATGCCTTTCGAAAGTCTACTTTGATAGCACATTTGGCCCGGTATGGGTCATGATGGAAACCACTAAACAGCTCTTGGGCGAGCAAAATATTGTCACTTATAAGCCTTCCCTTGATAAAAGCACCTTGGGGAGGACTAATGATACTAGGCAGCACATGAGACATCCGGTTTGCAATGAGTTTAGTAATGCATTTATATATGGTGTTGCAAAGAGGCAATTGGCCGAAAGTCATGGACATTTGAGGCATTAGGGATTTTGGGCACTAGAGCAAGAATGGTAGTATTAATCTGTTTCAATAACTCGCCCGTTTCAAAGAAATCTCGCACTGCCAGTAATACCGAAGCACCAACAATATCCCAAGAATGCTTGAAAAATTCAACGTTAAAACCATCAGGCCCAGGGGCTTTGCCTACCGAAAGAGAGAAAAGAGTATCCTTGATTTCCATATCCGAGATAGGTCTAGACAGATAACATACCTGGTCTGCATTGAGCGAATGCTTCAGGACCGCCCGAATCTGATCCAACGATGGAGAAGCCGAGGATCGGGGAGCAGCCAAAAGTTTGCTGAAGTGATCAACAAATAACTTTCGAACTTCTGCCGGCTCAGAGGTCGTGACACTACCATTGGTCAATGAGATAATTCTATTTTGAAGCTGCCTTTTGTTCACTACTTGGTGAAAGAACTTAGTATTTAGATCCCCATCTTTCAGCCAACGAACTCTAGATTTTTTACGATAGAACGATTCCTCTTGGAGCCTTAACACCGAAAAGGCTTGAATCTGCAAATTTTCAGTCTCAAAGAAGGGAAGGATTCATAGGATCAGCTTGAATAGCATCTTGAATAACTCCGAAGGTTCCGCCTAGCTTCCTCGCCCCGGCGATAATTCCGAAAAAGAGTCCTTATTGAGCCGCTTGAGTCTCGCACTTAAGGAGGCGAAGCTTGGCACATAAAATAAACATAGGCGACCCATAAGTGGAGGAAGCCCACACTTCCGAAACCAGATTGGTAAAGTCCGGGTGAGACATCCAATAGTTGAAGAACTTAAACGGTTTGGTCGACCTAGGGACAGGCATGATTTTCACCACCATCGGGGTGTGGTCCGAGATGCCAGGAGCTAAAAAGGAGGCTTCCGAGAAGGAAAACTCGAGTTCCACCGGGCATTGACAAGGACTCGTCAATTTTTCTTTGCTTACGATTAGACCCGACGAAGTAGCCCATGTATACCTATAGCCAAAGTACCGAAGATCATCCAAACCAGCCTGAACAAGGCAGTCTCTCAGCTCATCAAAAGCAGGAATCCAAGCATTAGAACCACCAATCCTATCAGAGGGATCACGGATAGCATTAAAGTCACCAGCAATGATCCACGGCGAAGAAGAAAGCATTCCACTAGTTCGAATGAGATCTTCCCACAAAGAACCGTCTCAAAACAAAGCTGTGTTCCGCATAAACAACCGAGATAAAGAACGATTTTCCAGAAGCGAGCCAAGTAAGGCTACCATGAATAGCTTGCACCGAGGAGGCATTAACCAAAAAAAGTGACCTCCCGGGGGTTCCACCCCACCCAAATTCTCCCCTTATGAGAGTGATTATAGTTATTCGACCAACTCCAACCCTAAGTAAAACAGATAATAGTATTAAAAGCAGCTTGGGAAATTTTCGTTTCGACAATTCCCACACAACATAGATTGTTAGTCCTAACAAGAGTTCTGATTTCAGCCTTTTTAATGGGGTCCCCAAGGCCCCTAATATTCCATATACCGATAATCATAACAAAAACAGGGGATAGGCGAGAGAATTACCGACGTCTAGGGGCTTCCTCTTTTTCGTCCCTTTGGTAGAGGCGATAGAAGAGATGCCCTTAGATCTCTCTTTTTGGCCACCTTTCGAGGGGGTGGCTTCAAAGCAGTATAGGATCTTCCCGTTGGCTAGAGAGAGTGTCATGAGGTTCCCGATTCTGTTCCCCGACTCTCCGCAGAACTAGGTCTCCTTCCTCTTCACTGCTGCTATTTACCGCACTTGCCTCTTCCTCTGATTCCTCTGAGGATGGGATCACAGTGGAATCAATATTCTGCATGACAAGGGCCATAGACTGACCTGCACTCGCCGCTTCCATCATGATTTGCTTATTCTGAGCATCAATTGCCGAAGAAGACGGTACTAGTTCCGCAAAGATTATTAGCTTCCAATGCTGTGAAAGGCGGAGTGGAGTCCAACTTTTGTCCCCGTTGATGATTCTTCTTCCTATTCATAACTTGTTTCCAACCCATAAGTTGATCCTGCTCCTCATTCCCAGGGGGAACAGCCGATTTTGCAGCACCAGATGGGGCCATCACAGATACAGGGGTTTGTTTGGGGATCTCTTCAGCCAAGCAATTATGGCCAAACACCCAAAGACTTCATACAAGAGTTTGGTCTCCATTCATACAAGACCTGCACAGAGAAAACCTTCTCTTCCACCCATACCTCAACCTCCTCACACCTTTCCAATTTTGCCGAGATTTCTACACACACTCGAGCAAATGATAGACGCTTCATTTTCTCGCTTAGCGGATCAACATACAAAGGCTTCCCTACCGCACTAGCAATCTCACTAATGCCCGGGCTGACCAATACGCGAATGGTATATTTTTCAGACGAATCCAAACAGGGACCGTCGACTGGAGCTCTTTCTTCAACTCCATATCCTTATGCCATTGTTTCAGGACTAGAGGAACTCTAGCCACAGTTACGTGACCTTCATCCAACAATCTCATCCTGAATTCTTCATCCGGGATAATGAAGAAGTAGAAACCATCATCATTAGCCAGAACTTCTGATAAATGGGTGCCCCAAGTCTGCTTCAGAACCGTTTCTGTGATTCTAAACGGCACATTCTTTCCTACAAAGTACCCAACTAGGCAATTATTCCATTTCGGGTCTCCAGCACACCTAGCATTATCCGATAACCGCACAATAGACTTCTTTCCAACCGATACAGGGGGTGCAAAGTCTAGATTATAGCCTTTCGCAGACAAACTTGCAACATTAGCCCAAGACCGGGTCTGTGGGGCTTTAGATCTACCTCTGTTCAGCATATCAGGACGCTTTCCTTCACGGCCTCGAGAGGCATTCCTAGCACGACTGCGACTACGACCATTGGTAGTCTGCGGCCTGCCCTTTCCCGGCCCCATTGGATCAGAGGATGATGCCATCAATTCAGGACAGAACGAACCAGAGAACTCTCACAGGCACCAGACCACAGATCACCAATTATACCACACATAGGCCATAGCTAGATTATAAATGAAGGGATTATACCAAATTCACCTCCAGAAGTCGCTACTAGCCAAAGGTAGGGGACTTCGATTCAAATCAGACAACAGACTCGCACCAGAACCCTACCCACAACTAATAGATTCAATGATCCAGAGTATACCAGCTAAAATGCCTCGGTCAGTCTCTGACAAGGATAAAGGCGCACCTTCCCTCCAAAAATCGCAGCTGATCGACGGCCAGCTGAGTCGCAACAGCTCGGACACCAGAAGCAGAACTGGTTCGCACCAAAACCTACTCGCGAACGATGAGATCCACAAATACGAGCCAAGCCAGACTAATCGCTTCGGTGAGGATTTAAGGAGGGTATAGGCGAGCCTTCCCACCAAAAATCGCGCCTAACGAACGGCCGGATGGATCGCAGTAGCTCACAACACAGAATCGGAGCTACAGTGAAGCAGTCGCCCGGTTGAGAGCATACATGAACAGTAACCCGTGACTTAGTAGATTCCAATGTTGTGTCCTCATATCCATCTAAAAGCAGTACCTACCAACTGTTGAGTCCACCGTCCAGCGTCATCAATTAAAATTCAACGTTGTGTCCTATTTATTTAGGAGTAGTACCCTACCAGGTGTTGTTTCCACCATCCAAAGCATCGTCGATTTGGGATCAACGTTGTGTCCTCATATCCATCTAGGAGTAGTACCTACTAGGTGTTGTTTCTACTATCTAGCGTCGGTAATTAGGTTCCAACATTGTGTCCTTGAACCCAATTAGGAGCAATGCCTTCTTGGTATTATTTTCAATGTCCAGTGTTGTAGAATTAGCTTCGATGTTGTACAAACCACGTTGATTTTAATGGGGTTTCATTAGCGTGTTGCAGTGTGTTTGAATCAAGCTATTGATTAGATTTCGACATTGGTCGTCATTGATTCCAAGCTTGTATTGATCGACTCCATTAGGTTCAAGACTATATATTATATATCTCCTTTAGCATTGACCTTCTCTGTCCAATACTAGCATAGAGCCTAGGTCCCCTTTAATGAAAACCAAAATATAACACTCGATGGAAGATATTTCGTTGCGAGATCTAAAACCGACGAAATAGTGCTATTCATCAAACCCATCTTTTTCGATATGAAACAAATGCTTGACACACTTGACTTATGCAAAGTTAGTTTACGATTACGGAGTGAATTTGTAAATTTCTCATAGTGCTTAAATACAAACATACTCATCTTTAATCCCCACTTACACATAGTATATCATTTAGGAAATCAATTCCATAGACCATTTGCAATCACTATCACCACTCTCTCTCTCTCTCTCTCTCTCTCTCTCTCTCTCTCTCTCTCTCTCTCTCTCTCTCTCTCTCTCTCTCTCTCTCTCTCTCTCTCTCTCTCTCTCTCTCTACATACATTTATATAAGGTATTGACTTTTGAATGCGGCTGCAAGTTCAAACTGCACAGCACGAAACATGTCTATTGGCCCAAAAGAAAAAGTCTTCTCAAACTCAAATAATTTGCCACCCAAATAAATAAATAAATACAAGACTCAAATAAATTATTAACAATTAATTGGAAAGGAGAAAAATAGCTTAAATTTTCTTTGATGATTAAACTCAGCAAAACTATAATAATTCCTAGCTCCCATCATTCGCTATTCTATTGATAGAAAAGAAGGAGCTCAAAACTTGGAAGGCAGAATGACGTGCTGGATTTCTTTTATAAGGCTCCTTTCAACAAGTCAGAAATTTTCTCGATGAGGCCGACAGAGTGCCTCGAAGGGCTGGTTCTTTCAAGAATCCACCATCGATATCAAAACCTTATTTCGTGCTTGTTGACACCCAAAATTATCCTTATTGTCATGTGCCGGTCACAAGGGATATAGGCAATCATAGACATTCAAAATCACCCTTGTTTTCACATGCAAGCTATGATGAACATTAACCCAACCCAGGTTAGTCAAGAGCCATTGGACTTGATTTCGATGGGCCTTCAAATGGAGATACGTGATCCGGTGATAAATAGTTGATTGCCACGTGTCAAGGTCAAGAGATACTACTAAAGGCGTAAAATTCAAATAGAATTAGCGTCAAGATTTAGGCGGGAATGGTTGGTACTTAAAAGTGCACACATAATCAAATGAGTGGCTAATACTTGCTGGACAAGTCATGTGAGTATCATCGAACAAGTCATAAGAAAACAAGATATGGATAAAGCGGCTAAGTAGAGAAAGTGGAGCGACTTTCAAGGAGGACTCAACCGACCATCAATGGTTCCGACGTCGTGTCCTCATATCCATCTAGGAGCAGTACCTACCAGGTGTCGTTTTCACTATCCAGTGTCATTGATTAGGATCCAACCTCGTGTCCTCGAACCCAATGAGGAGAAGTGCCTTCTCGGTATTATTTTCAATGTCCAGTGTTGTCGAATTAGCTTCGATATTGTACAAACCGCGTTGATTTTAGTGGGGTTTCATTAGCGTGTTGAAGTGTGTTTGAATCAAGCTATTGATTAGATTTCGACACTGGTGGTCATTGATTCCAAGCTTGTATTGATCGACTCCATTAGGTTCGAGACTATATATTATATATCTCCATTAGCATTTGACCTTCTCTATCCAACACTAGCATAAAGCCTAGGTCCCCTTCAATAAAAACCAAAATATAACACTTGATGGAAGATATTTCGTTGCGGGATCCAAAACCGATGAAACGGTGCTATTCATCAAACCCATCTTTTTCGCTATGAAACAAATGCTTGACACACTTGAATTATGCAAAGTTAGTTTAGGATTGTGGAGTGATTTTGTAAATTTCTCATGGTGCTTAAATACAAACATACTCATCTTGAATGCCCACTAAAACATAGTATATCATTTAGGATATCAATTCCATAGACTATTTCCAATCACCATCCCCACTCTCTGTCTAATATATATATATATATATATATACACACACACACACATATATCAAGATTCAATTTTGACGCCAGATATGCTTGCGAGTTGCATCAAAATCATAGTTACTTTTTTGTGCATCTCTAAATTCATTACTTACAGAAAAATACACATCTTAATTTGGCGCGTAGCGACCTAACAAAAAGGCTTTTGCACATGGAACCTACTACGGCGTATGGCATATGCTTTGTAGCCATTTGATCGAATACATACCATTTGCACTTCTTAAAAGTCATTTAGTTACGTTTATGTAATCACTTTGTTCTATTCTTAAACGAAAAAAATGAGGGTTGCCTCCGTCTTTTAAGAGCTATCGGTATCTTTGAAATTTTTACTTGTCCTTCAATAATCAAAAACTTTCTTGTGTGTGATGATAAACGATGAGAATATCCTTAGAATATCTAGAGTAGTTCTTTGAATGTTATATAGAAATAATTGTGCTACTTTAGTTAATTCTAACTAATTGACATTTTTTTTTTCATTATGATGAAAGATATCATGGACTGACACAAATAAAAGGTATAATAAGATGTGGACATGACTAACATTGTTTAGCGAGCGAAAATAGATAAACATTTACTATTTTCCGTACCCAAATATTGTTTTTGATCGAAAGAATGTTTAAATAAAAATAAACAAGTTAAATCGATTTATAAATATCAGTTCTGGAATTTTCAAAGGCTTTTACTGAATTTGGGAAAGCATCTGAAGACGGCTCTTCAATCTTATAGTTGAAGACATTTAAATAAATATATTTATGGCATATCTAAATGAAACTGGCACATTAACCACACGAGTTTAGGGTTTTGGCCGGTCATTTATTTATCAAATCATCTATCTACTCCACTTTTCCCGGCATTTTGGCCCTCGTTGACTTTCGATCTCCTTTTCCGATTGGTCGTTTTTCTACTTCATTTTTGGTGTTCGGCAGCATGCAAATGATCGCTGTCGGAATGCAACCTGCCCCGTTCGCATCCTTAAAAAATGTTATAAGGCCACCCAACACGTGAACTTTCGTCCCATTTGTTTAGAAATTGGGCTACGGATTGAAAAGCCGACAAGATTTATTATAATCACATAAAAGTAGGATATGACGGTACCATAAAAAACCTGTACCGTTCCAAAATTAGGTGGTTATAATTATTGTACGATGACCACTCCAATTCTAAATTTTCTAATTTAATCAATTCAATCATAAACCTTGTGATAATCTTTCAATATAATTATTCTGATCAATTTCATTCAGAAATCATTTGTAAATTGCCAATTTTTATTTTTATTTTTCTATTAATTTTTATTTCTCTTCCTTGGCAACGCCTTAAAGTTACTTAACTCCTATATTAATTTACATTTCTAATTCGAAAGACTCACAAACTTTCTTCCATTTAAATTACTAACTCATTTTCAGGTTATGAGCTTTTTATTTGAGTTACTTATCAACTTTTGTTTGTCTTTCTTACAAACACCTTATACATATCAACTTTCATATGAATTTATCAACTTTTATCCATGTGATTGCTTGACTTTCTATCGTTAGATTATCAGCCCTAATTTGAGTTGCTCCCAATGTTTACTTATATTTTTTTTCGTAAATTTGCCAACTTTTCTATGGAGTTTTCAACTTTTATTCATCTTACTTACCAGCTAGCTAGAAATTAGCAACCTTAAAGTTATTACCAACTTTTCTTCAATTAAGTTACCGGCTAATTTTGCCTTACCAAATCTTATTTGAGTCAGTAGTCGATAAGTTGTTTTTCATATTACCAAATTCTCTTATTTAGACCAGTTTTTTTTCCTTATCTGTTACATGGTTTTGTTGACTTTTCTTGCCATTGCTTTAAATTTATCGACTACTATATGAAATTACCAATATTTATTTGAGTGGCCTATGAACTTTTTCCTGCATAAATTATTAGCTAACATTTATATTATATTTTAACTTGCTAAATTTTCTATTGAGGTACCACTTTCATTTCTCTTGCTTACCGACTTACCATTAGTTATAAGGGTTAATACTACCTTTTAGTATACCTTTCTTACGAACTGCTTACAGTTTATCCACTATTATATGAATATTAGAAATATGTATCATTTACTAAGTCATAAATTTAACAAAGTCGTCCTACATATATATTCTTATAAAAAAAAACTAAAATGATTTGAAAATGATTTTTTGAGATGCAGAAATAAATACGATTTCCTACAGTTTAGACTAGAGCATTAGGTCAATCACCTTCCTTATATATCGATTATCAAATGGAGCTCTTGAGAACATATTGGTGGAAATTAATTCTTTTAGTTAGGCAACGGATCACTCTCTGAGACTGATAATTTTCCCTTGTACATAGCGGGAGAAATAATATGACAAAAAGCATTAAAAGAAAAACAGAGAGGCCCTAAAAATTCGAATTGGTTATCAAATCTATGGACTCTGGAGTGCTGGCACTCCTCCTGATTTAGAAAAAAAAAAAAAAAAAGGGCACGAAAAAGAAGTCGAGAACAATTCAACTTCGGTTAAATGGTGCCCAACTTGAATTCTGAATAAAAACTTAGTCACTGCACATCATATGATGACATAAATTTGAATAACAACCTTATTATTCTCGCAAGTATTCCTTGAGAAAGGTTTTAAATTTTAATTCAAATCTAAATCAACTTACCTTTAGTTATTAAGGTTGATACCATTAAAAAAAAAAAAAAAAACCAAAATATGCCGACCGTGAAATACTCCGAACTTTTTATTGTGTCGTAAAAACCTCTAAACTTGCCCATTATGACACAAATATCAAAAGCTTTTTTTTTCCTTTGTGTGTTCCAAAAAAAAGACAAATTTATAGATATGTGACATGTACACCATTATTTCAATTCAGTTCAAGGATATATTGGTCACACTAGTACAAGTTCAAGGTTTTTTACACAAAGAGCAAATTTGGGGTTTTTGGTGACATAAATTTTTTTGGAGGTATTTATGTCACGGTGTGCATAACTGGAATTTTTTGTAGTATTTGCCTGATTATTATAGTTGATTGAATTTTTTCAGAATGTTGCTGACATAATTCTCGAATTGAGTTTTCACAACGGCCAAAACATTTGGCATGTAAAACGTCCGAACGTCCGAATGATAATGAGCAAGTCTGAGATGTGCTGCTCGTTGTTTGTAGTTCTCAAAAACCTAAAATAGGACCCATCAAACTGGTTTTCCCTCACCGCACTCATCAAGATGAAGTTAATTCAATTGCTCCTTTTAGAAACTGCAAGAGTCCGTCGCCTTTTCTCGAGCGGTAAAATCATCATGCACATTTTGTCAGAGAAGCCTGACGGGCTTTACAAAAACCCTCTATAAATACTCATCTTCTTCATCCTCCAGGATCACGCACAGCCTCAGCGAAATCAGAAACTCATCTACAGTTCAAATCTTGCGGGAGAAAAATATATCAAACGGAAGGGAAGATGGAGAGGAGCAAGTTGCTGCTCCGGAAGCTATGCCGAGCCTGATGTGCGGCGCGACTCGGAAGACCGAACTGACTGCGACTCCGAAGAAGGGAGAGGCTGTGAAGACCGAAGCAAGCGTTGGTGCGAATGTGAATGCGATGAAGCTTGCTGAGATCGAAGAGAAGGTCTCTGTTGAGGAAGAAGTCAAGGCCAAAGTTGGATGTGATGCTTCCTCCTTTAGCAAGTGACACGTTTTACGGGATGGCATGTAGTATACATACCATGTAGCAGGATTAGGGGCATAATCATATGTTCTTGTTGGGCTTATTGGATTGGACTGATCTTGTTGGGCCTTATTTGATTTCATGGTAATTGTCTGTTGATTGTGATAAACCGATCGATCCTCCTGTTTTGCAACATAATCCTTGAAAATTGAGATCTTTTTGACTCGATTAGTCTAGAAATTTCGATACATAATATTTTTTGTGAGGTCATAGAACTCATTTACACCCCTCTCCTTTTCAAAACATATAATAATAAATAAAAGTTTATATGTTCACTTCTTACAAAGCCGAAAGTTGTGTAAGTTGTTACTAGTATGTCATAGACTAATTTGAACAAAATTATTGGTCTTCAAATAACCCGGATCTCTTCTCATCACTAGGGGTGTGAGCAAAACTCCCAGGAGACCGAAAGCCTGGATCGTTTTGGTCTGACTTTCTGGCCAAATAGGCTTAGGACGGGATTTCAGTCCTGGCTTCAAAATATAAGTATTTTAATAGTATAAAATATAAAAGTATAAAGAATATATTGTCTCAAGATTTAATAGTCATAAATAATTTAAAAAGATTGTGTTAAAATCAAATAAGTGAAAAATGGTGCGTCGACAATGGTTGGATTAGAAAAAGCGGCAACAAAGATAGAAAGAAAAAAGGTGGACTTTTTTAGGATAAAAACAGCCTCAAACGCCTTCATTATAAATGGAATGCAAGCAGGTTATGAGTAGCAACTTACTAAAATTGCCTTTCTTTCAAATTTAATCGCAAATGTTATCCAGTAAAGTTACATAATTACTTCAAACTTATTTGACGGATAATCAGCTTGAAACTTACTTGACCTCGATAAATTGTTTGCGAGATTACCTTTTCTTTATTAAGAATCCTAAGATTACTTATATAATTTGTAAAGTCCAAGACAAATTTAATTATATCCAAACATTTTCAGCAGCAAACAATATTTGGAGCACAACTTCTCATTTTTTATGATTGCTAGATTTTAGATTTTTGCTATAATTGACTTAACTATATTTCAATCTAATGTTGCAGTTATGTACATTTTCTAATTGAAGATTTGCAATACACAAGATTTGGATCAATCATGGAGAAGTAGATGAAATTGTTGAAAATGCGCACAGATTGGTTGGGGCGAAATTTAAAGTCCGAAAATCGGTCCCGGCCAACCATTCCAAATATTTTTAGCCTAGATAGGCTGGGGTGGATTTTTGAGCTTTATTGTGTATATTTCGAGAGGACCCCGCTTTTAGCCTTTGCACCGTGTAGCCTAAAAATGGCTAAGCTCAATTGTTCTTTTATGTTCTTATATTTCTAGAATTTCATTAGAGATTTTTTTTAATCATATACAAAAAGGATACAATTTCACATGTGAACACATTAATTTTCTGACAAAAAAATTAATTTCAATTTGATCTAACCCGAACCCCAAGAGCCTGGCATAAATGTGGACGGCTAGATGGTCCATTTGGGGTCCTAGCTTTCTTTCGAGCTTGAAAATTTCAGGCTGAAACTTCGAGCCACGCCGAAAATTGGTTACAAGCCCGATCTGGCCTGCCATTCTCTAGGTCCCACGACCCTTCTTTTTTGAGATATTTCCATTTTTCTATTCATTTTTCTTCAAGTGGATAATAATAATAATAATGTATTTTTACTCATTGTCACTTTCTTCACCTTCATTTTTCCACTCTTTTCAAACATAAAATAGTCATTTATCTTATTTTCTTGGCTTTCATTTTTTAAACATTTCCAAATAACTATATTTTCTTCACCCTATATTTCTCTTCGCCTCAGAATCTTTTTTTTACCAAACATAGTTATAAAGTTTGAAGGGATTTTAGAAATTTTCTCTGATTGATTAAAATAAAGAAAAAAATATTCCGATTGCGCTATTAATCCTTTATTTTACAGATAGGATTCTTTGATTTTGTGTTGTCCCTTTTGTAACTGTGTTAATAGGCTTCAGATTTTACATTTGTTATTAGATGAACTGGAGAAGGAAACTTCTAGGGTGACACCCCATCAATTGATTGATGAAATCGAGAAGATTGCGAGCATTAGGGAGGAAGCTCACTTTTCAACTGCTTTGAAGAATGCTCGCACATTTGATGGAGTATTTTAATATAACTTAGAAGAAGATGGACAAGAATTATTTGATTGTTGATGGGTTAGCATCTAATTTTGTCGTTTTTTGAATTAGAAAAGCAAATTTATCGGATATTTAAAGATTTTAAACCGAGTTCTATTTTTTGTCATATCTTATAAATGTAACTAATGGATAGAATTTACTGAATAATTTCGTAAACCGTATGCAACCATGTGACTTTGATGTTTTTTTGGAGTAAAGTACTTGTTCCCACTACACCTAGTATATGTGCACTACAAATGGTTCTCACATGCAATTAAGTAATGTAGGTTGCCTCTTTACCTCTAATTTGTCTCTTTTTGATGCACGCCAATTCCTCACATTAGTTTTCCCCACAGAATCCGGTCATATCTGAATCTCACTACTCTCTACATTTGAACCTTATATGCCACGCTTTGAGAGGATTCCCTTCAATACGTCTTCATAATTATCATTGTTATTTTTTTTTTTTCATTTTTCGTGAATGTGAATCATATCGATAGGCTCGTTCCAATGCTCATTGGCGGAAACTAATATTTGAGGAACTTCAACCTTTGGAAAGGATTTATGTGTAGGATATGGTTGATCTTCCCGCTGGAAAATTTTTCAGAGTTTGCCGGTGGGTTTATTAAGTCTAATACTCACTCCGGTGATTCTGTAGAATAGCATTAGGCTCGCTCCATAGCCAAGGTTTTGAGCAGGAGTATGACATCGACTATTAGGAAAATTTTGAATCAATTGCCTAACTTACATTTGTTAAAACTCTATTGCTAGTTGTACAAGGAAACTTTTTTGACGCTCGGATTGAACTGTAGGGCCGGTCTTCTGGTGGATATACAAACCATTTTTGTTGCAATAAAATGATTTTAATGTTGCATTTTATAAACAAATAGTGCCATTTGTTACGATCTCGGATCTGCCCTATCAGCTAAATATTTCATTCTTGTATAGTATTATGACAATACTCACTGCTATTGTGTTTGTCTAGAAAAACCAAAACAGGAGCATAGCTAGAATTCTAAGATTGTACTGTTGACTAATGCATCGACCTGTCAGTAATTAGTAGGCCTTTCACATTATCCAATAAAATACTAGTTGCGTGTTTATTGTTGAGTGGATGAACCTAATGGGTTCCTTATTGTGGTGGACAAAAATTTAATACGAGGATGGGTATGAGCTTGATTTAGAATAAATAAGGTACAGCAATATTTTTCTCTCGAAAAAATGTCGATGGCTTCAGGTGTCACACTTGCGCTATTCATCTCTCAGTTAAAAATTGAGGAAAATATAAGTCATAAAAATTTAGGATCGTTTTGCTTCACTTACTATAAATTTTTTTTTTAGTTGATTGAAATCTATAAAATTGCGTTTGGGGAGGGATCATATTCTCTATTGTGCTTTTATCATCTCAAGGACGGATTTGTTTTCTGCTTATTTTTATTTTCTAAAAATTTTCCCTCTACCATAGATTCCATAGCTTCGACACTGTCCACTTATTAATCGACCAATTCAATTGCTGAACCTACTCTCTCAATGTACTCAATACCAAATATTAATTCGTCACCACCATCATCATCCATACAACAGAAACAAAAATTGCTCATCCACCACAATGGCACTTCCATAATAAAATGGCTAGACGAGACTTTTAACAATGGCATCGAAGATCCGTCGCTCCCTCACTCTCTTTCGTTATCCTTTGTAACCATTATAAGGTACTGCATGCCCACACCTCCGCCCCCACTCCCCCCCGGCGGGCAGAGTTCTCACACTTCAATTCTCACGCATTCACCCACTCCCTTAGCCTTTTCGACTCTCTATCTTTGTTCGCTCCGCTGGAAACATGGCGGTTTCCAGTGAATACCGACCTCTTGACGGCTTTCATTCTCAGGAGCTCACCTCCAAGACTCCCTTTCCCAGCCTCAAGCTCTACTTCCTCGTCGGAATCCTCAGCCTCTCCTTGATCTTCATAGCTCTCCTCATATACCTCCGAATCCATCTCAGCCGGACCTTGAAGAAGTGCAAAACACCAGCGAAAAAGACGAATTTGCGGGCATCATCCGGACCTTCCTATGAGGTTTTTCTAAGTTTTCGAGGACCAAACACTCGTCATGAGTTCACCGATCATCTTTACCATGTCATGGTGGATGCTGGGATCCTCGTCTTTAGGGATGATGAATCCCTTTGTGTTGGTAAGAGAATTAGTGATGAAATTCTACAAGCAATTGAGAACTCCAAGATTTACATTCCCATATTCTCCGAGAATTATGCTGCAAGTCGCTGGTGCCTCCAAGAGCTTGCATACATGGTTGATTGCACCTCCAAATCGAATGAGAATAAAGAGATTTTACCCATTTTCCTGGACATGGAACCTGATGATGTCAAGCTCAAAAAAAATTATACAGCAAAACTCTTTCAAAGCATCAGAAAAAGTTTTGCACTGAAGTAGTAGAATCATGAAAAAAGGCTCTTATTGAGATGGACGAGATAAAGGGATGGAACTTGAAGAAAGACGATGGGTAAATGTCTAAAACTTTTCGAGTATAATCTGTAGGTTTCCTTTTTCCTCCCTATTCTTTTTAATTGTGGTATTATTATTGAAAAGATAGTTTATACATCTCCTTGATTTTATATAGTTTAATTAGCGGTCGCCGCTATTGCTATCGGCCAATATAGCGGAGATAATAGAATTCTCACTGGCAGTAGTCAATAGTGGCTGCTATCGGCAGTATCACGGCAATAGCTTTGGTCAATGGCACTATTACGGTGGTAGCGCCCCCTACTCATCCTGATTTTCTCTCTCTCTTCTCACTCTCCGCCTCTGACATGGCAGCCATCGGTAGTAATAGGTCTCCAAGTAGACACCAAGCTGCTGGCTAGCCGCTGCAGCAGCTCGTCCGTCAGTCGCCGCTACTTCTTCATCACCAGCCCGACACCAAGCCGCCAGAAGGCTCCAAGCCGTCCGCCTCCCACACTTTATCTCACTCATTGTTGCGAGCTGGATTTGGGATCTAGATATTAGGTCTGATGCCACCGAGCCCATATTTGGCATAGCTGACCGTGGGTGACCACAAATCTGGTGTCGCCCAAGGCCGATGATGCCATCCCTGGCAGTCGCAAGGCCACGACCCTCATGACGTGGAGAATTGAGAAAAGGCCGAGATGGCGGGTCGATGGGGCACAATGGGTGACGGCACCGGAACGCGATGTTGATGGTGCAGGGGGGTGAGCGACGTCCACAATAGCGTGGCGGTGGCAAGGGCCAACGGTGATGGTGACTGAAGTTGGGGAGCGGAGAAAGATTCGCAAAAATCACCATCGTATTGGCTTATATATATTGTAATTTCCTCAACGTGTGAGGGCAATTTAGCTGCTTTAAGAGTAATTTTACAGTATAAAAGTTATCCCTAACATTGTTGTTAACTTATGGCAGCCAAGGAGATCTCATTTGTTCAGTAATTCGAATGGTTTCTGTCAAGCTGAAGGTTGCGTATGAATATGTGACTGAACATTTAGTCAAAGTTGATGATCATGTAGAAGCTATAATCATAATGTTGGATGTGGGATTTGATGATGTACGATTTCTCAGAATCCATGGAATGGGTGGAGTTGGCAAAACAACCCTTGCTAATGTTGTCTTCAACAAACCATCTTCTTATTTTGACCGATGTTGTTTCCTTGCAGATGTTCAAGAATCATCAAAAGGCAATAATCATATGGTAAATTTGCAAAAACAATTGTTGATGGGATGGGATCAACAAGATTAGAGGAGCACTTAGAAATTAAAAAGTTCTCATTGTTCTTGACGATGCGAATGAGAAAGAGCAACTGAAAAGTCTGGCAGAAAAAGGTAATTGGTTCGGTTTAGGTAGCAAGATTATCATAACTACTGGGGACAAAAGTGTCCTAACTGAAGGCCCAAATGTTTTGAACTATGAAGCATGTGAAATGGAATTTGATCATGCTCTCTCAAGCATTTTAGTAGGCATGCCTTCAATAGTGACTCTCCACCAGAACGTTGTGTCTCCCTTTCCAAAAAAATTGTCCATACTTTAGGAAAGCTTCCTTTAGCTCTTGAAATTATAGGTTCATCCCTTATTGGTAAATCTGAAGAATTATGGTTCAACACATGGAAGAGTATACAAAAAGCTCCTCCCAAGGATGTCCAAAAGAAATTGATGATAACTTATGAAAGGTTAGATCTTGTAGAAAAGGAAATATTTCTGGATATAGCTTCTTTTTTTTTTTTTGGTTAATGAGGATATAACATACCCTTTATATATGTGGGATCACAATAAATACCACCCACAAGTTGCCATTGATGTCCTCATTCTCATGTCCTTGATAAAAATCAAAGATGACAATACTTTTTGGATGCATGACCAAGTGCGGGATCTCATAAGCAAAATCATCCATCAAGAGAATTTCAAACATCTTAGCAAGTGTAGCAGAGTGTGGAAACGTGAGGAAGCACTAAGCATTATGAAGCGGAAAGAGGTATAAAAGGGAACGACAATTCATTTTCCTGCAAATTATTGTAAACTATTCTTGCAAAAGGAAAAATTAATTGCTATTAACGCTTGAAATTGTTTGCTTTTCACCTTCACATGTAAAGTTCTTGGTGTTTCCATTGTCAGGGAAGTTTAAAAATAGAAGCATTGTTAGTAGGTTCTCATGGATCATATTTCTTTAGCGAAGAGATTCTGACACATGATGAATTTGCTGATTTACGAAACCTGAGGTTCTTTGAAGGGGAATTTGTGTCTCTTGTTGGAGACTTTAATTATCTTTCATCCGGTCAATTTAGTTGTTCTTAATCTTTCACGCAGCTATATTTGGAAGAATGGATTGGCTGGGACCAAATCAAAGTATGATACGAGTCCCACTCCTACCATAAGCATATCATTTTTGTTTTTTTCACTATAGGCCATTTCTTAATATAAATTTATCAAATTGTTTTGCAGGAGGCTAGAAAACAAAAAGTACTAGATCTCAGCTATTGCAAGTACTTAAAGAGAACACCTAATTTATCTATGTGGGTGTACCTAGAGAGATTGGTTCTGAAGGCTGTAGCAAGTTAATTGAAATTGACCATTCCATTGTTAAATTAAAGCTCCTGACTATTTTGAACTTGGGTGGATGTGAATCTTTTTGAGAGTTGCCCAAAGAAATAGGATTACTACAAGCTTTGACGGATTTTGTTGTGTCTTCCCCAAAAGAAGAATATGAATGGTCAATGATCAGCAAAGAGCCGTCCTTAAAATTGCCATACTCAATTTGAGAGCTGGTGAAACTTAAATGGTTGAATTTATCTAGGTGTATATACATGGAGGAACTTCCATATTTAGTTGGGAAATTACAATCATTAGTCGAGTTTTTGAAAAATTTATTGGAAACTCATTCTCATGTCATTGGACATCACACATGGGCCACCATGACCTAATATGATGTCATCTTCCACTCACCATTTCTTGACATTTATACCCCTTCTAGAAGCATTTAGGTAGGCCAAAGTGTGGGGGTAGAGGTGGCATACGAATTTTGCTAGGTTTTCTTTCCAATTGAGCCTTAATTCCTCTTGAATTAAATCAAATTGACCCCCATTAATTTATTCAACACCTCATCATTCCAATTGGTATTTTTTCTTACCAATGTAGCCCACTTGCATCCCAATTTCACAATCCATGGCTTCAATTGAACGAAAACAGCCCTTATTCCACTAAAATGTTTTAAAACTATAGATTGTGTGGAGACCCAGGCCTCAAAGCATCATCATATGACTAGTTTAGGATACCTCACATGTCTATTATTAAAAAGTACATTTTATTGATATGAAAAATTGCATTACAACAAGTATTGTCTTGGATCAATAGAGTTCATGATCCAGACTCTTACAAGTTATAAACAAATGAAACCAATGGAATTCCCCCCCAGGGAGAAACAAATGGAATACAATTGAAATGAAAAGCAGGAACTAGAAACATCCCTTACACAATGAGATCAGCAGGCTCTCCATCTCCGTCAATGGCACCAATCATGATATCTTCAAACAAGTCGACGAAGTGATGGATAGTGACCTCCTCTTCTTGCAAGAGTTTTGGTGGGCCAGGGAAGAAATCCTTCAACAATGGAGGTAGAAGGCATTGGTAACTCTTGCCCTTAATATTCAGGCCTTTTTAATTATCTTGACCCTTTTGGTCCCCTTGGTAACCTAGGCCTTCATGCTTTTTCCTCTAGATAGCCTCAATGGGGCTTAAACTCCTTGGGCAAGCTTGCCCAAACCCTTACCAGCAATGAATTCGTTCTTGAGTAATTCTTTGCTCGACATTAGGGAGACCTTCGAGAACTGAAGCTTCATGATGATTGACCCAGTAGGCACATGGGTGATAGACATGAGCTCAAATGAATGGTAGCTCGATTCCTCCTTAACCTCCGACTCAATGTAAGATATGGTTGTGTTATGAAAAGTCTCCATGTCTCTTTCACATCGAATGGTCACGATCTTTCCATCGACAGCAAGTTTCATCATCTCATGAAGGCTAGAGGGAATGATCCCCGGGGCATGGATCCAAGGATGTCCTAATAATAGGGGCTAAAGTTGCTTGGGATATCGAGCACTTGGAATATCCAGTAATGGCGATAAGTCGATCATTGGTGGCAAGTCAATTTCCCCTAATGATTCCTTTCTCATCCCATCAAAGGCTCGGACATGAATCTTTGGAGGGTGGATGCTTTTCATACTAATTCCCAGCTGACGGAGGGTGGATAAAAGGTAAATGTTCAATGTGGAACCATTATCGACCAGTATCCTCAAAATCCTGGTACCAAAATGTTGGGCAGACACATATAATGCCTTAGGGTGTGCTTAGCGTTCTAGAGGAAGATCCTTCTCAAAGAAGGATATTTGATTGTTAAGAAGTATGGCACCCACAAACTCTTCCAATTGTACCTCTCCAATAGTTTCAGGCACATGGACTTCGTTCAAGATTTTGATAAGGGCAATCCTGTGCTTTTTTGAAGACTTAAAGAGCTCTAGTAAGGAAATCTAAGCGGGCATCTTGCACAATTGCTCTATTACCTCTAAATCACTCATCTTGAGTGTTTTGAGGAGTTGTTCAGCTTCCTCATCGATTATGGCATTCTTTTCAACACCCCCACGTGATGGATAAACTTGACTCGATCGGGTGATGACGTTGATTTCATTGGCTTCTTAATTCCATGGGATAGCTTTGGTGTTATAAGTAGGAGGCACCTTGGTCTTGGAACATTCACCAACTTGTGGTGGTAATTTGATGATAATGGGTTTGAAACCCATGCTTGAGATCTTCATGGCTTCAAAGTGATCAACTAATGAGCCTAACTTGACAAGATTAACGCCAATTGCGCAAGTCTTGCGAGGGACATCCTCTTTGGTTAGATCAATGACAACCAACTCAATCATAGCTACAAAGTCACCATCAAATTCATCTCCCCATCAGCTATGGATGATGTCCTTGGGTTTTGGAAATAACTCGGAGAAGGAGTATACTTGACCATAAAGTCATACTTCCCACTTGGTTGCTCAAGGGTATCCACTACTTCACCCTTCTCGTGGGCTTTCCTTACAAACTCTCAATCCCAATGGGAGGTGTTGTATTCATCTTCATCATCTTCATCGGAATGGGCTTCTTCATTCTTTGATAAAGTTGGACCAAGGTCCTCTTCATTATCCCATCCGCTTGGGACAATGTCCTTTACATCAACAAAAAAACTCGGTGATGGTGTGACCTTCACCTTGAAGTCATAATTTCCACTTGGTTGGCCAAAGATATCAACTACTTCACCACTTTTGAGCCCTTTTAATGAACTCCCTGTCCATGCTGGAAATTCGATGGTCATCCTCGCTTTTGGTGTCAAAATCTTAGTACATAAGGACTTTCCCTTTCAAGGCTTGACGATCCTCCTTTCGAGTCTCATCCTGGCTTGGGTTCTCGGCCTGTTTTATGACCGTTGAGATTATCTCTTTACTAGATAAATCAACTTCAACTAAAGACATCTGTCCTTGAGCAAGTTCACCATCTTCATATTGAAGGATTCCCAACTCAACCATCTTTGCTAAGCAAGCCATCTTCTCATCACGAGTGATGTCGCCTCTCAATTGGCGATCGGCAAAGGACATAATTTGCTCCTACTTTTGCATATCCATCAAAAGTGAATACTTGTCATCATCCCCAAAAATTACATTGACGTCCTCTACATGTTTTGGGAGGGGATTTTGTTGAACATTCGGCATTGAGTCTTTGAATGTAAGTAGATTCTTGTCCAATAGGTTTTGGATCTTTGAACGGAGGATGTAGCAATTATCCACATGATGTCCTTTCTCGCCCATATGATATTCACAAGTCTTATTAA
Organism: Eucalyptus sideroxylon x Eucalyptus melliodora; assembly: GCA_016097485.1. Classification (NCBI taxonomy): domain Eukaryota; kingdom Viridiplantae; phylum Streptophyta; class Magnoliopsida; order Myrtales; family Myrtaceae; genus Eucalyptus; species Eucalyptus sideroxylon x Eucalyptus melliodora. Next base: position 25,575,731 of record CM027825.1, read on the forward strand.
GGTTGAACCTATGGAATTTTGGCGGATTATCCCTCGGGATTTCTCTCACTACCAAATGGCTTTCGATCAACATCGAAAGTAGTTAAGACATAAGTCTAGGCAATGGAGTAAATTGTCTTTGCAAGGTTTTTACTTTGCAATCGAAATTTCGGGAAGAATTCCCAACTTCCATAGCAGATTTACGAGCAAGAGGATTGTACATTTTCTAAGAAGTGGGGTTTTGTATATAGGCAATCTCCACAGTTGACTCATTCTCTTTCTTTAGGATATACCTGCAATTCATGGTCTCAATCAACCTTCCTTCTTGCATGATCCCTTCAATGCATTCACCCAACTCCATCAACGCATCAAAGTTAATACAAGTGTGATTATACATTTTTTCGAAAATGTCCCGAGGCATGGCTTGAACCAACAATTTCATAGCCTCTTTCTTAGACAAATGTTGTTTCACTTAAGACACCGTGGCTCTCCACCTTTAAGTATAGGCTTTGAAGGTTTCAGTCCTTCTCTTCTTGACCCAAACCAACTCCTCTCAAGTCGGGACGATTTCGATGTTGAACTTGTATTGTTGCAAGCATTTGTCAGCAAGACCTTCCCAAGTATGGATAATTTCCAAGTCCAATTTGATAAACCATGTTAGCACAAGACCAACCATGCTATCTCAAAATGAGTTGACAAGGAGCGAAGGATTGTCAAAATAGCATGCCATCTTGCCCAGATAGTACTTCAGATATATCTTTGGGCACCCAATGTCGTCATAGGCTCCTTGTAGAATTCGGGAACCTTCACTTTAGCAAAGGGTGACAGCTTGTCAAACCCCTAAAGTTGGTAGTCTTACAGCATGCAAAGGCATTCCTTGATCTTCGCAAGACATCTTGAACCTTCTTCATCAAAATAGGGAGTTGGGATCTCCTTAAATGGACCCTCTAGATTAATAATTGTCGGGATAGCAATAGGGACTTCTTCAGCAAGTCCTTTTTCCACAGGTTCAGTTACCGGCACATCAGTAGGTGCGATAGGAGTAGCAAGAGCTACAGATGTTAAGTTTTTTACTTGATTAGAGAGATCAGCTAATAGCGCCATCATTTACGCCATTTAGTTCTCCATGTTAATGACGCGAGAGCAGATATGTTCATTCTGCATTTTTGCTTGGTAGCAAGTACGTATAATAGACCGTTTCTAAGCTGTCTTTCAATACCTTTGAAGAAAAAGAACTCCACTTAGTACATGAATCAAGAGAAATCCAGAAAATACAAAACCTTATCGATTTTATATTTTCTTAAGACGAAATAGTGATAAGAAGCGTATGTAATCCCAGTATCATATAACATTCCATCATCAAAATTTCTTCAAAAGAAGTATTACAATTGAAAAGGATGACGACAAATATTTAATTTGAACGCCCCTTTTCTAAAATTTACATAAGAATGAAAATCTTCATGAATTTTTATTAATTACTTCAAACAATTACAAGGGAAACAGGATGTTGCATTCTTGAAGCTTACAAAGTGGTTCAATTTTACATGTAATATGAAAATAAATACAGGGAAATCTCGATGAAAAGGAGGGAAGTAATAAAAGAATTCCTTTACAAGAGAAGAATATCAAATAAAAAGCCTAAAGACTGGACAGGATCGTGCAGAGACACTTGTTATCATGGGTCAAGCATTCCTTATCGATCAAAGCTTCGTCTTCATGCTCCTTAATATGAGCTTGTCGAAAACCTTGAGGCTTAGGAATATCAGGTGATTGAACCTCAATCTCAGGTTCCACTTGACGGTAGATATAATCAATGGTAGCAAGATGAGTCCTCATTTCTCCCTCCAAGTCAGCTTCATCTACAGTGACCATGTAATGTGAGGAATTGGAGTACCAAATTCTGATGGCAACTCGAATCATGGCTTCAACATGGGCAATTTGGTTTTCCTCAATGACCTTATCGTGATAATCAATATGATATAACCCAAGCTTGAGGATTGGCGGGATCATTTGAAGTGAGCAATATTAGCAGTGCACCCTTAAAGGGTAATACGACATTAAACTCGTTAATCCCACAAGGGGTAGTAGGTTGTCAACTCCACTAACAAGGCGCACCTCAGAATTCCCAAGCCATTGGACATGCCATTGAATTAAGCTAGGGGGAGGTTTTTGAGAAAATGGAATCATATAAAGGAAGATCATGATGGAAAGAATTCGTTTCTTTGATGAAATCTAAGAATATGATGATGATATTTCGTGACATCAACAATCCTCATGTGAGGGGCGAATTCTTTGATATGCGAAAAGAGCCAAATTTGGAGAAGTCCTAATAGGGCTCTAAGAGTTCCTCGGCTATTTTCTTTGAAACAATTAAGAGACACAAAATTTTCGATGAGGATCATGTGTGTAGAGCAACTAAATGTGCACACTGGATTGACAATATGAGTGATTAAAGGATCCATTGTTCTTCGATTACGCGGGAACACCACAAAATCAAAGAATATGAGAAGAAAAACACAAGAAATTTGATTCCCAAATTTAGGCTCTAGGCTAAGAAGATGTTGTTCAAGGAATGAATATGGGATGGAATTTGAATTTCCTTTAAGAATAGCCCTAATTTTGTTGGTAGGGATATTCAGGAATTGACTTAGTAGAGAGATTGAATCTTGACCAATAGGAGGGGTAATGAAATCTAGGGAAGCTTTGCCTAACCCAATGGCTTTCCGAAACTCCTCAATCATAAGGGTTAGTTCATATCGATTAAACACGAAGATGGAGGTCATGGGATTCAAAAAATGGCATTCTCATATGAAGTCTAGGCTCAAGAAATTGACACTACATTAAAGCTGTAGGAAATTATTCTCGTTGAGGGCTTGAAACTCGAAGATGGACCTACAGGATTGTATAGAGTCCATGTCTCCTTTGAGATTGCTTGGTGCAAAAGGATCATCTCTAAGATGCATGCTTATCAAATAACTTCTCCAAGTGAGTTTTGTTCTTTTTTAGGGGAATTAATCTGACAACAATTGTTCTATATATGATCATCATTATCAATGTCACAAGAGATCAACTTGTTCTTGATTGATTACCATAGAGATGTCAATTGAAGATTCTTTTGTCATTTTCGTGACTTTGCATGTGAAAATGCCAGGTGCTGACAATATTTCTTTTTTGTTGCGGGGGAGTAGAAGTTATCAAAAGGGCCGAGTAAGAAGGCATTGCAAGCATATTCTCCTTAGATTTCAAATTTACTTTGACGGGACACATTTTGCAGAGAATTGGGAACTTTAGTAATCATTTGAATGTGTAATATTACGATAGGCAAAGTAGAGGCTATGGTTATGTTACATAAATAATAGGACACTTTCAAAATCAGACCCGTCTAGATTGTTTCTCACGTTTTTTCTTTTCTCTTACGAAAGAACTGTTGGGGATTGAGTTCATTTGATTATATACTTGACGAGGCCCATCAAAATTTGTTATAGTGACTCGTGAATAGAAAGCCTGTCATGCGAATTCTCTCTTCCGTGGTGTTGTAACTATCTTGGCAGTTCGCTTTAGCTTCTTTTTAAAAATGTAAGATATGAGAGGCAGCGTGATTTGAGTCATCAATTCCAGCAGAAACTAAGGCGAATAATGCAAATGAACTGCAAAATAGATTTTGACTTACATATGACTTAAAGATTTAGCAGTTTGCACAAGGTCGTTTGCAAATATGCACAATGTAACTGCGCTCTTACACCTACTGCTTATGATAGCTATTTGCAAATAAAATTGGCTTTCCCTCTTTAGCTAGCAAGATATTTAGATTGTATGCAGACTTTGTTCATTATAAAAAAAAAAAAAAAATGGAACCGGCAGAAGATGCGACGGTTTACAGTGAAGGTAATTTGATATACAAACACTTCTTGACAAGTAACAATAAGATTAGAAAACAAAGAAAAGTTTCCAGGTCAAAGGAAGAGAACTTCCAGTGTTTGACAACGTTATTACATGACTATACAATAGCAGCTTCCTGCGGAACCTTTGACCTTTCTTCTGGTAGAAGCTCTCTCTCAGCAAGGTCGTGGAGGATAATGCCCCGAATAAGGACCTGAGAAATGAACTACAAACAACACTCGGCAATGAACAACATAGAATCAACCTAATAATGAGGTAATTCATGCACAATGGTTGAAACTTGGCGCATAACAGGTGGGCTGGGAGGTGGTGGAGATGGGTGCAGAGGATAAGGCGAAGGGGGAGGATGGTATGCTAGAGGAGGATAGGCCATTGGAGGCCGGGGAAAATGCGGCGGAAGTGGGTACATCACTGGATATGGTGGATACGATGGGTATGCAGGAGCTGTCGCAAGGTGTGCTGTGGCAAGTGCACTGCAAGGAGGAGCTGATGCGGGAGGAGGTGCAGAGTACGAAGGCAGCTAAGGAGCAGAAGAAGCTACATATGGCGGTGCAGATGGTGCACAGCTTGCTCTTGGTTTCTACAATAGCACAAGCACAATATTGTTCAGAATCCACTACAGAATGATCATGGTAAATGGTGATGATGATATTCATACCAAATGAAATTGGTACTTACCATTTCATTTGCGTAATGCATACCAAGCGTGCTTCTCTGGCATATCTGGAATCAGAGAAAAAATAGGCACTTTTGATTTAGACGATCAAACCCTTTCTTTCTAGAGTTTCTAGAGGATAGCAATGCAAATGATAAGTGACAGTTGTCCTACTCCATAATTTGATGCCGTAGAGATAGATTGGGGGTATCTGTTGGGTCGATATGTTATACACGTATAAAGGAATAGCGGAGGAGAGGAGAATCTGCTAGAAAATCCATCACATGCATCATAACTCATATGGAAGAAAGAAGGAGATAGAAGAACCCGGTAAGCTGTCATTGGACTATCTTCATCTTTTCCCTGAGATGTTTTACGTTTATCTAGGGGAGGATGTTACTCAGATCAGCATTTTTATTTTTCTTTTATGTACCAAGTCATACCATACTGCACATCTTCTGCCTAAGCGGGAGGCTACGTAATTGGTTGCCTATATCATTCTATGAAACAAAATGTGTGAATAGTAATACCAAGAACTCACATTATATTGCTGGGAAACAAGTGAATTAGAGAAATCACACCACTATTCTTGCACAAAGGTCATCTGATGTACTCCATCTTCTCACATTTTTTTTCTTGTATGTTGCTTTTGAACCTGATACATAATTCTGCATGCATAAGAAAAGAGAAATAGATTTTACAGATCGTACTTGCGTATTTTTTAGTCTGAAGAGTCCAGGCCATATCTCATCAACCGCATGCCTATTATTTCTCAAATTTCCCCATATCAACGATTGTTTCAACAAGTTCCTGATTATTCTCATTTACGAGCCTTTGGATGCCTTTGTTATCCTTGGCTCCGTCCCTATTGTTCTAACAAATTGGAGTTCCGCTCTTCTTCGTGTTGTTTTCTAGGCTATAGTACCTCTCATAAAGGGCATCGCTGCTATGACATGCAAAGTCACCGAGTTTACATATCTCGTCATATCAAGTTTGATGAATCTGTTTTCCTGTTTATCACACACTCTAACTCTCCAAAATCTCCTACCACTTTACCCTCACTTGGTCCTATCTCCATCTGGCTACCATCAACCTCCGCCCCCACGGATACCTCATGGGTTGAGCCCACCATTAGCCCCACCGACAGTGTTGCCTCTACTTCGTTAACTATAGATGAACCACAATCTCCTCATTTATCTTCCTCTATACCACCTACCACCTACCACCATACCACCCCCTCCCCCACCACCTCCCACCCGCACTCATCCCATGATCACACGTTCTCAACATGGTATTTTCAAACCAAAAACCTTTACTTCTCATTATCCTATTGCTTTATCTTCTTCTCTTCCCTTGAAGCCAACGTGCTACACTCAAGCTTCCAAATCACCTGAATGGCAAAAAGCTATGGATGAGGAATTTAATTCCTTACAAGAACAACACACTTGGTCCCTTGCGCCATTTAATCCAACCATGAACGTCGTCGGCTGCAAATGGGTTTATCGGATAAAACAAAACCTAGACGGCACCATTAGTCGCTACAAAGCTCGCCTCATAGCAAAAGGATTTCACCAACAACCTGGCATTGACTTTGTGGATACTTTTAGTCCTGTTGTAAAGCATACTACTATTCGGGTCATTCTTACATTGGCAGTCACTTATGGATGGGCAATTCAACAACTTGATGTTGAATGTGCATTTTTACACGGTGATCTCCAGGAAACTGTATATATGGCTCAACCACTAGGCTATGTTGATCCTACTACTCCTCATTCTGTTTGCTTAATGCACAAATCCATCTATGGTCTACGGCAAGCACCTCACGCTTGGTTTGAAAAATTTATATTCAAGCTCTAAGAAAGAACCTTATGGGGCCTAACGATGGAAAATACAACTAAGATAAGAACGCTAGCCACTTAAGGACCAAAATCCAAAACAACTTGAAAACAGTTTTGTTAGCAAAATGGAGTACTATAAGGAGGAGCTGATGTGGGAGGAGGTGCAAAGTACGAAGGCACCTGAGGAGCCGAAGAAGCTACATATGGCGGTGCAGACAGTGCACAGCTTGCTTCCGATTTTTACAATAGCACAAGCACAATATTGTTCAGAATCCACTACAGAATGATCATCGTAAATGGTCATGATAATGTTCTATACCAGAGGCAGCGGCAATGCGCCAGAGAATGCAACGGATCTGAGCTTGCTGAACACAAACGACAAATCGGAGCCGCTGACGAGACTCCTGGAGGGCACGACAGAGGCGATGCACCGGAGAATGCAGCAGATTGGAAGCAAAGGCGAGAGAGAGTGAATTAAAGGAGAGAAGGGGGGGAGTCTTCTTCGTTCCTCACGAGCGTCGTTCCTCACGAGAGGGAGACTCAACAATTTGAAATATTAGAGAGAGAATTTTAAGATCTTTCCCAGTGGGACCACCTGTTGACGTGGCTCCACACGTCACTTATTGGGTGGAGTGGGACTGTGCTCATGTGGTGGAGTGGGACCATTTAATAACTTCTCAATGAAAATAAGATAAATATAGAGAGTAGGGTTAAGGTACATTGAAAGTACCAAAACTTCTGAAAGTTACATTTGAGCGCAAAAATGAGAAAAGAATGGAACATTTAATTGTCAATGACGAAAATTTCTTACAAAATTGCTAATGTGGCATTTTTCGATGAGTTAAATGCAAAATGAAATGTAAAATGAAATTGTTTTTTGTGTTGACGTGACTATATGAGCCCAAACAATATCATTTTGTCTCTAGATTCGAATTTTAATATAAATAATAATAAAATAAATTTAAAGAACTAAATTAATTTTTTTTTTTAAAGTAATAGCACTATGTTCAGCAAGGGCCTACATAACTCTCATCGCCATTGTCACCCCACCATCATCGGCAAGGGCTAGCGACGATGGGGGAAGGGTTGGCCAAGGTTGCGCCGATTGCCGATGAGGGTCGCCATCCCTTGCCTGAGAGCTTGCGTGCCAACGGTTGATGGTGGGGGCCAACAAGGATCTAGGGGAGGTCAACAACTCTCGCCTATGTTTGGGCAAGGGCTTGTAGGCCCTTGGTGCTGGTTGGCTAGGGTTGCTGACTCTACCCGAGGGTTGACAACCCTAACCAATGCTCCCCCACCATCGCTGGCCCTTGCCGACAATGTTGGGGGCAACAATGGTGAGGGCTGCGTAGGCCCTTGCCAAAGGCTATGTGGGCCCTCACCAAACACTACACCTTTTTCTTAATTTTGGTTCTTTTAATTTATTTTAATTAATATATGCATTAAAATTTTATTTTTGGGACAAAATGATATCGTTTTGCATTCTCATTGTTGAGTCAACTTTCCAACATGCCACATAGACCACTTATATTATTAAAAATATGCCACATCATATTTCTGACCACCTTCACCAAACTTGACATTTAAATGTCCCAATTTAAAATAAAAAAATAAAAATTGACACTTAAGTGTACTTTTTATCAATTTTGACACTTAAAGATCTACTTGTGCCAAATTTTGGCACTCACACAGTCCTTTAGCCTAGAGAGTAAAACATTGCAAAGCTCTTTATATGACCCCAACCAAAGAAGACTTCATCCCAGAGACTTAACGACTTCGTACGTTGCAAAGCAGTGCGAGCTTCTCGGAGACGAGAGACTGAGGAGCACTGCAAGGACGTGGAGGCGGAGCCAAATTATTTATCTTCTGGTGCGGATTAGGCTTCCAACGACCGAAAAAAAAAAAAAAAAAATGAAGCTGAAGGCGACGCTCAAATAATGCCAAAACTTCAACTGAGGCTGACGAGGAAGAGATCTCAAGAATTAGGTTACACACACTGATACAATCTCCACAAATAAGAAAGAATAAAAAGGGCAACTAGACAATCAGCCCCACCAAGAAAGAATAAATCAGGTGGGGAAGCTTGTAATGTCAGTTCCATAGAAATAACATGTATTCATTCCTTCCTTGCATGAACTGTCCGCGTGCATGAAAACATGGCAAAAAGACCGGTTGCAAATATCTTCCAATGTCGTTGTGAAATACGATTCTTGTCTTGTGTTCTTATACCGTGACGAGTTTCTTTAGAGACGACACTTAAAAAATGTGTATGGCATCATGCAGACAATTCAGCATTGGTTTATGTTAATGCTCTGATGTTGCTCAGTTGGTGTTTGAGAGGTTGAATTGTTTGAATGACGCTAAGGTGGTCTTGGCGCAGCTGAGTTGTTTGCACGACGTTGTGCAGGTTGTTGATTGTAGTCTCTGAAGAAACACGGGATTACAACATGACAATATTCGGGTTTCACAACGACATTAGAAGCTCTTCTCCACAGTTTTCTTGTCGACCCGACCAATGCAAGGCTATCGACCTCTATCTCAAGAGGAAGGCGATGGAAACAGCACCCAAACCTGAAGTCATGCCATAATAACATATGGAACCACCATTAGGAGAGAGAGAATGGCAAAATTAGGACATGAAAATTAGAGGTTGGGAAGATGAAACAAGCTTAAAATGGATATGCATATGAAGGAGTCTAGGAGCCTATGGGGTTTGAAAGAATGATATGTGAACCTACATACCAACTCATTTCGTATAGGTTCATATATGCTATTAACTTGTAATGTATATAAGTAAAGTGCAATCCTATCATTAATTAGGTCATTTGTTTTATTAGTATGTGCAATTTATATAAGAAACTCAAATCCTATCATTGATTGGTTATGTTATATTATTTGAATGTAAGGTATGTGTAAGTAAACTAGAATCCCATCATTAGTTAGGGATTTATTTTGCTTGTATTTGTATAATTTATACAAGTAAATTGAAATCATTTCACTGGTAAGGTTTTACATTGTTATTTGACCGAACAAAAACCCTTGGAAAATTCCTTTTCTGTCAAGGTGAAACCTACACGGGTCCATCATCTATTATATTTATTATTTTTGCTATTATAAATTTAAAATTAAGAAAAAATAAAGAGAATATATCTTGAGATACATTTGTAAATAACAATACTTATCCATTTATATATTCTTTACATAAAAGTACAATGAATGACCTAATTATGTTTTGCTACTAAACAATAGTATTTAGGTTTAGTTATATTGAACTAGCACGTAAATATGTACAAATTAACTCTAAAAAGTCCAACTTTAAGGTTACACGGATATCTGATTTAAAATGTCTCTGAAATTTAAAACAATAAAATATCTTCAAATAAACAAATTTCTTCTATTGATTCATATCGAGGAATCGAAAGGTGGATTTTGTAGAGCATATATATCTTGCTACTTAGAATAATAGAAATGGAAAAATTAGTAAATAAAAGACTAAATATTCATAGATACACATGACAAAATACTCCTAATAAATTTGAAGTGCATAAGTAGGAAAAGAAAAAGATTTGAAAAGTATGTCTGTTACATCCTCATTGTGTTTTAGAAGTCGATGGTTTTGCTGTTCCATGATCTGTTACGTGTCGACTAAACTATTTTTCTTCTTACCACCACCAGCCCTGGAGGCAATATTCTTAGGGGTTTCCTGGTGCATGGATGACAATAATTTACAATTTGTATAAGTGATATATACGTATCATAAAATGTACAATCCAAGGAAGAAATGGAATCCTTAGGATAGCATATACACACTATAAAAGGAACACAAATATGCACTCTGCCCGAAAATATGTACCCCTCTCGATCTAGCATGGAGGGCAAACTTCATCCTTCCAATTAAAATTTATACAACTCTCTCCCAAAATTACAGACATGATCCATTTTTTAAGGAAAGGAAAGCATCAACTTGTTTCCAACTACAGGCAAAAACAGCATCAACAAGTCAGGACTTGCTCAATGAATAGGGTTCTTACATTCACCATCATTTAGATCCATGTCGGGAGGCAGACAACTCTCAATGGTTGTTTGAAGTTCCTCAAACCCAGGACCATGGTTGGCATTTTAAAGCTGCCACAGAACCTGGGCTGGGGATTTACAGAGACTTGTGTAGAGAATGTCTTAGGCTTGAATGCCAGATTGGGGGATTGAAGTGTGCATTTGCTTCCCTGTCATCCAGTGCAATTACAGTAGTTAATCAGGCTGAAACTCTTAACAGATCTGTATAAGCACACTAGCGCTTTTGTTTATCTAATTGATTTCATGAACAGGGTGATGCAACACCATTAGCACATCAGTAAAGTTATATTAGAGTAATCGGGCATAAGCAACAGGGGCATGTCAACATACTACCTTTGACTTACAGTACTATCACCAAAAGTTTAAAATGATCACAAAGATTTGAAAATTTGTGCTCCATTAGGGCAATCAATGGCTTACGAAGTGAGTTAAAGAGACTACTATTCATCCATCATAAGAAGCATTTGAAGACATCTCTTCGCTAGAGCAATGTGTGATATTACACCTTCGCATACGTTAAAAGAAGGAAAATTCCAGGTGCTCAGTCCTCAAAGATATCAAGATGACATACCTTCCTCTTAGCAGGTACAGACAGATTCTTAGCTGGCTTAAAGAAGGATTCTAACCTGTAGAAAATAAATGAAAGGAATCACTGGATAAGAGAAAGTGCATTTTGGAAGTCACTTTCATTTGTTCAAGCTTTAGTTACCGGCCTTGTGATGACTCATCCTTAGCTGCCTTAATCTTCTCTATCGCCTGATACACATGGTAAAACAACATTGAAAACATGTATGCTCTCTCCTCCAGAGGAAAAGAAGCAACTTCCTCCGGTAGGCAACTGACCAACACATTACTGAAGATAAAAGCCATACCTTCGTCACTCTGTCAATGTTGAACCCATTCTCATTCACAAGAAAGGAAATTAAGCCCTTGAAAGGGAAATAATGATCAGTTAGGAAACAAGTCAAAAATTCAAAAAGTGAAATGTTGCAAGTAAATCCCAACATGAAAACGGCTAACCTCCTCATTTGGAGCAGTCCATTTTATCTCTTCTGTAGAAACTATTGGTTCCTTGAAAAGCAGTCGAGCTTCGCTGTAGGGCCAATTATCTGGTACCTGATACCTATTCAAAAAACAAGCAAACATTTCCTTAAGAAGGACAACCAAACTGAATGAAGACTTCCAAGTAATGCAAAGAACCTCTGGGTCTTAAGGATAGAGAAACGATATGATTTTGTTCAAGTAAGATGAAGGAACAGACAAAGCAGACATCAGAATAGATAAAAGTATTGTAGTAAATCAACACATGAAATAGCATGGCCAATGCACTGATTGACAGCCCAAATCTATTGGTGGCAATGGATCTTTCAGTTTCAAATTGTTGACCACATATTTCCACGCCAGCTGAGTTTGAGAGATAATTCTTTTAAGTCAAGGAATTCAGCAGCCAAGACTATTACAGTGAGAAACGTTCCTGCCTAATTTTGCTTACAAGTCAGGGGACAAGATAAGAGCATAAGAAGCACCTCTGCTTGTTTATATTCTCTAGTACGTTTTCTATGGAACCATGTCGACGGATAAGCTTAAGAGCAGTCAGCCCTCCAATACCTGATAAATTTATTCCAAAGTAAAGCCACTGAAATCATCAAGCTAAAAAATACGAGAGAGAAAAATGATATGCGAGAGCATAAAACAGTTAACAGAGCACTGCAACAATATCACATCTACCTCGAATGCTTTCACAATAATCACATCCAGAGAGAATGCACAGGTCAATGAATTGATCCATATCCAGATCCATCTCCTCCAAGATCTAAAAGTCAGGAAAGTGAGAAAAAAATTTAAGCAATCACAATGAATAAACTTTTCTAATTACCTTGGAAATTTCAAATTCCATGACTGGAACTTTTCTTGAGCTGGGATCCATTAAATGGCGAAGAAATTTAGGAGCTCCAAAAGTAAGGGAATCCATGTCTTCAGAAGCAACCGCATAAACCTGGAAAACAAATATTACAGCTAAAGCACCATTTATGGTAGATGAATTCTGGTTAGCACACAACAATTAAGCAATGATAGGAATTCAAAATCAGTGAAAATTCCTTGGACAAAGGGCTTAGTAAAGAACATACCAAATGTACATGGAGAAGAAGACATTAGACAAGTGAACAAGCATATGTGTGAGTGAAAAAGGAAATTAAATCATGTTTAAATAGTGTTAAACGATTGGTTATCATGGGAAAACAATGAACAATTCTAAATCAGAAGACAATCAAATGGGAAGATACTTGCCTTTCCAGCTTTGCAAAGTGCAGCACATTGTGCCTCTGCTTCTGAAGGAGCCTAAAGTACAAAAACTGAAATTGGTATCTGAACTTTTTGTTAGAAATAAAAAGAACAAACTTTTCAGACAGAATAGTAACCTCAACTACTGGGACACCAATAAGCCTTAATAGTCTTTTGCACTCTTCATTGTGCTGTTGCGTCACCTGCAAGAGTATCAAAGCCATGTACCATGAGTGCACACACATCCAGTTAGCTAAGTAGATAGGTTTTTCTGGAAAACAGAGACAAGATCAAACTTCACATCAAATAAGACAAAAATATCGCACCGTAAGGAAACCAAAACGAGACCAACCTTCACAGTTCTTTTACTGAATTTCTCTATGTCTTCCTTGTTCTGAGACTGCATACACAATAAATACAGAGCTCACTGAGCATTTTTGTACTCTGTGTTTCTGGGTGCTTGTGTGTGTGAGAAAGAGAGAGAGAGAGAGATGCATATACCGCAATGGCTACTGCCAACTCCTCAGAGGCAGCTGCCCTCTTCGAAAAACTGCTCAGAAACATGTTCATAGATAATTCCAAAAAATAGAAAAGAAAAGGCTACATAGTAATAAAGTACCGTTTTGCCAGCTCTTGCTTCTTCAAATCAGGAGGTGGACCATCAAATACGTAGCTATCATAACAACAGCAAAACATAATTCAGAGAAGCACGAGCTTCATTCTTCTAGCATTATATCCCAATGAAAACAAGGGAGGTAAAGAAAAAAAGTTTACACTGGCTTTATGCCTGCCTCCAACAGCCTAATTGTCCGGTAAAGCATGCCTTGCAGATGACTGCACGGGAAAGCAGCTCAAACTCAAACACTTTCCAGGCACAAAGATCACATCGAAAGTGGATTTTCATTTTTATGGAGTATTACAATTGCAGTGTACCTGGTGACTTCACCAGCCTCATTGGTGAGCATCTGAGTCCCCTTCCTCCCAACCACAACCTAATCCACCATTCAAAAGAACCAAAAACCCCAACACTCAAAATCCAAATCCCCACCGACAAACCGAAACGCGCAATCGCAGGCATAATCCATAAAGAAGCAACTTAACGAGGAATTGATAGATGATCATGCTGGCATCGACGGCGATCCTCCGGCCGAAGTAGCTCTCGAGCTTCTGCTCCTTCATGGCGTTCGGGGCATTGTCCGCCAGTAGCTTCGTCAGTCCCTATCGAAATCAGTGGACGAGACTCGATGAACAACATATGGAAAATGATCGGATTGAAGGAGACGGAGGTCGAACTGAAACTACCTTGATGCCCATATCGGAGAGAGAGAATTGTTGCGGTGGAAATTGAGGGATGAATTGAATTCTAGGGTTTCGAGCTCTTCCGCTTCCCGCCTAATTTGGAGACCATGGCGTTTGCTGGGGGGTGAAGCGTGGGTCAGTCACGCGACTGGTTTTCTTCAGGTGTCGCGAGTGGATGGGAATGTTGAATTGACACAAGGAAGTCGAAATTAAATCTGCCATTTGATACTAATGACTTCTCATTCCTAGTAATTGAGCGGATGGGAATGTTGAATTCAATTAAATTGATTAATATGGATTGGAGTATTTGAAAGGCCTTTTATCTACTTTATTAATTCAGCCAAGGCATTAGTCTACCTATATGTCTATAGAAAAGAGAAAATGGACTACTATAGTAATTCTTCATGTTTTAGATGAGATATTCGATGGGTCAACCCATGTCGGATTTGAGATATTCGATCGGAACAACCAATCTTGTATTCTCAATGGCTGAGAACCATCATGAGAAAGCTAATTGAATTAAAAATTTGACTAATGTACACAAACACGTTGCTATTTTTTTTCCCAAGAAATAAAGAAATAAAAATGTCACCATATAGGCTCTAATTGCTAGCCACCGCAAGGGCTTTGCAAGGGCCGTTGACCACTACTACTAAAGAACCCAAATCGATGCCATTATTTCTTTCCCTCTTTTTAATTTCTTCTACTTTTGGGGGTTTTCTTTTCTGTTTTGTGTTTGAATTTTTTTATTTTAATGTTTTAGATTTTACGTTTTACTTTTTTCTAATATGGCTCAGCATCATCATCTTTTTCGCTAAACAGAATGTGAAAAAAGCACCTCCTAGGATTCTCGCGTGCGACGTCAGCAAAACTGGGCAAATCATCACCGAAAGGACTAAATCATATCAAATTAGAACATTCAAGATTTTAATTGTATCATTTCAATAAAATAATAATAGTGCCCAACTTGAACTCTGAATGAAACTTAGCTACTCGACATATATGATGGCATAAATTTTAAAAAATACCTTATTTTTCTGACAAATATTTTTTTTGAGAAATGTTTTAACTTTTACTTCAAATCTATATCATCTTACCATTAATTATTATAATTGGTTGATTTTTTTTTTTTTTTGCATGTTGCTAATGTAATTCTCCAATTGAGTTTTCACGACAGCCAAAGCTTTGTAGAAATGATAGTTTATGATGTTTTGGAGCCGTAGAATTTTACGGATCGTGATTTGAACTTATGGTTTACCTAAAACAAAATTTCGAAGTTTCCCGCACGCAATGAATAGTGTGCATCTAGCAGCTTCGGGCCCATATTCCTTCAATTTTTTACTTGATTTTGGATGGTCAAGTTGGGATTCTTGTAGTATGTGTGAATGGCTTTCTACTAACTATAAATGTGTTTAGAACGGGGTTCGGAGGAGAAAGTTGTAGCATAATTAAGTTTTGCACTCAAACTCCGCATTACGAACGGCTTGAATAATTACTTTGGGTATATGATTTGTTAGTACATATGAGTCATTTTGTTAGCATTGAAGTGTAGTTTAGTCATTTCGTAGTGGAGGTAGAGTTTTATTTGATTTTAACATTATTCTTTGGTTATTTGATAAGGCCATGAGTTCGATGATATGAGTATTGTTTGTCTTGTTGTTGTAGGTCATGAGGTGAATGATACTATATATTCTTTGAATTTATAAAACTCATGGTATGAAAATGCTACGGGTTTAATATATATGAGTTATAAAAGGGCATTGTTATTGCACAAAAGCCAAATCGAGCAAATACTACTCTTTGGTTGATTACAAATGTGTAGAAAGTGTGTTATACAAAGTATTATGAAGTAATATATATGAAATTGCTTTGCGACTGGTTTATGAAAATGTTTATGATGATTTGAGTAATGGATGATGGGTTATGTCGCAAATGTTATTTACTTGGTTTATGAGGTTGATTTCTGAATTAATTTTACTGGTATTGGAGGATGGTTTTATGTTCAATATGATTGTGAACCCAGTTATGGGTTTTTGGGTATGTACATTAGGTTTAGGAAATCCTTTTAGGCCGAGCCACTGGCTTTATAAGTGAAGACCTTGCTAAGGGGGGAATATTGATTGCCTTGTCACTAGGTGTTGTGTTGTGGTCATGATAGAGTATTAAGCAATGATTAATCAATGGATGAACTATTGATATGTGATATTTGATGGAAATTATTCAATGAACTTGACCATTGATTCTTGAATTGTGATGGTAATTTAAATAATTTTTCATACTAGTATAAGCCTTGATGATAAGAAATAACTCTTATATAATTCAATATGTATTTTATATATTAATTTGAGTTATGAAGTTTGGCATTACTTTGTATACATATATATTGATTGCTCAATCTACTTAGAAGATATGTATGAGCTGTTATTGCTATTACACTTGTCCTTCAATCTTTTCAGGTTTTTCAGTTAGTGGCGAGTAGAACAAAAGCGCTATTGGTGGAAAACTTTTGGGAGTTTTATTTTTGGGTATGGTTTAGGGAAGTGGTGCTGCTAGTTGTTGGGTTGGCTAAGTTATAATTATATATGTTTTTTTTGGTGGATTATAGAAACTTTGATGTTGTAACCAACCTATTGGTTTATCTCATATGTATATATGGTTTGAGATACATATGTTGATATAAGGTTGTTGATTACATTAGAGGCTGCGACATTCGTGTGGAAGGACGTGTGTCATTTCCATTATTATTGGTTTTTGGGGGTGACAGGTGTTACAATTTTGCTGAAATGAGTTCTGAGGGAGTTTGATGGATTGTTAAGAATAACCCTCTTTTGAGGTGGCACTTGTGCTTGGCATTGGCTCTTTCAAGCTGCACCGATCGCAATTTGGTTTCTCATTTATTATTCATTAGGTTTCAACTTGGGAGTTGCTAGTAACATATTATGGATCGGTGTGGTTTAATACAAAGTCTTATTATTAGAAAGATATATTCAATGAAAAAAGATAGAGTTTGTGTAAATTGTAATATTAAGAAAAAATGCGATTTTCGGTTGAGTTCAATTAATCAAACCAAATCGGAATAAAAAATGATTATTTTTTCATTATTCAAATCGAAATACAAATTGAACCGAAAATATACGAAATTTCGATTGATTCAGTTTTCGATTTCGATTCGGTTTTCTAGTTCGGTTCGACACCCCTAGTGATGAGTGAGCCGTGGTCGAAACGACCTTGCAGCTTCTGTAGCAACCAAGTGGTGAATCGTAGCAAGGCAGTATAGACCATTAAATGTTCGTGAGGTTCGTGAATTTCAGCTTCCTCCCATCTTTTTTTTTTCTTTCTGAATTAAAAGAAATTCCTAAAGCGAAGGTTTGATGTAAAATAATGAGAATGCAAGCCCGTGCGATATTAGTTTTTTGTTTAGGGGTCGAATCCGTCGTCATCAACGGATTCTATCCTTAGTTTCCATGAAATGCGAGAGAGATTCTTAGTGAAAATTTAGGTATCTACGGGAGGGAATCCATCCGCTTCAACCCGTGTCCTGTGCTTGGAAACTTGGAAAAGGCGTGGACAGAAAGGTGGTGAAAAGTACTGGAAGAGAAATAGAGAAAATAAAGGGGCAGAACGGCAGGGGCGAAATTTAAAGTCTGAAAATCCGTCTCAGTGAACCAACCCGAATATTTATAGCTTGAAAGAGACCAGGGTGGGTTTTCGAGCTTTATTGTGCATATTTCTTCGCACTGCGTAGCCTGAAAATAGCTCAGCTCCATTGCTGCTGTTGTTGTTGTTATTATTAATTTTAATTTTAATTTTTTAATTAAAAAAATTCACTACCCTTCTGGCCTAGCCCTACCCGAACATTAAAAGCCCGACATAAAATGTTGATGGGCTAGATAGTCCATTTTGCCTGGGTCCAATCTTTTCTTCGGGCTCGAAAATTCCAGGCCTGAAAGTTCGGGCCAAGGTAAAAATTGGCTACAAGCCCGACCAGGCCCGCCATTCTTTGGGCCCCACTTCCCTTCTTTTACGTGATATTTCCATTATTTCTCATTTTTCTTTTAATGGACAATAATGTCTTTTTACTCATTCACACTTTCTTCACCTTCATTTTCCCACTCTTTTCGAACAGAATATAGTCATTTATCATAGTTTCTTCACTTTCATTTTCCGAACAACTTTATTTTCTTCACCCATATTTTTTCACCTCCCAAATTCTTTTTTTACTGAACATAGTGTTGGTAGATTTGATTTAGGTTGCGCTAGTAGACATGCACTTTATTTTCTTCACCGCATTTTTTTTCATTCCATAGAAAATTTAAGCAGAATGGATTTCAAACAACTGAAATAAATAATTATAATAATGGAAAGCTGCAACCAATTTCATTGTAATAGGAGACATTAGCGAAAAATATTCATTTATTGAATAAGTTATACTTCTAGTTATCAACAATTATGAATAAGATACATTATATCTTTTTTCTACTTTCTTGTTTGCTTCAATTCACATTAAATATGTCTCATAAATTTTACTATCATAATTTGATTGCAAATAGGCCATATTATTAAAAATACATCTGATAATACTTTTTTATCCATTTTTTTTTTCAGTTTAAACTCAATAAAAGATAGAATTTTAGAGATCATAAATCAATGATTTAAAATTCGTCGATCAAATATGGGCCGCATGGCTAACCATGCCATATCTTTTGTGACGATTGTTATCATATACACTGCTATACAAGTTAGGAGTTAGCACTTAGTTCTTTAAAAATTGAGATATTTTTAAAAAAACGTTTAAAGATACTTTTGTTGCGTTATGATACTTTACTACTACCAAGCTTGGTACTAGTGGCCCTAGACTTCATGCCAATTAGGGAAACAAAAGGAAGGTAACAAAAATATCATAACGCAAGTCAGGAGTTGGTACTTAAATCTTTAAAAATTGAGATTGTGGTCCCTAAAGTTATTCACATATGTGATTTGGGTTCTTCATCATCGGGTTTGTCAAACATTGGCCATGGTTTTTGCACATAAGGAAGTTACCCATGAGATAGTTTTGTACCCCTGTGTAAAAGAGTTCAAAAGTGATCCCATGATATTTTTAAAATTGGATCCCGTGTAAGTATGTCAATTCAAATTAAATGCAAATAACTATTAGGTGAAAAAAAAAACAAGTCAGTACTTATGGCTAAACTACATGACAAGATAATTACGGAGTCTTGACATTATTAATTCGAAGCGACAAAAATGAAATATCTTTGAAACTTAATGATGATCCTACTTTATTGCAAATTAGAGACTATAATTACAAAAAAAAAAGTAATTTTAGAGACAATGAAATCAAAGTCATAAGCTCTGAAAATATTCATAGATATTCCTAAAAGTATCTAAAAGTTGAATGGAGTCGATTGACTTCTAATGTGGCAAACAGTTTCCGTTCTTTTTTTTTTTTTTTTTTGAAGGCCCCACTAGACCAGCGAAGTAAATATGGAAAAAAGAAAAGAAAATAAAATAAAAGAAAATAAATTAATAAAAATTTTGATCTTTTTTTAAATTAGAATATAATTTATGCCAGCACTATCTATGCCACATAGGACGGCTAGCGCTGCTTGGACCGTCATGTCAGTTATTTCCGATCAAAATTAGATAAATCCATATTGACAATTTCTTAAAATATTTAGGACTAGGTTGGGAAATTCCCAAAAAATTTAGAACTAAATTAGCACAATTGAAATGTTTATAAGTGAATTGATCATCGTACAATAGGTTTAGGACTTTTTAGACCATTTTCACCATAATCTTGCGTTCAATAGTTACATGATAGTAACCATTACCATGTACGCTATTAGTTCAATTAAGAGTTATTTAAAGTCAATAGACAAATTGAAGAGTTCAATATATATCAAATATACGTAGTGTTGTCCGACTTTTAAAATTTCTAAATCGCCTAAGAAACATTGTGAGAACCATATACCGAGTCTCACTAGAAAACACAAGTTTCCATATTTTCAATGGAAATTTCCAAACTGTATTTAGTTTTAGGGTTAATACCCTGAAAAACCCCAAACTGGTACATTTGTGACAAATCTACCCCAAACTATTTTTTTTACCATGAAAAACCCCAAACTGGTAAACTTGTGACAAATTTACCCCGACTGATTATAAAAAATCCTAAACTAGTACATTTATGACAAATTTACCCCAAACTAATTTATTCGACTGCAAAAAACCCTAAACTGGTAAATTTGTGACAAATATACCCTATGCTAAATTGGATTAATACCACAAAAAAATCATAAAAATTGTAAACTATGACAAACGGAGCATAAAATCCTAAATTGGTATACCGGTTAGCTGTCATGTGTCATTTAACTTAATAATTTGAGAATAAAATTTAACGAAAACTAACATAGGGTAAATTTGTCACAAGTGTACCAATTTGAGATAAATTTGTCAAAGGTATACTAGTTTGAAGTTTTGGTGGTCGAAAAAATAGTTTGGGGTAAATTTGTCACAAGTGTAC
Organism: Eucalyptus sideroxylon x Eucalyptus melliodora; assembly: GCA_016097485.1. Classification (NCBI taxonomy): domain Eukaryota; kingdom Viridiplantae; phylum Streptophyta; class Magnoliopsida; order Myrtales; family Myrtaceae; genus Eucalyptus; species Eucalyptus sideroxylon x Eucalyptus melliodora. The sequence goes on from CM027825.1 coordinate 25,596,279, forward strand.
CAGTTTAGGGTTTTTCAGGGTATTAACTCTTAGTTTTATCCATCGTGTCACTTATAAATTAAATCCATACAACATCTAATGATAAATGCAGGTCTCCTGTCACACCTTAATCACAATCCAAGTGCTTGTAAGCACAATAACCTCTAGAGATAGATAGGTATGCCATCACGTGTGTTGACCTCGCGAGTTGGTGATCAACTTTCATTCACGCACCATCGAGGAAAATCAGGGGAAGAACTAGAAGCACTCCAAGGTTGAACGTCGACCATAGTCTTTTTTTTTTTTTTTTTCAAAAAAATTTTGAGGAGGCTTTGTATCCCTTTTTTTGGTTGGCAAGAAGGAATTTGCAAAATGAATCTAAATAAGTAAGATGGTGAAAAACTTTGGCTTGAATTCATATCAGTAGTATTGGTTGGGAGAGTGGTGGCATCCAGAATGGAGATAAGCAGCATGGTGGGGAGAGAGAAAAAGAAAAAAAATGACATAGTAGACGAGAATGTGTCTTATGTGAATACTTCCAACATTTGAGTGCCAATTAAGATGACATACATTTCACACGAATAATGTTGATCGATCAATTAGACAACGTCAATCGTGTGATAGGCACATGAAATTTATGTCTGTCTTAGAGGGGTAGTTTAAACTTTTACTTTAAATTTTTTGCCTAAAAGTGAACATTGCTGCAAATATCAAAGCTTCATAACCGATTTTTGATATAGATAAAAAGTTTGAGAGGTTTTTTGAATTTTTCTCTAATGCGATCAAATCCAAGAAAAGCTCAAAAATAAATAAAAAAACCTTCTTGTGCTATCCTGATTTTTGTGCTGTCACTTTTGTAGCTTTGTCATCAGGTTTCAAATTTTAAATTTGTTATCAAATAAATGGGAAAAGGAAACTTCTACGATGGCAAGCGACTGTTTGAATACTGACATTCTGAAAATTGCGTGAATCAAGGTGATCGATTCGTCTTTACAGGAAACTCACTTTTCAATTGCTCCGAAGAAAACTCACATATCTGATGAAGTTTTTTTTAATGTAACTTAGAAGAAGATGGACAATATTCATTTGGCTCTTCCGGGAATTAGCATCTGCTTCTCTTTTTCTTCCCAAGACCAACGTCAAAAGTTAATGTAGTCAACCATAAATTATATCCGAGATGTTAAATATTTAGTTATTCTTCTCATTTGCCATTTCTGTCACAATTGCAAGAAGTTTCCATGATCGTTCAAGTGTTGGCTGCATTCAAAAGACACGCATGAAGTGTCGAGAAACATTGAACCGGTGCAACAAGATTATAACTACTACTACTACTACTACTACTAATAATAATAATAATAATAATAATAATAATAATCTGATGATGGTAATGCATAAGTACATCCATACACTAAAGTTGTCTTCCTACCTAATTATGATTGTGAAATTGCAATAATAGTGTAGTAGTTGAGCTTTTACGATAAGTTAGTTAATCTAATTAAATAGGCAACTATTGATTCTTAACCTGCTGGTGAATGTCGCTATCCTACATGTTACCTCGCCAGAAGATATGACAATGATCAACAATTACACGATAATAAAGGACCAAATAATGAAAGATCAAGACAAATAATTAGTGGCTAGTGAGTCAGACTTCTTTATTTTTATTTTTCTGTCTTTCGAGTATTGGCTGTATTTGGAAAAACATTGAATCAGTTCAGCCAGATTACAACTAATAATAATATTATAAAGAAAAAGACACTAGAAGTATCATAACTTTAATTTGATGTTCATTTTGTGCCAATTTTTTTTTTTTTTGATAGATCACTCAAATGCCAAATCAGAAAACAAACAATTACTTAAGTGCCTCTAGCGACAAATTTTGACCAAAAGTCCTATGTGACTTTTTAAATAAAAATTTGATTCATACATGGCTTTTTTTTATATTAAAAAGAAGTCCAACATGGACTATGAGGTGGCTAGTCTTGACTTAAACAATGCCGAACTGAGTCATACTCATACTCTCTTTCTCTCTCTCGATCAACTCGCTCAATTGGCATGAGAAATACTTAGGCTTTTGCTGCATGGAGGGAATAATTTGGGGCTTATTGACAGGGGATGAATCTCGTAACAAGGAAAATGTGAGTGAATATTATGTTTGGTGAGATGCAATCTTTTATTGGGATTCGACCTTCTCCAAGTTGTTCTTCTTGGACTTCTAAGAGCACAAAAGAACAGTGATAATTACCTCCCTCTCGGCTTTGTTGGAACAAATTTGAGTCGCTTCTCCCGCTCCTCTCCAGTGTAAGATTTCGCTTTTAATTTTGTGGTTTTCGAATTAGGATTTTCAAATTGGGGGAAATGGCTTGATTTGTCCGATTAAGGTTTATATTTGGGGCAAAACATGCAGGCGACATCATTTAGAGCTATTAATGCTACTGGGGCATGCCGGTGAGTCATACTGATCAGAGAAATTAATAAAATAATGCTATGTCGAATTTCTGGTATCCTAAATTAGAGTTAGCATCTAGGTGATTGTTTTGTTTAAAGTTGCACTTAAGTCTTTCTATGAAAAGTTTTGGCATCGAAATAAAAGTCGTATGAAAATTATGTCGCTTCTAAAGTCTTTTTCCCAATAATCTAATGATGGTATTGCGCAAGCACGTAAATAAACAGGAGTTATCTTCCTACCCAATTCTGTTTTTTAAGTTGAAATGATATTATAGGGGTTGTGCTTTCAAGATAGATCAATTAATTTATTTAATAGCCAATTTCTCTGTCATTATCCATAACCAATATTTAAAAGGCAATTATTGATTCTTAATCATAGAGAGAATGTCACTGTCCTAAAGTTGCATCCATTTTACCTAGTTGGAAGATATAACAACGACCAAGGTTTACACCATAATAATAGACCGAAAGAAATAGTTATAATTAGCGACTTGTGACAATGACATTAATTTGTCTTTACTCATGCAAATCATACTTGTAAGTATCCTCGGCATGGATCGATATGAAATGAAAGTGAGACAAAATCTTATCATGATTGGCCGGCAAAAAAATAAACTCCATTTATGGTTCTTTAGAATTTATTAACGAGATAATCTAGTTGGCATAAAGAAGCCTTGTTGCAATGTATTAGCAATCTTTGATGATGTGTTTTTAATTGAACAGTTACACTAAATATTTTAATAGCGGATCGTAACCTTGTTCTATTATTTAGCATTTCTTTTAACAATCGACCAGAATTTTTTGAACAATTTAGCAAACCGCGTATCATCTTTATCCAACTAATTATTTCTCGATTTTTCTTTGTGATAGAGGATAATAATTATCTGTATGTTTCCACGTGCAATTACCAAATACAATTACCCAGCAATACGCAGAAGAGGAAGACCGTGTTTTCTCATTTTCACACGTGCAACAACCAAAGATATCTACTAATAAATGGATAAGCACAACAATTAAGAGGAAGACGAATTGCTTGTTCTAGGGGAAATTAAAATTTTTCTTGTGAAGGACACGTAGAATGTGCTGCTATAGTGGAAAACAGTTATGCAGTAACATTCATCTGCTATCAAATAAGGAGATAGAAGATACGCAAAATAGATTTAGAGTGGTTCGGTCTTTTACTTGACTTACTCCACTCTCCTAGCTCTAACAGCCACAACAAGGTTGGAGTCCACTATGTAATCCTCAAAGTGTTGTTTCTACAGGAAGCTTGATTAGATGATTCTATAAACTCACTCTCGCAACACAAACTCTCTTCCCTTATTATAGGCATACAGACTTATACAGAGAAATATTATCAGAATTATATAGCTTCTACACACAAGAATAACATGAAAATGAATTCTTGGAGAATAAATTAATTTTTGCTCGTTTTCCCCCAACTCTACTACTTTCCTTAGGTTGAGTTGGGAGAAGAAATGGAAAGTGTAACTAAACAATCAAGATGGTGGAAACCTTTGATTTACCAACAACTAATTGACATGGTGGGGACACGTGACACGATAAGCCAATGAAAAGTGAGTATTTCTAACATTCAATTGTCAATTAGGATGGCAAACATATTGCATAGGCAATGTGGATTGATTAATTACACCACATCAATTGTATGACCGGCAATAAAATACATATCCGTAGTAGAGGTGAAGTTTAATCTTTTAATTAACGATCATCCTCTAAAGTGAACTTTACGAAAAGTGAGAAGCGCAATTGATATAGATAGAGAGTTTGAGAGGGTTTTTAAAATTTTCTTTAATCATTGCTCCAATTTTCTTTATCGACTATCTTTATTTCACTTTATATCCTCTATTTTCAAAACTAGGAATTTATGTTTTTGTGCTGTCACTTTTGTAATGTTGTTATTAGCCTTCAGATTTTAGTTTGTTATTGTTGGGATATAATACGCGGAAACGACAGGATCTTACAATTTACGTCAACGCGAAATCACCAGAGAAATAAACGAGAAAAATAAGGACATCAGAAATTTACGTGGTTCGGTCCGAGTATCGGTACCTACGTCTACGTAAAGAGCCAAGCACAAATAATCCACTATAATAGGAGAATCAAAGTTTACAATTACTTATATACTCAAGTGTTTCCCACACCTAGATTTAACCCCAAACTCGAAGAGTTTATAAATAAATAACTCACTTGGGCATAAACTCACGGCACAAAATTACCGCGTTTAAGCTCAAAATAGAAACACTCTATATACGCTGAAAAATAAGAACTCTAGCGTCCTTTTCTTCTCTTTACGTATGTATGGCTTCGCTTCTCTTCAAAGGCTTCGAACGGCTTCTCTTTCTCTCGTATGGGTGCAGCAGCCGCGCTCCTCCTTGGACGTTTTCTTTATATATATATATGCGTGTTGACCTGGGCCCACCTCCCTTTTGGCTCTACGTGCGGGGTTCTTTCCTTTCTTATCATCAGCCAAAAGAAACACAAATATCGTGTGTGTGTGCACCCAAAGTCAAACTTTTGACCTTGGGCCCCACCACTTCTTCGTAGGCTTCTCGTGCAAGCTTTCCTACGTGCGCGCGTCTCTCTCTCCTCGACGTGAAAAGAAGAAACTTGCACGAATTCAAGTCCTCTGTATAAAAGAGGAAACTTGCTCCTTTTATTTAATTTTCCTCCTTTGTACAGCCATTAGGAGTCCAAGAAAATAAGGGCATTTTCGTCCAATTTAAAATTTATTTGGAAAATCATTATCAACAAATTCAGTTTAACAAATTGTTATTTAAATTCAAACTCGAGACATTAATTTAACAATTCTCTACCTTGGCTCGATGTTTGAAGCCAAGTTATAGTACTTTTCATTCATGCTGCGCTCCCAACGCTCCAACAGACACTCACTCTTCACAAACGCCAATAGAGCTCAAGCATAGCTTGAGCTTCGCCAAAGGAACAGACTTAGTCATCATATCTGCTGGGTTATCTGCTATAGCAATCTTTTTAACAATAACATTACCCTTAACTAAGATATCTCGGATAAAGTGGTATCTGATATTGATATACTTTGTTCGTTTGAGATAAATTGGATTATATGACAAATATATCGCACATTGGTTATCATAGTGTATATTCATACTTTTTTGTTCTAACCCAAAGTCCGAGAGCAAATTTTGTAACCATATCACCTCATTCGCTACAAAGGTTAGTGCCATGTATTCTGCCTTAGTCGAAGACAAGGCAATGTGATCTTGTAAGGACGCTTTCCAACTAACTACACTACCTGCTAGCGTAAACATGTACCCTACTAAAGATCTGCAATCATCCAAGTTACGGGCGTGATCTAAATCCACAAAACCAGTAGTCTCATTGCCATTGCTGTCCTTTCGATACATTATACCTACGTCTGTTGTTCCCTTCAAATATATGAGAATATATCCACGTCTGTTGTTAAATATCTTTTTAACAATAACATTACCCTTAGTTAAGACATCTCGAATGAAGTGGTACATATACTTTGTTCGCTCGTGATAAACTGGATTATATGTCAAATATATCACACCTTAGTTATCACAAAGGTGTATATCCATACTTTTCTGTTCTAACCCAAAGTTTGAAAGCAAATTTTGTAACCATATCGCCTCATTCGCTACAAAGGTTAGTGACATGTATTCTGCCTTAGTAAAAAACAAGGTAATGTGATCCTGTAAGGACGCTTTCCAACTAACTACACCACCCGCTAGTGTAAACACGTATCCTGCTAAAGACCTGCAATCATCCAAGTTACCGGCGTGATCTAAATCCACAAAACTAGTGATCTCAATACCATTGCTATCCCTTCGGTACATTATACCCACGTCTGTTGTCCTCTTCAAATATTTGAGGATCCACTTCACAGCTTCCCAATGAGCTTTACCAAGATGCTTCATATAGCGACTAACCATGCTCACAGCTTGTGAAATATCAGGCCCAGTGCACACCATAGCATACATAATACTATTCACGACACTAGAATAAGAAACACGGGACATATGCTCCCCCTCCTCTTTAGTCTATGGTAATAAATTATCTGAAGGTTTAAAGTGCTTCGCTAAAGGTGTATTTACGGATTTTGTCGATTGCATATTAAAACGTGCCACGATATTCTCAATATATTTCTTCTAAGATAGATGTAAAACTCCTGCAGTCTTGTCATGCAAAATCTCCATACCCAAAATTTTCTTTACAACACCTAAATCTTTCACCTCAAATTCAGCATTTAATTGCCTCTTCAATACATTAATATTAAACATATTCTTAGTTGCTATCAGCATATTATCAACATATAATAGAAGATAAATCAAAGAACCATTATCCAATCTCTTAAAGTAAACGCAGCTATCCATTTGACTTTTTGAATAGTTTTGACTAGTCATAAAGTATCAAAACGTTTATACCACTGTCTAAGATATTATTTCAACCCATATAAATATTTCTTCAACAATCAAACATGATCTTCCTTATCTAGAATAGCAAATCCCTCTAGTTGCTTCATGTAAATCTGTTCCTCCAACTCACTGTGAAGAAATGCAGTTTTCACATCTAGTTGCTCTAACTCGAGATCTTGCGAAACAACTAAGGCAACTAAAACACGAATTGAAGTATTTCTTACCACATGAGAGAACACCTCATTGTAGTCAATGCCCTCATGCTATGTTATATCCCTTCGCCACAAGTCTTGTCTTATACCTCGCTGCCTCGACATCGAGAATGCCCTCTTTTCATTTGATGACCCATTTACTTTCGACAATCTTTTGGCTCTTGGGTACTTTGACCAACTCCCATGTTCGATTTTGATTGATTGATTCCATCTCTTTACTCATAGCCCCATAGCCACTGTGATGACTCCAAACTAGCCATCGCCTCAGAGTAAGACGAAAGCTCATCTGTCTCCACCTCATCACTTACAGTCAATGCATAAGCAATATTTGTATAACCATAACATACCGGCGATTTAATTTGCCTTCTCTATCTATCTGCGGCTATAGTGTGATGCGACTTTGCTGGTTGTTCACTATCACCGACTTCAGGAACTGCAGCTTCATTTACAATCTCAACTTTAGTTCCCTTTGAGGTCTCTAGAGTCTCTACCTGAAGCTTCACCTCACTAATGACACCATGATTTGTCTTCTCTATTGGTTGTGTCTTAGAAATCATCTGTTGAAATATTACAGTCTCATAAAAAATCACATATCTACTGATTAGAAAATCGGATGATTTGGGATCGGTACACCACAGCTGGTAGTCTTTCACCCCATGTGCATAACCCAAAAATATGTACTCTTCGCCCTCAGCTTAAGCTTATCATCACTCGTATGAGCATACGCAGAACATCCGAATATACGTAATCCGGAGTAATCAACAGGTTTCCCTGACCATACTTTCTTAGGAGTCTTCCACTTGATAGCAGATGATGGAGATCTATTAACCAGGTAACATGCCATGTTCATTGCTTTGGCCCAAAATTCTTTGCCAAGTTTTGCATGCGAAAGCATGTATCGAGCTCGCTCAAGCAAAATTCTATTTTTCCATTCTGTCACGCTATTTTGTTGTGGTGTCTTAGGTATCGTGTGGTGTCTCACAATACATTTTTTCTTACAGAATTCGGTAAAATCTTTACCATAGAACTCAATGCCATTATCGGTTCTCAAGCACTTGATTTGTTTATCTGACTGCTTCTCAATTAATGCCTTAAATTTCTTGAACTGATCAAACACATCATATTTGTGCTTCAGAAAGTATATCCATACTTTCCTTGAATAATCATCGATAAAAGTTAGCATATATTGGTCACCTCTTTTCGAAGGAACCGAAGACGGGCCCCAGACGTCTGAATGAATATATTCAACTAGTTGTTTGGTCGAATGAATAGCTGTAGTAAACTTAACTTGGTGTTGCTTCCCAAAGATGCAGTGCTCACATAAGTCCAGCTTTCATGTGCTCTAAACGCATATGCTATAATTGAGTCAAGTTAGAATCTGACTCACCTGATGAAATTGCAGTGGTTCTGGTCACGGTCTCTCCTAGTATATGATAGAGAATATTCACTTTCTTCCCATTCATCACTATCATGGCACCTCGAGAGATCTTCTGTACTCCATCTTCAGCGGTGTACCTACACCCAATGTCATCAAGTGTCCCCAGAGAAATAAGGTTTCTCATGAGCTTCGGTACATGCCTCACATTTGTCAATGTGCGCATTACCTCATCGTGCATCCGAATCCGAATTGTCCTTATCCCACAACCTTACATACTGCATTATTTCCCAAAAGAACTTTACCAATATCTGCAGTTTGGTAAGTAGTAAACCAATTCTTATGAGACGTCATATGATAAGAACACCTCGAATCTAGCACCCATTCGTCTCCTAATGAAGTAGTAGTCACACATAAAATAACTTCTACATCACTAGTGCTCCTCTCGACAACATTTGCCACACTGCTTGTGGTATTCGCCTATCGCTTTATTCCTCAACTTTGGACAATCTCTCATGATGTGCCCCTCCTCGTGACACTTAAAGCACTTCATGCGTCCCTTGGACCTTCTATGGCATGAATTTGATCTGTTTTTAGCTCTGCTACTACTAGGCCCTCAATGTTGTTCTCTACCCCAAATCGTTAGTGCTTGCACTACTCCTTACGCCAGACCGTCATTTCGCAACTTTCTCTGCCACTCCTTAGAGAATAAGGTAGACTTTATCTCATTTGAGGAAATAGTAATACGCCCCTACAACAATGAATCAGTAAAGTACTCCCATGACTCTGGTAAAGAGGCTAATAACATCATGTTATATTCTTCATCATCAAGTATCTTACCGACGTTCTTCAGATCCATTATGAGTTTATTAAATTCATTTAGGTGGGTTCGATAGACGTCGGCGCTTGAAATTTTGCCCATAATGCTTTGCGGCATCCTTCTCATTAGCAACCTTTATTAAGACCTCATCCAACAAATTTAACACGATTATGCTATTTGTTTTTTTTCCATTAGCTCTACCCTCTGAGAGGTTTTCATTATAAAAGGCAACTCATCTTCACCATCTAGTGCCTTGGCTAAACCTTGAGTTGTCAATAATGCTCACATCTTGATACTTCATAACATAAAATTGTTGCTTTCATTAAACTTCTCAATTTTAGATTTCTTCTCAGACATAATTGCAGCAACAGTATTTCCAAATAATAATCAAATAAGCAAAAACTCCAAATCACAATTAAGAAATCCAACTCTAAGCTCTGATACTAATTTGTTGGGATATAATACGTTGAAACGATTTGGATCTTGCAATTTACGTCAACGCAAAATCATTAGAGAAATAAACGAGAAAAAATAAGGATACCAGAAATTTACGTGGTTCATCGAGTATCGTCATCTACATCCATGGGAGAGCTGAAGAAAAATAATCCACTATAATCGGAGAATTAGAGTTTAATTACTCACACATTTAAGTATTTCTCATACCTAAATTTAACTTCAAACCCAAAGTGTTTATAAATAAATATTTCACTTGAACATAAACTCACGACACAAAATTACCGTACATTCAAGCTCAAAATAGAAATGCTCTACGTACATCGAAAAATAAGAACTTCAGCGTCTTTTTCTTTTCTTTACGTACATATGGCTTCGCTTTTCTTCAAAGGCTTCGAGCGGCTTCTCTTTCTCTCGTACGGGTGCAGCAGCCGCGCGCCTCCTTGGACGTTTTCTTTTTATATATGTGTTGACTTGGGCTTGGGCCCACCTCCGTTTTGGCTCTACGTGCAGGGTTTTTCCTTTCTTATCATCAGCCAAAAGAAACACAAATATCGCGTGTGTGTGCGCCCAAGGTCAAACTTTTGACCTTGGGCCCCACCACTTCTTCGGAGGCTTCTCGTGCAAGCTTTCCTACGTGCGCGCGTCTCTCTCTCCTCGACGTGAAAAGAAGAAACTTGCACGAATTCAAGTCCTCTGTACAAAGGAGGAAACTTGCTCATTTTATTTAATTTTCCTCCTTTGTACAGCTACAAGAAGTCCAAGAGAAATAAGGATTTCTTTGTCCAATTTAAAATCTACTTGGAAAATCTTTATCGATAAATTCGATTTAACAAATCGTTATCGAATTCAAATTTGAGACATCAATTTAATAATAATTAAAATAAATAACTCGATTAAAGTGTAATGATCATACGTTGAGTTAAGAAAACTTCTGGGATGACAACCCATATTGCAAGAATTAGGGTTATCGATTCGTCTTCAGAGAAACTCACCTTACAACTGGTCTGAAGATTACTTATACATCTAATGAGTTTTTTTTTCTTTTTCTTTTTTTAATTTAACGCAAAAGAAGATGGACAAAAATCAATTGACTATTTTAGGGATTAGCATCTACTTTTGTCGTTTCTTGAAATTGAATATCAAGTTTATTGGATATTTAGAGACTCGTGAATTGTTTTTTTCTTTTTGGGCATTATTTCCGTGTTCTCACATTCAACCATTGAATCCTATCACCTAGCAATACAACAGAAGATGAGACAATATTTCTCATATTCACACTTACAACAACCAAAGATAATTATAATTAAATTTTCTTGCTATAACCAAATTAAAATGCGAAGCTTTGCATTTCTCTCTCCTAATTTTAAAAGTTTGAGATGTTTGACCTTACATTGAACATTATTTCGTAAAAAAGAGAAAAGTGCGGCGTCTAGGTCATTCTTTATGTTTCTTCAATTGACTATTTTAGGGATTAGCATCTACTTTTGTCATTTCCTGAAATTGAATATCAGGTTTATCGGATATTTAGAGACTCGTGAATTGTTTTTTTTTTTTTCTTTTTGGGCATTATCTCCGTGTTCTCACATTCAACCATTGAATCCTATCACCTAGCAATACAACAGAAGATGAGACAATAGTTCTCATATTCACACTTACAACAACCAAAGATATTTATAATTAAATTTTCTTGCTATAACCAAATAAAAATGCGAAGCTTTGCATTTCTCTCTCCTAATTTTAAAAGTTTGAGATGTTTGACCTTACATTGAACATTATTTCGTAAAAAAGAGAAAAGTGCGGCGTCTAGGTCATTCTTTATGTTTCTTCAATTGACTATTTTAGGGATTAGCATCTACTTTTGTCGTTTCCTGAAATTGAATATCAAGTTTATCGGATATTTAGAGACTCGTGAATTGTTTTTTTTTTTTTTTTTTTTTTTTTGGGCATTATTTCTGTGTTCTCACATTCAACCATTGAATCCTATCACCTAGCAATACAACAGAAGATGAGACAATATTTCTCATATTCACACTTACAACAACCAAAAATATTTATAATTAAATTTTCTTGCTATAACCAAATAAAAATGCGAAGCTTTGCATTTCTCTCTCCTAATTTTAAAAGTTTGAGATGTCTGACCTTACATTGAACATTATTTCGTAAAAATGAGAAAAGTGCGGCGTCTAGGTCATTCTTTATGTGGCATGTCCTTTAAATGTGACTAATGGACAATAATTTATTGAACAATTTTGTAAACCGTGACTAATGTAGTTTATTGAACAGTTTTGTAGGAAGACTCTTCAATAAGGGTCCCACCTCTGGTGCTAGATGGAGGAAGACTTTAACTTGCTTCCCCTCGCCAGTCTTTTCTTTTGAGTAGGTTTTGTCAGCTTTTGCTTTATCACTTTCTCTGCAACTAAGCAAGGAGATGGTGGAAGACTTTTGACTTCTTTGGCCGAGAAGAGGAAAATGGAACGAAGCGAGCAAAAATACTATTAGAAAACTTTGGCTTGCTTTCCCATGTTGCACGCTGTGAAGTAGATTATCCAACACCAATGATTTGGAACTTGTGTGACTTCCAGACAAATTAACCAATCAAGATTAATCTAAATTTTATAATTCATCATCCCACTCTTTACTTTCTTTTAAAGTATAAATTTAAAATTTAAGATGTGCATGTTGCAACTTTAAAATTTGGAATAAAATATATCAAGCTACTCATGATTGGATCATAATTTATAAAATAGTTTGAATTGTGAATTTTGCAAATCAATCCAGTTTATAAATAAAAAAAAAAATATTGCTCGTGGTTCTACACTCCATTTAAATTTGATTATCTAGGCTATTTCCAAAATCAAGTTGATTTCACTGCAATCATCTTATTTTTAATGGGATGATAGATATATTTGAGTTTGGTTTTGTGTAATCTTCATTGATATGATCCGCAATTTGTAGCCGTCTTTATGTTTAATTTGTGGTACCATATATCTTTCCATATTGGTTCAGGATCTAAATCTATATACTATAAATGATCTTTTGAAAAGGTAGGGCATAGTCTAGCATTCAAAATTTGTCATATTATAATAATTTTGGATTCTGTTACATATATAATAATTTTAATTTAAGTAAATGAATTAATTCCAAGCAAGGTTAAGATTTTGATACATATAAAATAATTTTGGTTTAGTAATTACGTTAATTCCAACGATGGATAAGTTTCTTTAGTTAAAACCTATTCATGTGTTTTTCTTAATAGAAATGGTGTTTTAAATAGAATTTGCATCTTAACCATTGTAGCTTTACTATCGGATCAATAAGAGTTATTTAAAGCCAGCAGACAAATTGAAGAGTTCGATGTATATTAAGTTTATATTGCATTGTCAGGCATCTAGATTTCTTATAACACCTAAGAAAAATATAAAAATTCCATTCCGTGTGTCACAAAAAAAAAACAAAGTTCCATATTGTCATTATGTTATGACTGGTTTTATCCATTACGTCACTATTAAATTAAGTCTATTTAATATTGTCACGATAAATGCTGGTCTCTTGTCTCCGAATGCAACGAAGCAAGCCAGCAAGATGGTGGAAGACTCTCGACGCTCTTTCTCTCATCGTTGAGGGGTCCTCAATGATGGTGACGCACTCGTTTCATTTCATACGCCTTTTCCTCTCGTTTTCCTTTTCTGGGCCCCGCTGATTGTGTGACGAGGTTTGACTTGGAAGTAGGTATTTGGATCGGACGGCTGAGGATGATTCCATCGGGAGCGGGAGCAATAGGAGTGGGCCATCGGGGAATTAAGGCCCGGATCGACGCATGCTTAGATGCTAACACGTGTAATAATTAATCAGACAGACGTACGTCAGATTTTTTTCCGTTAAAACGACATGCGCATTGCATGAAATGACGGATCACACCACACCAATCATGTGATCGCCTATACAACACATTTCGATTATAGGAGGATAATTTAGCATATAGATAAGGATTTTTGTCTATAGATGAACAATGCCTCAAATTTCAAGAACTCAAAGTAGTATTTGATGTAGATACAAAGTCTGATTGGATTTTTCAATTTTTTTCTAATATAATTACAATAAAGAAAAGCACAAAAATCATCTTCATTTTGCATCCCAATTTCACTTTATATACTCTATTTTAAGGCTACGAATCTCTAACTTTATTAAACATATGGGATATGGGAACTCCTAGGATGACAACCCACTGATTGACCAGTAGAAACTTCTATGCATATTGTAGGATGACTCGTAAAACCCATTCTCTTTTTCGACACATCTTTAAAATAAAACTTATGGACAAAATTTTCTTGAATAATGTCGTACATCGCTTGCCATTTCTTTATTCAAACCTTTATTTTGACTCGTACAAAAACCAAAGATATTAACAAGCAATTCTTCTTGCTTTACAAATTTTTCTTGCAATATAACAAATGACACCACTATGATATCAAGACATTTTACATCCAAGCAAAGTCATATACTAAATATTTCCTGATAATCCATAGTTAGGATCTCCAATCTACCTTATCAGCTAATTAAGTTAATCTTGCATAGTATTATGACAATACTCACTTCTATCTTGTTTGCATATGTATTAAGAAAATTAAAATAGGAGCATAGCTAGGATTCTAAGATTGCACTGTTGACTCATGCATGAACAAGTTAATACTTAGTAGGCCTTCCACATTATTAGGTTCTAGGGTTTATCCAATAATATAATGCTAGTTGCATTTTTTATCGTTGAATCGATGGGGTTGAAATATAATGGGTTCCTTAATTAATACTAGAACGGGTATTGCGTTGATTCGGAATATGTGAGGCAAAGTAATTTTTTTCCGATGGTTTAAAATCTTATAATTTCACGATCCATCTCTCAGTGAAAAATGAAGCAAAATGAATTTCATAAAGAGATATGATTATTTTGCTTTACTTATTCTAAGAAAATTGTGGTTCACTGAAATATATTAAAATGCGTTTAGGGAAGGATTATATTCTCTATTGCACTTTTATCATCTCAAAGATGGATTTTTCTCCGCCTATTTTTATATCTAAAAAAATTTCCCTCTACCATAGATTCCTTAGCTTTGACACAGTCCACTTATTAGCCGACTAATTCAATTATCGAACCTACTCTCTCAAAGGCCAAACTTTCTGATGATATACAATTTCATCCCAAAAACCATATAATAGAAAAGTGAATCTCAAACCCATTCACCCACACATCCATCTCCAAATGTCAAAAATGCCCTCAACAACACCAATTATCAATTTACAACCGCCATCCATACAACAGAAACAAAAGTCGCTCATCCAAGAAAATGGCACTTTCGTAAAAAAATTGCTAGACGAGACTTTTAACAATGGCATCAAGATCCTTCACTCTCTCGCTCTCTTTCCTCTTCCTTTGTATCCATTATAAGGTCCTGTACTGCGCTTTCCCTCTCTCTGCGCAGAGTTCTCATTCTTCAATTCTCAAGCATTCACTTACTCCCTCAGCCTTTTCAAGTCTCTCGCTCTTCGCTTTGCTGGAAACATGGCGGTTTCTAAAACATATATGATAATTTTTATTTTTAATAAACGCCGACCTCTTGACGGCTCTTTCCCTCATGAGCTCACCTCCAATACTCCCTTTTCCAGCCAGACCCCGAAGAAGCCCAAAATGCTAGTGAATGAGACAAATTCGCAGGCATCATCCGGACCTTCATATGAGGTTTTTCTAAGCTTTCGGGGAACCGACACCCGTCATGGATTCACTGATTGCCTTTACCATGCCATGGTTGGGGTTGGGATCCTTGTCTTTAGGGACGATGAATCCCTTCGCATCGGTCAAAAAATTGGTGGTGAACTTCTACAAGCAATTGAGAACTCCAAAATCTACATTCCCATATTCTCCAAAAATTATGCTTCGAGTCACTGGTGCCTCCGAGAGCTCGCATACATGGTCGAGTGCACCTCAAAATTGAATGAGAACAAAGAGATTCTGCCCATTTTCTTGGATGTGGAACCTGAAGATGTCAAGCTCAAAACAGACTTATATAGCCAAGCTCTTGCAAAGCACCAGGAAAAGTTTAGTGCAGAAGTGGAGTCATGGAAAAAGGCTCTCAATGAGGTGGACGAGATAAAGGGATGGAACTTGAAGAAAGATCAAGGGTAAATGTCTTTTAACTTGTCAACTGCCATCTGTAAATTTCGTTTTCCTCCCTGTTCAGTTTAATTGTGGTATTGTCAGTGAAAATATAGTTTACACATGTAGTCGATTTTATATAGTTTAAATGCGGTCGCGGCAATGGCCGCCGCTGCTATCGGCCACCACAGCGGTGAGAAAGGAATGCTCTCTGGTGGCCCCTATCGGTGGTATCGCTGCAATAGCTCCAGTCAATGGCACTATTGCGGTGGTAGCGCACCCTTCTTATCCTGATTCTCTCTCTCCTCATGCTCTCTGTCTATGACACAGTAGCTACGAACAGTAATAGATCTCCAAAGAGCTCCACCAAGCCGTCGGCCAGCCACCGCAGCAGCTCGTCCGTCAGTCACCGCCACTTCTTCGTCGCCAGCCCGACACCAAGTGGCCAGAAGCTGCCTCTGAGCCATTCGGCCCCCACACTCTCTCTCGCTCACTGTGGCGAGTTGGATCCGGGATCTGGACGACCATATCCGACGTGGCTGACTTTGGCCCAAGGCCAATGACGCCATCCCCGGCAGTCGCAAGGCCACGACCCATGTGACGTGGAGAATTGAGGCAAGGCCGAGATGGCCAGTCAACGGGCACAACGGGCGACGACACTGAAATGTGATGGTGACGGTGCAGAGAGGCGAGCGACGTCAATGGTGCAGTGGCAGGGGCCGACGGTGATGGTGACTGAAATTGGGGAGCGGAGATCAGCAAAAATCATAATCATATCGGTGTCTCGATTTTTTGCCAGGTTTCCACATAACGTGAGAGCAATTTAGTCACTTTGGGAGTAAGTTTTACATATAAAGTTATCCCTAACATGGTTGTTACCTTATGGCAGCCAAGGAGATCTTATATGTTCGGTAATTCGAACGATTTCAGTTAAGCTGAAGGTTGCACATGAAAATGTAACTGAACATCTAGTCGGAGTTGATGATCGTGTAGAAGATATAATCAAAATGTTGGGAGTGGGATCTGATGGTGTACGATTTCTTGGAATCCACGGAATGGGCGGTGTTGGCAAAACAACTCTTGCTAAGGTCGTCTTCAACATACTATCTTCTAGCTTTGACGGATGTTGTTTCCTTGCAGACGTTGGGGAATCATCAAAAGGCAATAATGGTCTGGTAAATTTGCAAAAACAACTGTTATCCAAGCTCCTTGGTTCTCATTCTATCGACCAAATTTATCACGTGAATGATGGGATCAACATGATGAACAGAGGAGTACTTAAAAATAAAAAAGTTCTCATTGTTTTAGACGATGTGGATGAGAAAGAACAACTTAAAAGTCTAGCAGAAAAAGGTAATTGGTTTGGTCCTGGTAGTAGGATTATCATAACTACTAGGGACCAAAGTATCCTAATGATTAAGGGAGAAGCAATAGGTGAAGGCCTTGTAGAAAAGTCCACAAACGTTTTGACTTACGATGTACAAGAAATGGAATTTGATCATGCTCTTAAGCTTTTTAGTAGGCATGCCTTTAGAAGAAACTCTCCACCAAAAGATCGTATGTTCCTTTCTCAGAAAATTGTCCATACTTTGGGAAAGCTTCCTTTAGCTCTTGAGATTACAGGTTCATCCCTTAACGGTAAAACCCGAAGAATTATGGGTTGACACATGGAAGAAGCTACAAGAAGCTCCTCCTAAGGAAGTCCAGAGAAAATTGATGATAACTTATGACAGGTTAGATCCTACACAAAGGGAAGTATTTTTGGATATAGCCTGTTTTTTTGTTAATAAGGAGAAATCATACCCTTTCTACATGTGGGATGCCTGTGGATACCACCCACACGATGCCATTGAAGTCCTCTTTCTCATGTCCTTGATAAAACTCAAAGGCAATACTTTCTGGATGCATGACCAAGTGCGGGACCTCGGAAGGGAAATTGTCCGTCAAGAGAACTTCACTGATCCCTATGAGCGTAGTAGAGTGTGGAACTATGATGATGCCTGGAGCATTCTAAAGGAGAAAGAGGTAAAAAAAGGGAATAGCAATTTATTTTTTGATGTATTGTTGTAGACTATTCTTGCAAAAGAATAAATTAATTTCTATTAGCACTTGTAATTGTTTGCTTTTGACCTTTACATCTGGACTTCTGGGTGTTTCCATTGTCAGGGAACTAGGAAAATAAAAGCAATGTCAATAGGAAGATACAGTAGATTTGATGAAGGCATTTTGACAAGTGATGAAGTTGCTCCGTTACGAAACCTAAGGTTCTTTCAAGGGCATGGGAAGTGCCTCGTTGGAGACTTCAATAACCTTCTCCCTAACTTAAGATGGCTTTCTTGGAAATTTTACTCTAGCCAATTTGAGGCAACAAACTTTCATCCAGCTAACTTAGTCATTCTTGACCTTTCACAGAGCGCTATTTCGGAGGAATGGATTGGCTGGGAACAACTTAGAGTATGATATGAGTCCCTCTCCTTGCATAAGCATATCATTTCTTCAGTTTTTTTTTTCCCTACAGATCGTTTTTTAATATATATTTTATCAAATTGTTTTGTAGGAGGCCAAAAAACTAAAAGTGCTAAATCTCAGCTCATGCAAATGCTTAAAGAGAACACCTAATTTATCTACATGGGTGTACCTAGAGAGATTGATTCTTGATAATTGTATCAACTTAATTGAAATTGATCCATCCATTGGTAATTTGCGATCATTGTTGACCTTTGATTTATCAAATAGGAGAATTAGCAAATTGCCATACTCGATTGGAGGGTTGGTGAAAATTAGGCGGTTGGATTTATCGAAGTGTACGAAGATAAAGGAACTTCCAGACTCGATTGGGGAATTACAATCATTAGTCGAGTTGGATTTGTCATTGACAAGTATTGGTCACCTACCTGATTCAATCAGTAATCTAAAGCAACTAAAGGTACTAAGGATGAGCGACATAAGCAGGATAACAAAATTACCAAGTGCGATTGGGCTAGTGGAGAAGCTTGAAGAGTTAAATGCTCGAGGATGTTACAACTTGACCGGCGAAATCCCTAAAGAAATTGGGAGACTATCCAATTTGAGGATCCTAGACTTGTCGGACACAGGTATATGCGGATTACCCACCACAGTGAATCACCTCTCTAATCTCCAAACACTTGAGCTAGAAAAATATTCAGAACTTAAACAATTGCCGGAGCTTCCCCTAAGTTTGACTTGTCTGACATGGGGCCCCAAGATTGGAGGTCCTCCACAGGGAAGCGAAATGGCTCCTAAGGGAGGATTGCTCATAGATACACTTGTCAAACACTCTTCCCACTATGCATCCTATCTCATTAGAAACACCTATCATTACTCTTCCCACTAGCATCGGTAGCCTATCTCAGCTTAAAACACTAAAATTGTGCTGCGAAAATGTGCAATTCCTCCCCCAGCTCCCCTCTAGTTTAAGAGAGTTACAACTTCGACATCTGGCAACCACACGATCACCGGATTTTTCCAATTTGAAAGACTTGTCAATCTTGACATTCTATAGATGTTCGCTAGAATTCTCCAGTATATTTGATGCGGAGTCGGAGGAACTCCGTATGGAGTCCTGTAAGTTTAGAGAAGTGGACGCACCGTTGCAACTGGAAATGAAAAGATTGAGAACATTAAAGATGGATAATTGTGAGTTCCTTCCAGAAGTACTTGATTTATCGCACATGAAGAATCTAGAAGAGGTAGAATTGAGATATTGTGAGCAATTAGTCGAGATTTGTGGCCTTGAAGAATTGGGATCCCTTTGCTCTCTATCAGTCGACTTTTGTTTTCCCTTGAAGAGGATGTCAGACCTATCGAAATTGAAAAAGCTACCGAAGCTCGACGTATTAGGTTGTTGGAAGCTAAATATGAGGGAATCTATTGGAATTATTAGAATGGAGAGTTTGGGGGTGACATCTACAACATCGGCGGCTTCGATTTGTCATCCCTGTCAAAATTGATGCATTCTTCGGTCGACGTCCCCTATAAGCCCTAATGCTGGAATTTGCATTCTTCGACTTGTCTTGTCCTACGACTTCCAAATTGAGCATTCTTCGTTTAGCCGTGATGCTTGAGAGTTTGGGGGTGACACCTCAGACGTTGCCTCCAACTCCCCATGAGTCCCATCGGCGGCTCGGATTCGTCGTTCGCATCTGGCGAGCTTAGAGCCGATGCATTCTTCGGCGTGTTGCCTCCACCTCCATCTCTGCCTCCGCCTCCGCCATCACCTCTAGGAGCCCCATCAGCAGCTGGAATATGGCAGCACCACGTTTTGCACCATAACTTGCACTGGTAATTCTAAATTGCGCACCAAGTGTTTGCGCAATTACCTCTTTCCCTATTCAGATCTGGATATGGAGTTTTGTTACAGGGGTCTGATGATTGAAGTTTATGGTGTTGAGCTAATTAAGAAAACTGAGCAACTAGACATCTTAGTTTTGATTTGATTTGGCGTGCAGACACTGGTAAAAACCCCTCGTTTCAATAGAAGTTTCTGATCACACTCGTTGAAGGGCTCAGGGAGTTGAATCTTACGGTGTGGAACAACAATATCCTCACTTTCAACGATGAAAGTAATTGTTTCCTACCTTGAATTTATTTTGCTAACGAAACTATTGTTGAGTTGTTTTAGATTTTGGTCCTTGATTGGTTAGCGTTCTTATCTTAATTGTCTTTTCCATGGTCTCAAGTTCAACTCCATAAGGTTCTTTTTCAGAGCTTCAATAATACGGTTTGGCCTCTTCAGACTAAAAACAGGTAGGTACAATCCATTGAATCTATTCCTCTTTTCTTAAGTATGTAGAATTATTTATCAGGTTCAAAAGCAAAATACAAAAAATAAAAATTTTCAGATAATGGAATACATATGATGACCTTTGTTTAAGAATAGTGATGTGATTTTTCTAATTCAATCATGCAATAATAACTCAACTAGGTTCTAACTTTGCTTTTGAAATTACATGTCCAAATTTGTTGTTGTTGTGTGGTGGTGGTGGTGGTGGTCATTATTATTGTTAAGTAGGTTTGATTGCTTGAATGATTTGCTGGAAACTTGGGTACTTCATAGTACTGGCTACATTTTCCATATCAATTTTAGTGTTAGGGATTGCCATGTCATATTTGCCAACTTATATTGTTTTGCCATCTATGGATATCATATATCTTGTATACTGGTGAAATATAAGCTATTTGCTCCTATTGAGTGTATTTATTCCGTTAGGAAGTAAAAATCTAGCACAATTTAGTTCTGCCAATAGTGACCATTGCTGGCATTACGCTCATTCTTCTAGCTAGATTATGATATTGTTAATTTTGCAATGGAACAAGTATATTACTCGTCTTGTTAGTGAGAACAAGGCCTTGGCTTTTTCCTTCTTCTTTTTTTTTATTTTTTCAAGAATATTTAGGCACTTAGGCACTTACTAACATTTGATATGATAGCTTTTGAGATTTAAACATAGTGATATGTCGAACCAATTCTGTAAGAATGATATAGACTACTTCCTGCAGTTGAACTAATGGAGTTTTTACATATTCCCAAGGGTGTGAGACGAGTGTTGTTCAGAAACCTTGATACTGCCAATAAACTTATGTTCCTAAAATACTTTTGTGGGTCACGGTCAGCTGAACTAATGTGGGATTTCCAAATTGTTGGAGCATTCATCTGAGTATCTTTATATACTGTGGTATTAGTGAATGTTATGATTAGAATGACAAATTTGATTTGTTCTTTGTTTCATTCTCAGACGGCTTATGTACAAAAAAGAGTTTGACATGAGCTATGTAGGATTCACGAGAGATGGAGCACAATGGTTGGTTGAGAACATAGACTTTAAACTCATTGGTAGGATTCATCCCTCTTTACTATTCTAATGAAATCTCAGTAAGAACCTTTTTTTTTCTTAGGTGATGCTGGTTTGCTTCATTGTCATCTTATCTTCACCTTTTAACCAGACTCACTGATTTGTAGTGTACTTCATGATGTGTCTCAATTGTTACCCAGAAACCATGCTAGGATATATTTTTCTGTTAGGCAGCTACCTTTTCTATTACCACGAATTTTTACTTGCAGCTTCACTACAAGCAAATGTTATTTTTCTTAGGCATGGCAAGAAATGCATGCTTTCATCATGTTTGATTTTCTCCCTAATGACACAATAGTTGCAATACAATGCTGTTATAACTGTCAGCATGAACACATGATATTTTGTTGATCTCTAAAGACATGCGTAAGACAATGCTCAAGCATATATTGCTATTAGGCTTTTGAACACTACACATGTTCATTTTTTTCTAAGCCTACCCTTGAGAAATAGTGCCGCTTGATCATCTATTTTCTTTCTTGTTCTGCAACTTGTAGATTGAGATGCAATCTTGCATGACCAGTTTGTGCTATTCAATGCATAAATTGATTACCAATTTGTTGTTGCATATTATGATTTGATTCCATCCCACCTTATCTTCCTTGAAAGCTGGGTAAGAAATTGATTTGATGTATGATGAATTTCCTCATCAAAGTTAAGAATGAACATTTCATTGCTGAATTGCCATCTCAGACTTAACTAGTGTTGGTGATTTTGCCCAGATTTCACATTGTTGCATTATGAAGTCTAGGCTCAAGAAACTGACACGTCAGGAAAGCTGTAGGAAATTATTCTTGTCAAGGGTTTGAAACTCGAAGATTACCTGCAGGAGTGTATACAATCCATATCTGCCTTTGAGATTGGTTGGTGGAAAAGGATCACCTATAGGATGAATGCCTATCAAATAACTTCTCCAAGTGAGTTTTGCTCTTTTTTAGGGGAATTAATTTGACAACAACCGTTTTATCTACGATCATTATTATCATCGTCATGTGAGATTGACTTGTGCCTGATTGGTTACCATAGAGATGTCAATTGAAGATTTGTTTGTCTTTTTCATGACTTTGCACGTGAGAATGCTAGGTGCTACCAATATTTCTTTTTTGTTCTAGGGGAGTAGAAGTCATCAAAAGGGCCAAGTGAGAAAAGCATTGCATGCACATTCTCCTTGGAATTCAAATTTACTTGATGGGATGGACACATTTTGCAGAGAATTGGGAACTTTAGCAATCATTTGAATATGTAGTATTTCTAAAGCAAAGTAGAGGCTATGGTTATGTTTACTTAGGCTTTCAAAATAAGACTCGTCTAGATTGTTTCTCTTGTTTTTTCTTTTCCCTTACTGAAGAGCTGCTGGGGATTGAACTCATGCGATATATACTTGATGAGGCCCACCAAAATTGGTTATTGTGACTTATGAAGAGAAAGCCTGTCATGCAAATTCTCTCTTCCATGGCATTGTAACTATCTTGGTAGTTACCTTTAGCTTCTGCTTAAAAATGTAGGATATGGCACACAACGTGATTTGAGAAATCAATTCCAGCTGAAACCGAGGCGATCAATGCAAATGTACTGCAAAATAGATTTTCATTTACATATGACTTAAAGATTAAGGGGGTCGGTATCTCTTTGGTTTGATAACTGGCCCCAGGGGCCCTTTGAACTTGTACTTTTCGGACTCGGCCATATATGCATCCGGCCTTCCTAGGCAGGCGACAGTGGCGGACCTATTCACTAATTATGGAGCTATGATTAAGGGGTCTTGGACTCTTGGGCGGATCCCCTTCCCACCCTCTCCCAATCTTCCGATCGTTTCGGCTAGAAGGGAAATACCTCCCATCTCTTTACGGTGGCTTCGGCGTGGGATTTGATTAGGAGGAGGAAGACTCGGGTCTCTTGGCACACATTCATTTGGAACAACTCCATCACTTCAAGGTACCAATTTAACCTTTGGCTTATTGCCAAACGTAGGCTTCCTACCCAAGCTCTATTATTATCTTATGGTAGGATAGATAGTGCCTTGTGTCCATTCTGCAATGAGGTACCGGATTCTATAGACCACCTATTTTTTGGCTGCCGCATCTCCGCTAGCATCGCCTTCTTTTGGGCCTCCAGGTGCAATCTTCCGTGGCGAAACAATTCGTGGGTCGAGAATCTCAATTGGGCCGCCACTTTCCTTATGGGTAAAGACTTTTATAAGTGCATTGCTCGCTTCTCTTTTGGTGCTCTTTGTTACTACATATGGAAGCACAGAAATAGCATCCTATTTCGAGAGCAAAGCTTATCCGTCCCAGAGGTGAAGAATCAACTCATCAAGGTCGTCAGAGACAAAGCCACCACCTACAGGAATGTGGATGATACATATAGAAACTGGAGGCTACAGCGTAGCTGGGGTATTGATCCAATCATTTTTTCAGCTAGGGACTATTCTACTTCTGCAGGGCCCTAGCCTGGTGTTTGTTGTCTGGATACTCTTCATCTACACGGCTGCTTCCTTGATGCTTCTTCACTTTTGTCGCTACCGGATGTTTGCGTAGATTGTGGTTCTTTTGGCCTTTCGTGGCCTTTTGTTGCCTTTTGCCTTATGTGGCTGTCTTGCTTACTTAGGCTCGCTCTTGCAATCCTTTTTTGCATTCGGCTCCCTTCCACTCACCCTGACTTGTTGTCTTGTTGAGTGCAAGTTTGTGGTGTCGGATCTTTTGTATTTTTGGTTAAAGCTCAATATATTCTTACCTTTCACCAAAAAAAAAAAAAAAAAAAAAAAAGATTAAGCAGTTTGCACCTGATCATTCGCAAAATATGCACAACGTAACTGTGCTCTTACACCTACTGCTTATGATAGCCATTTGCAAATAAAATTAGTTTTCCCTCTTTAACTAGCAAGATATTTAGATTGTATGCAGACTTTGTTCCTTATAAAAAAAATGGAACTGGCATAAGAGGCGCGACGCTAATTTGCTGTACGAACACTTCTTGACAAGCAACAATAAGGTTAGAAAAACAAAGAAAAGGTTCCAGGTCAAAGGAAGAGAACTTCCGGTGTTCGATAACATTATTACGTGACTATACAACAGCAGCTTCCTGCGGAACCTTTGACATTTCTTCTAGTAGAAGCTCTCTCTCAGCAAGATCGTGGATGACAATGCCCCGAATAAGGACCTAAGAAATGAACAACTAGTGATGACACTCGGCAATGAACAGCATAGAATCAACCTAGTAATGAGGTAATTCATGCACATCTGTTGAAATTCGGTGCATATCAGGAGGGTTGGGAGGTGGTGGAGATGGACACAGAGGATAAGCCAAAGGGGGAGGATGATAGGCTGTTGGAGGATGGGGAAAATGTGGTGGAGGTGGGTACTTCACTGGATATGGTGGATACAACGGGTATGCAGGAGCTGTCACAACATATGCTGTCGTGAGTGCACTGTAAGTAGGATTGTTGCGGGAGGAGTTGTAGAGTATGAAGGTAGCTAGCGAGCTGAAGAAGCTACATATGGCGGTGCAGATAGTGCACAGCTTGCTCCTGGTTTCTACAACAGCACAAGCACAATATTGTTCAGAATACACAACAGAATGATCATGGAAAATGGTGATGATGATATTCTATACCAAATGAAATTGGTATTTACCACTGCATTTGCGTAATGTAATATCAAGCGTGCTTCTTTGGCATATCTAGAATCAGAGAAAAAGTAGGTACTTTGATTTAGACAATCAAAACCTTTATTTCTACAGGATAGTAATGCAAATGATAAGTGACAGTTGTCCTACTTCATAATTTGATGCCACAGAGAGTATAAAGAAATAGCGGAGGAGAGGATAATCTGCTAGAAAATCCATAATTTGCATCACAACTTGTATGGAAGAAAGACTGGGATGGAAGAACCCGGAAAGTTGTCATTGGACTATCTTTAACTTTTCTAGAGGGTAGTAATCCTTCATTTGGACAATGTAATATCAACCGTGCTTCTCTGGCGTATCTAGAATCAAAGAACAAACGGGCACTTTGATATAGGCAATCAAAATCTTTCTTTCTAGAGGGTAGTAATGCAAATTCTAAGTAACAATTATCCTACTTTACAACTTGATGCCACAGAGATAGATTGGGGGTATTTGTTGGGTAGATATTTTATACATGTATAAAGGAATAACGGAGGAGAGGAGAATCTGCTAGAAAATCCATCCTATGCATCACCACTCATATGGAAGAATGAGATAGAAGAACCCGGTAAGCTGTCATTGGACCATCTTCATCATTTCCCTCCTATGTTTTACATTTATCCAGGGAAAAATGTCACTCAGATCAACATTTTTATTTTATTTTTAAATTTATGTTTCGAGTCATACCATACCGCACGTCTTCTGCCTAAGCAGGAGGCTACGTAATTGGCTGCCTGTATCGTCTATGAAACAAAACGTGTGAACAGTAATGCCAAGAACTCACATTATATTGTTGGAAAATAAGTGAATTAGAGAAATCACATCACTGTTCTTACACAAAGGTCATCTTATGTACTTCATCTTCTGACATTCTTGTATGTTGCTTTTGAACCTGATACATAATTCTACATGGATAAGAAAAGAGGAATAGATTCTACACATCGTATCTGCCTGTTTTTTAGTCTGAAAACACAACTAAGAATGCTAGCCACTCAAGGACCAATATCCAAACCAACTCAAAAACTGTTTTGCTTGGAAAATGGAGTACTATAAGGAGGAGCTGATGCGGGAGTAGGTGCAAAGTACGAAGGCACCTGAGGAGCCGAAGAAACTATATATGGCGGTGCATACGGTGCACAGCTTGCTCCCGGTTTCTACAACAGCACAAGCACAATATTGTTCAGAATCCACTACAGAATTATCATAGCAAATCGTCATGATGCTGTTCTCCACCGGAGGGCAGCGGCAACGTGCCAGAGAATGCAACAGACTTGAGCTTGCTGGACATAGACGACAAATCGGAGTTGCTGACAGGCCTCCTGGAGGGGATAGCAGAGGTGATGCGTCGGAGAATGCAGCAGATTGGGAGCAAAGGCGAGAGTGAATTTTGAAAAGAAGAGAGAGAGAGAGAGAGAGAGATTCTTCGTTCCTCACAAGAGGTAGACCTAACAATTCGCAATATAGAGAATTTTAAGATCTTTCCCAGTAGGACCACCCGTTGACGTGGCTCCAAGCGTTACTCACCGGGTGGAGAGGGACTGTGCTCACGTGGTGGAGCGGAACCGCCTAATAACTTCTCTATGAAGATAAGGTATATAGAAAGTAGTACATTGCAAAGCTCGGCATATGATCTCAACCAAGAATGACTTCGTCCCAGTGACTTAACGACTCCATACGTTGCAGAGCAGTGCAAGCTTCTCGGAGACGAGAGACTGTGAGGAGCACTGCAAGGACGTGGAGGCAGAGCCAAATTATTTGTCTTCTGGTGCGGATTAGGCTTCCAACGACCGAAAAAAATGAAGCTGAAGGCAACGCTCAAAATATGCCAAAACATCAACTTAGGCTGACGAGGAGGAAGAGATCTCTAGAATTAGGCTACACACACTGATACAGTCTCCACAAATAAGAGAGAATAAAAAGGGCAACTAGACAATCAGCCCCACCAATAAAGAATGAAGCAGGTGTGGAAGCTTGCAATGTCAGTCTCATACGGACATAACTTGTATTCATTCCTTCCTTGCATGAACTGTCCGCGTGCATGAAAACATAGCAAGAAACCGGTCACGAATATCTTTTAATGTCATCGTGAAATATGACTGGTGTCTTGTGCTGTTATCCCCTGACGAGTTTCTTCAGAGACAACAATTAAAAAATCTGCGGCATCATGCAGACAATTCAGCATTGCCAAAACCACCTCAGCATCATTCAAACAATTCAACCCCTCAAACACCAACTCAGCAACATCAAAGTAAATTGCATCAAATGTGGAGTTGATGTTTGATGTTACTACCTTTGTTATGGTTTACTCTGTTGTTGCTCGGTTGGTGTTTGAGAGGTTGAATTGTTTGAATGACGCTGAGGTGGTCTTGGCGCGTCTGAGTTGTTTGCATGATGCTATGCAGGTTGTTGATTGTAGTCTCTGAAGAAACTCTTCATGGGATTACAGCATGGGAATATTCGGGTTTCGCAACAAAATTAGAAGCTCTTCTCCGCAGCTTTCTAGTCGACCCAACCAATGCAGAGCTCATCAACTTCTATCTCAAGAGGAAGGCGATGGGAAGAGCACCCAAACCTGAAGTCATACCATAAAAACATATGGAACCACCATTAGGGGAGAGAGAATGGCAAAATTAGGATGCGAAAATGAGAGGTTGGAAAGATGAAAGAAGCTTAAAATGGATATGCATATATGGAGGAGTTTAGGAGCTTATGGGGTTTGAAAGAATGATATGTGAACCTACATACCAACTAATTCGTATAGGTTCATACATGCTATTAACTTGTAATGTATGTAAGTAAAGTGCAATCCTATCATTAATTAGGTAAATTTTTTTATTAGTATGCACAACGTATATAAGAAACTCAAATCCTACCATTGATTGGTTATGTTATATTATTTGTATGTATGGTATATGTAAGTAAACTAGAATCCTATCTTAGTTAGGGATTTATTTTGTTTGTATTTGTGTGATGTATATAAGTAAATTGAAATCATATCATTGGTAAGGTTTCACATTGTTAGTTGACCTAATAAAAATCCTTGGAAATTTCCTTTACTGTCAAGGTGAAACCTACATGGTCTGTCATCTATTATAATTATTATTTTTACTATTATAAAATTAAAATTAAGAAAAAAATAAAGAGAATATATCTTGAGATACATTTGTAAATGACATTGCTTATCCATTTATATATTCTTTACATAAAAGTACAATGAATGACCTAATTATGTTTTGCTACTAAATGATAGTATTCAGGTTGTTATATCAAACTAGCAAGTAAATATGTACAAATAACTCTAAAAAGTTCGACTTTAAGGTTACACGGATATTTGATTTAAAATGTCTCTGAAATATAAAACAATAAAATATTTTCAAATAAACAAATTTCTTCTATTGATTCATATCAAGGAATCAAAAGGTGGATTTCGTAGAGCATATATATCTAGCGAGTTAGAATAATAGAAATGGAAAAATTCGTAAATAAAAAACTAAATATTCACAAAAAAACACATGAAAAAATACTCTTAATAAATTTGAAGTGCATAAGTAGGAAAAGAAATAGATTTGAAAAGTATGTCTATTACATCCTCAATGTGTTTTAGAAGTCAATGGTTTTGGTGTTCCATGATCTGTTACATGCTTGACTAAACTATTTTTCTTCTTACCACCACTGGCCCGGAGGTAATATTCTTAGGTTGCATTTGGCAATTGAGATAAAATTCGAGATAGGATATGATTTATCCTATCCTATGTTTAGTGCTTTCCGAGAATAGGATAAAGTTGGATATAAGGAGGATATAGATAGGATAAAATTATCGCATGGAAGAAGTGAGATAAAGGTAAATGAGATTTCTAATGTCCATAATAGGAAAGTTATTTTTTTCGAATAATAAACTTATTAAATTAACAAAATTGAAATTACATTTCAATATAAATAATATTTGAATTCTAATTTTAAAAATTTAAAATAAAAAGGAGAAATTTATTTTTAATTAATCTTATTTCAATTTATATATTCAACTTTAATTCTATCTCATAATAAATATTCAATCTATAAATTAAATATTTATATTTATTATATTTCAGGTATTTTTGTATTTTAGTTATGTTAGTACAATTTACTATCTGAGAAAATTTTATTAAGAATGGTGAAAGGGGAAAAAAGAAATAATGAAGAAAATAATATAAAAAAAGAGGAAAAATAAAATAAAAATAAATTAAGGAATAGTGTTACGAGAAATTTTCATTATCTCCGTTTATGAACATTTAAGTTTATTTATAATGATATATCGTTTATATCAAAAAAAAATGTATATAATATGATGTGAATATATCGGACTTTAATATTACGACTTATCAAACAATGGACAGGATATAAAAAAATCCAGGATTTTATATCCCATCCTATCCAATCCTATCTCGATTAGAAATACGACGACCAAACATAGGGATGTCCTGGTGCATGGATGACAATAACATACAATTAGTATAAGTGATATATACGTCCATTAAATGTACAATCCAAGGAAGAAATGGTACCTTAGGATAGCAGATATACATGCACTGTAAAAGGAACACTAATATGCAGTCAGCCCTAAAAGAAATACCCCTCTCGATCTAGCATAGAGGGCAAACTTCATCCTTCCAATTAAAATTTACACAACTCTCCCCCAAAATTGCAGTACCATAAGACATGACCCATTTTTAAGGAAAGGAAAGCATCAACTTGCTTCCAACTACTGGCAAAAACGGCATCTACAAGTCAGGACTTGCTCAGTGAATAGGGTTCTTACATTCACCATCATTTAGATCCATGTCGGGAGGCAGACAATTCTCAATGGTTGTTTGAAGTTCCTCAAACCCAGGACCATGATTGGCATTTCAAAGCTGCCACGGAACCTGAGCTGGGGATTTACAGAGACTTGTGTAGAGAATGTCTTAGGCTTTATCGCCAGATTGGGGGATTGAAGTGTGCATTTGCTTCCCTGTCATCCAGTGCAATTACGGTAGTTTATCAGGCCGAAACTCTTAACAGATCTGTATAAGCATGCTGGTGCTTTTGTTTATCTAATTGAATTCATGAATAGGGTGATGCAACACCATTAGCACATCAGTAAAGTTATATTAGAGTAATCAGGCATAAGCAACAGGGGCATGTCAACATACTACCTTTGACTTACAACACTATCACCAAAAGTTTAAAAATGATCACAAAGATCTGAAAATTTGTGTACCATTAGGGCAATCGATGGCTTACGAAGTGAGTTAAAGAGAACTATTCATCCATCATAAGAAGCATCTCAAGACATCTCTTCGCTAGAGCAATGTGTGATATTACACCTTCGCATACACTAAAAGAAGGAAAATTCCAGGTGCTCTGTCCTCAAAGATGTCAAGATGACATGCCTTCCTCTTAGCAGGTACAGACAGATTCTGAGCTGGCTTAAAGATTCTAATCTGTAGAGAATAAATGAAAGGAGTCATGGGATAAGAGAAGATGCATCTTGGAAGTCACTTTCATTTATTCAAGCTTTAGTTACCGGCCTTGTGATGACTCATCCTTAGCTGCCTTAATCTTCTCTATTGTCTGATACACATGGTAAAACGACATTGAAAACATGTATGGTCTCTCCTTCAGAGGAAAAGAAGCAAATTCCTCGAGTAGGCAACTGACCAACACATTACTGAAGATAAAAGCCATACCTTCGTCACTCTATCAATGTTGAACCCATTCCCATTCACGAGAAAAGAAATTAAGCCCTTGAAAGGGAAATAACAATCAGTTAGGAAACGAGTCAAAAATTCAAAAAGTGAAATGTTGCAAATAACTTGACAAAAAAAAAAAAAAAAAAAAAGATGTTGCAAATAAATCCCAGTGTGAAAATGGCCCACCTCCTCATTTGGAGCAGTCCATTTTATCTAAGGTTGTTCTTCCTTAGAAACTATTGGTTCCTTGAAAAGCAGTCGAGCTTCACTGTAGGGCCAATCATCTGGTATCTGATACCTATTCAAAAAACAAGCAAACACTTCCTTAAGAAGGATAACCGAACTGAATAAAGATTTCCAAGTAATGCAAAGAACCTCTGGGTCTTAAGGATAGAGAAACGATATGATTTTGTTCAAGTGAGATGCAGGAACAGACAAAGCAGACATCAGAATAGATAAAAGTATTACAGTAAATCAACACATGAAGTAGCACAGCTGATGCACTGATTGCCAGCCCAAATCTATTGGTGGCAAATGATCTTTCAGTTTTGAATTGCTGACCAAATATTTCCATTCCAGCTGAGTTTGAGAGATAATTCTTTTAAGTCAAGGAATTCAGCAGCCAAGACAATTACAGTGAGAAACTTTGCTGCCTACTTTTGCTTACAAGTCAGGGGACAAGATAAAAGCATAAGAAGCACCTCTGCATGTTTATTTTCTCTAGTATGTTTTCTATGGAACCATGTTGACGGATAAGCTTAAGAGCAGTCAGCCCTCCAATATGTGATAAAGTCATTCCAAAGTAAAGCCAACGAAATCATCAAGCCAAAAAATACAAGAGGGAAATATGCGATAGCGTAAAACAGTTAACAGAGCACTGCAACAATATCACGTCTACCTCGAATGCTTTCACAATAATCACATCCAGAGAGAATGCACAGGTCAATGAATTGATCCATATCCAGATTCATCTCCTCCAAGATCTAAAGGTCAGGAAAGTGAGAAAAAAATTTAAGCAATCACAATGAATAAATTTTTCTAAGTACCTTGGAAATTTCAAATTCCATGACTGGAACTTTTCTTGAGCTGGGGTCCATTAAATGGCGAAGAAATATAGGAGCTCCAAAAGTAAGGGAATCCATGTCTTCAGAAGCAATGGCATAAACCTGAAAAACAAATATTACAGCTAAAGCACCATTCATGGTAGATGAATTCTAGTTACCTCACAACAGTTAAGGAATGATAGGAATTCAAAGTCAGCGAAAATTCCTTGGACAGAGATGGCTTACTATAGAACATACCAAATGTAAATGACTACACAGAAGAAGACATTAGACAAGTGAACAAGAATATGTGTGAGTCAAAAAAGAAATTAAATCATGTTTATATAGTGTTAAACAATTGGTTATCATGGGAAAACAATGAACAATTCTAAATCAGAAGACGATTAAATGGGAAGATACTTGCCTTTCCAGCTTTGCAAAGTGCAGCAAATTGTGCCTCTGCTTCTGAAGGAGCCTAAAGTACAAAAACTGAATTTGGCATCTAAACTTTTTGTTAGAAATAAAAAAGAACAAACCTTTCAGATAGAATAGTAACCTCAACTACTGGGACACCAATAAGCCTTAATAGTCTTTTGCAGTCTTCATTGTGCTATTGTGTCACCTGCAAGAGTATCAAAGACACGCACCACAAGTGCACACACATCCAGTTAGCTACATTGATAGGTTTTTCTTGGAAAACAGAGACAAAATCAAACTTCACATCAAATAAGACAAAAATATCACGCCGTAAGGAAACCAAAACGAGACCAACCTTCACAGTTCTTTTACTGAATTTCTCTATGTCTTCCTTGTTCTGAGACTGTAGACCCAATAAATACAGAGCTCACTAAGCATTTTTGTACTCTGTTTCTGGGTGATTAAATGCACAAGCGCGCGTGCGCACGAGAGAGAGAGAGAGAGAGAGAGAGAGAGAGAGAGAGAGAGATGCATATACTGCAATGGCTACTGCCAACTCCTCAGAGGCATCTGCCCTCTTGAAAAACTGCTCAGGGACTCATTTAAGGTAACTAAATGTATTCATACATGATTCCCAAAAAAAAAAAAAAGACAAAGCTGCATAATAGTAAAGTACCGTTTTGCAAGCTCTAGCTTCTTCAAATCAGGAGGTCGACCATCAACTACGTAGCTATTGTGACAACAGTAAAGCATAATTCAGAGAAGCACGAGCTTCATTCTTCTAACATTCCATCCCAATGAAAACAAGGGAGGTAAAGAAGAAAAGTTTACACTGGCTTTATCCCAACTTCTAACAGCCTAATCGTCCGGTAAAACATGCCGTGCAGATGATGACAAATTAAAAAGCAGCTCAAAGTCAACACTTTCCAAGCATAAAGATCACGTCGCGAGAACAAAATAATTCAACAGGCGTCGATCTCATATACATAAAACCGAGTCCAAGAGATAACATCTGAAGCATCAAAACAGAAGGCTAGTCAACAATTCAGCCATAAACTATACGAAACTCGAGCAAAGTGGATTTTCATTTCCATGGAGTAGTACAATGCCAGTGTACCTGGTGACTTCAACAGCCTCGTTGGTGAGCATCTGAGTCCCCTTCCTCCCAACCACAACCTAATCCACCAATCAAAAGAACCAAAAAAACCCCAACATTGAAAATCCAAATCCCCACCGACAAACCGAAACGCGCAATCGCAGGCATCGATCCATAAAGAAGCAACTTAACGAGGAACTGATAGATGCTCATGCTGGCATCGACGGCGATCCTCCGGCTGAAGTAGCACTCGAGCTTCTGCTCCTTCATGGCGGTCGGGGCATTGTTCGCCAGTAGCTTCGTCAGTCCCTATCGAAATCAGTGGACGAGACTCGATGAACAACATATGGAAAATGATGGGATTGAAAGGAGACGGAGGTCCAACAGAAACTACCTTTTGCAGTGAAAATTGAGGGATGAAATGGAAGCTGCTTGGGATGAATTGAATGGCTTCGAGCCTTCGAGCTCTTCCGCTTCCCTCCCGGGCTGAAGCGTGGGCGTCACGCGCGGCTGTTGCTAGTGATAAACTTTCGGACATAAACTTAAAAACTAAATTCACGGGCTCGAGGTTGAATGATACTAGTTCTCATTCCTAATAATTGAATAAATGAAAATGTTGAACAAATTAAACTCCAGGTACAACATATATTGAAGAAATTAAAATTTACTGATAATATTATAAATTAGGTCAAAGTTTATGATCATTTAATTTTGTGCTGCAGATAACGATTAACAAAAAAAATTAAATAAAATTGGGGCGCAAAGGCTTAAATATTTTCTAGACGCAAAAACTTTCGTTCCGGTCGCACTTAAACCTATACGCGCACTTTCCATTTTTGCTTCTCATCAGTCACGACAATGGCTTATGCTGTTCGCCTCCAACAAGCACAGATTTTGCCACGCACAACCACCAATCCACCTTCCTACCACCAACCCCCATCTTAGCAATAAACTGCAAATGCAGCGCGTCGGCAGACGATGGAAACCTTGTTTTGTCTAGAAAACCGATTTTCTTGGAAATGTGTAGAGCTGTTCCATTTGATACAGGATCAAGGCTAACCATGCTACATTAGAGAAGTCTGTGTCCTTTTGAGGGATCTCCGATTTAAACCTCATTATTTTCTAAAGCTTGAATCCATCGGTATGTCGAAGTAAATTGGGACAACTTCTTTTATCCCCCAATACAACTTCAAGGTGTCTATGTCAAAAAAATTTTATAAATAAGTGATCTATGTCTAACTAGTGCTACAAAAATTAGTGCTCATATGTACGACCACAATCCCTTACAATAAGAGGAGAATAACTTTTGGAGGCATTTGGATGATGATTTATAGTGTACTTCATGGTCAAAATCAATGATTTTCTTTGTGGTAAAAAAAATCAATGAATTGATTAATTGGGATTTGAGTATTTGAAAGGCCTTTATCTACATTTTAATTCAGCTAATATACACTATTCTACCCATACGTTTGTAGGGAAGAGAAAATGTACAATAGTAATTCTTCATCTTTTAGATGAGACATTCAAAGGATTAACCCATGCCGAGTTCGAAATATTCAATCGGAACAACCTATCTTAAATTATCATCAATTGAGAGGATGGCCGTGGCGATATATTCATTGATGTCACGACCTTTCTTAAGGTGAACTACCAAGAGAAAGCTAATGTCATACTAAGCGGGGACAAACAGTTAAAAGGGATGTGTTAATAGGGCCATCACTCAATGCGGACTCTCTGAAAATCATATCAATAGCAATTTTTGAATTCTATTTAAATCATTTAGACATGCAAATCAATTCTAAGAGTTGCCACTAATTTATTATGGGTTGATAACCCAAGTAAAATATAGCAGAAAATTTTACTTTTGCAAACCAAATTATTATGTGTATGGGGACTTGTAGATGAATCTAGCGCCTTTTTAATATATTTTCTCTTTAGTTCGAAAATGTTGTGCAAGCTGTCTTTGTCAATTTTAACCTTAAGCCATTAACATATGATGAGTGATAATGTGGTTACGCAAATAAGAATTTAACACTAAAAAATTAATAAATAAATTACTCAATGGAAAGAAAGGACCTTGATGCGATGAGCATCTCTAATATATCATATTAGCATAACTATATAAATATAATTAATAGACAATTGAGGTTACGTAATTAATATTATGAATTCATATAAATTAACCATTCCAAAAAATGTGGGAGAAAAATCTTGAAAAGAAATTGGTCTTGCATATCATCGTAGAAGTTATTAGCAATACTTAAGAAATCAATAAATGAATTTTAAGATATGTGCATGCACTAATTGCGAACACTGCAAATCAGGAAATGGTTGTGGTATTACCAGTGAGACAAATGTTATAACTCAAACAAAATGAACATTTCATAATAATAATAATAATAATAATAATAATAATAATAATAATAATAATAATAATAATAATAATAATAATAATAATAATAATAATAATAATAATATAATAATAATAATGATAATGATAATAATAATAATAATAATAATAATAATAATGATAATGATAATAATAATAATAATAATAATGATAATAATAATGATAATAATAATAATAATAATGATAATAATAATAATAATAATGATAATAATAATAATAATAATAATAATAATAATAATAATAATAATAATAATAATAATAATAATAATAATATTGAAAGGATTTGGTCTTACATATCAAATTATAGACCTTTCAAATGAATGAATTATGGTGGTGAGAATTGCCTTTTTCACAATGGACTTCAAGGATAACTATTTAAATTTGCTTTCGGAATTCGCGAACAAAGAGAAGAGTGAGAAGTGGCTTTTTAATAGTGAATAAATTATTAAAATTGATAGAAAAAGATGAATTTTTAGTACCTAACAACGCCAACTAACTTGATCGAACTAAATTCCCAAGCATGCTACATCATCATTTTACCATTGACCATCTGATCATTTTAGTACATATAGATTCAAGCAAGTAAAAGAAAATTTACTTTCCACTTTTTATACAAAACAAGTTAAGTTGTTCTCGAGATTTATTTTTATAATGAAATGGATGATCCTTGAAATTTTGTGTAAATACGTCCATGTCATACTTAATCGAACAATTGATTCAATTAAATCACTAAATTTGTTTAATGTATGTTGTGATTCCTTACCATTCTATTGATTATGTTCCTATAATATTTTAAAATGTTCAATATCATCTTTAGTTTAGTTATTACAAGGATGGAATCTGTGTTAACATCACTTTCTCATCTATTGCCTATTAAGAACAATTGGTTGTTCTTTACTTTCTTCAAGCTCTAGCTACTATTGTCGATCTGATTCTGGACACCTAAATTTTTTTTCGAAGACTTCTCATTCATTAAATAAGAAAACTAGGCTCAAATTCGATAGAATTTGATCCCAAACCAAAATACCGATCTTGCATAGTCTTGCATTTACAGCTGTTACTGTATTTCTTCGCATTTAGATAAAGGGAAATTTAAATGTTGGGCATAATGCATTCGCAATTAACAAAACATGGATCTGGCTATGAGTTTGTTTGGGAATGGCTCAATAGTTCGCCCAATAAGCGAAAGAGTCTTAAACTCACTTGAGATTCCAAAATCGAGCCCATGCAAGCCCGGCCCTAAGCTAATCAAACTCGGCCTAATTAAGGGAAAGAAAGTGCGGCCGTTCAGATTTCAATCGGTGGACACCCATTTTCGAAGCCAATTCCAATCTGAACACATGAGATGGAAGGAAGGTCTTGTTCAACTGCATGCGTCGAAATTGGAAGAAAAGGCAAAGGAGAATCAAAGAAGGAAAGGAGCGTGCAGTTTCCATCTTGACAAAGGGAGCGATCTCAGCATTCATGGACCGGTATTCACGGCCAAAACAGAGCAAGAAAATCTGGTTATAACTTACAAAAAAAGCGGAAGATTCTCGGCCAAGTGGGATGGCGACTTTTCAGCATTTATTTATTCCTTGCCAAAGAGACCTCGTAAAAGTAAAGGTGTAAGCTCGCCAAGAAAGAGGAATACAGAGAGAGAGATATGCAATTTCACAGTAAGTTCGTTTAATTCACTTTCATATCATTTCACTTTTCCTTCGCACTTTAATTTCTAAGAATTTTATGCCTCACACTTAAATTTCTCCATCATTTCATTTTAAAGCCCGACTTTCATGGACAAGAATTAATTGCTATCTAACTGGCATTTTCAATATTAGCATCTACCCATAAACCCTTTTGCTTTTTGCCGTGTCTTTCAAAGCTAACTTATGGACAAGAATTTCCTGAACAATTTCATAATCGCATGACATCGTTTATTCGACTCTTCTTTGTTTCCACATTCAACCATCAAATCCAAATGCCCAACACAGACGAAGACCATATCCTCTCATTTTCACACACACAGTAACCGAAGATATTTACAATCAGTTTTTCTTGCTTGAACCCAAATTATTGGGAAAATTTCAAAAAATGGCCTAAAGTGGATTTTATCTCAAATAAGGGCCTGATTTAATATTACTTTCTCAAATAAGGGCTTAAGGTGAATCTTATTTCAAATAAAGTTCTTAAATAGTTATATATGTTTTAAATAAAGACTTGGAGTGGTTATATCCCTTATAAATAAGGACTCAACTTTCTAGTGGTGAAGGGATTTACGTCATTTACCATTTTTCTTTTTTTCTTCCTTTTGTCTGTTTTCTTTCCTTTTTTCTCTAGCTCTTCTTCTTCCCCGGCCATTGGTGATGCCCATAGAGGGCTGAGTGAGGGTCGCCCTCACCCGATTCGGCTAGGGCTACCCATGCTAGCCGCAGGTGAGGGACGGCCTCACCCTGGGGGAGGCTGCCCTTCGTAGCCATCTACGAGGGCTTAGCGACCTAGCTAGCAAGGGTTGGCCTTACTTGTCCAAGGCAAAGGTGGCCTTGCCCCCTGCTGGCGAGGGCTTGCACGCCCTCTCGCGTTGCAAGCAAGAGCTTGAAGGCCCTTGCCGGCCCTTTCCAGCGGCTGCTAGCTAATCTCGAGAAAAAGAAAAAAAAAAAAAGAAAAGAGAAAAAAAGAAAAGAAAATTTGGACGAAAACACCCTTAACCAATCATAAAAATTTTCCGCCCGGTGACAAGCAAGGTTAGGCCCTTATTTGAAACAATCATGGCTACTTTAGGTCCTTCTTTGTAACAACCAATGTTACTTTCGACTTATATTTGAAATAAGATTTACTTCAGATCCTTATTTGAGAAATGAAAGTATTTCGAGCCATTTTTTGAAATTTTCCCCAAATTAAAACACCATTTTCAAATTTCCCTATTCTATTTTTAAAAATTTGAAATGTTTGACGTTAATCAAGTTCTGATTTTGAACTCTAAAAGGTCGAAAAAGAGAAAACAAAGCATAAAGTTAAAGTAAAGAGATATCCAGATATGTGACAAAATCACAAGCCGAAAAACTCCTTTCAAATTTACGCCTAATATCTATTTTATGTCCTTTGGACTATGACCTTTTAACAGTAATATCGGATTAAAATCATTAATTTATGAAACAATTTCACAACTTGTTAGATATATTTGTAATGCACATCATCCACAAATACTAAATCTTTCACACATACGGAATATATCATGTACGTTCTGTATACTCCGATTGTATCTAGAATCATAATATCATATATCTATAGTATATTAGTTTATGTTATAGATAAATGATCGAAATTATTTGCATAATGCATTCCGGTGATATACAAAAGGCCTTTACTTGATCTATATCTTGCTGACATAACCTTTCAATCAAAACTAGTCACTACCTACTTAGATAGTTTTCGCCACAATTCACTACGAAAGGCTTTGAATCCTAGATTCACATTGTTGAATTGACGCCAACTGCGACTCAACTCCACCATGGATGAAAACCTCACGTGCCGAGACAACGCAACTCGTCCAAATCTTTACCTTCGTAGCCCGTTGCCCTTCGGTGCTTGTTACTCAACGAACCGCCCGTCGGACAAGTAATTGTCCTCCGAGTTGAACACTGGAAACAGAGACTCGGATCGCTGCCACATGCTTACTAGTCTCTTTTTTTATCAGTGCCAGCTACGTGCTCATGAAGATTACACCAGCATCAAGCAACCGCCATATCATTTGGGCCACTCACCGCTCCACATCACCACAACATCACTGTTATTAGAGTTGGCAATTTGTGGCCACGTGTCTTAATCGGGTTTTGTAATCTTGTCAAGCAATTCATCCAAACGTAGACCTGTCAAATGACTGGTTTGGGTTCTGATTTGCAAGTCAATCGGTCAAAGCATAGGATCGATAAAGTTGGAAAATATGCCAATTAGCACAAAAAAGAGCGCTCGTGTATTTAGATGCATGAGTGTAAATGATATGTAGGGAAGTTTCGTGAATGCACCGGTTATTCTTGTTTAATTAACGCTTAAAAAAAAAAAAAACTAAGGGCAATCCTTCAAAAAAAAAGAGGGAACGAGAAAGGAGGGGCTTATTTTTCTTTTGAGTAGGTTTCGTCGGCTTTTGCCTTGTCACTTTCTTTGCAACTAAGCAAGTGAGATTGTGGAAGACTTTTGACTTTTTTGGTTGGAAGAAAAGAAGAGGAAAATACAATGAAGTGAGCAAAGTTATTAGAAGACTTTGGGTTGCTTTCTTGTGTTACACACCATGAAGTAGATTATCCAACGATGATGATTTGGGACTTGTGTGCTTTCTAGACAATTAACCAATCAGGATTTATTTAAATTTGATAATTCCTCGTCCTTCTCATTACCTTCTTTTAATGTTTAAATATAAATTTAAAATAAGCATGTTTCAACTGGAAATTTCGAATAAAATATATCTAGCTACTAATAGTTGGATCACAATCTATAAAAAATGTTCATATTGAGAATTTTGCAAATGAATCCATTTTATAAATAAAAAACATATTGTTGTGGCACTCTACATTCACTCCATTGATAAATCTGATTATCTAGGCTATTTCATAGCTTAATTTCCAAAATCAAGCTAATTTTAGTGCAATCATCTTCTTTTATTGGGATGCTAGATATATTTCAGTCTGGTTTTGTGTCATCTTTATTGATATGATCTGCAATTTACCGAATCTTACAAATATCCGAAATATTGTCAAAGTCTTTTATGTAACCGTCTTTATGTTTAATCTGTGGTATTATATATCAATCCATATTGGTTTGAGATATAAATCTACATACTATAATGATCATTTGAAAAGGTACGTCATAGTCAAGCATTCAAAATGTGACTAAGCAATAATATGAACTCTTTTCAATCTCTTATATTATTGTAATTCTTTTATTGGTAACACCGGCCACATAATACTTCATAAAAGGAGGTTAAGATCATGATAACCATATAATAATTTTAATTTAAGCAATAAATTAATTCCAAGTAAGGTTAAGATTCTGATATAATAATTTTGATTTAGTAACTACATTAATCTCAATAACAGATAAGTCTCTTAACTTAAAAGCTATAAATGTGTTTTTCTTATTAGTAATGATGATTTTATAGAATTCGCATCTTAATATTTAATTTGAAAAATTCGGTGGCCAAACCGATGCAAAACAGACAAGATATAACATGAACATGAAACAAATTAATCAAAAGATGAAGGAATAAACCAAACCAATTTGTAAATTTATTGCCTCCTTTCATCACCTTCTTTTAAAGTTATTTAAAATTTAAGATAAGCGAGTTGCAGTTTTAAAATTTAGAATGAAATATATATAACATAATTAATAGAATAATTCCTATTGAAAATTTTGCAAATCAATCCATTTACGTATTGGTGTTCATGGCACTCTAGATTCACTCATTTGCTAAATCTAATTATCCAGGATGTTTCACAGCTTCATTTCCAAAATCAAGCTGTTTTCATTGCAATCATCTTATTTTGAGTGGGATGCTAGATTATTTGATCTAATTTTATGTAATCATCACTGATATGATCCGTGATTTATCGAATCTCACAAATATTTGGAATATCGTTACCATCTTTTATGGAGTCGTCCTTATGTTTAATGTGTGGTATCATATATCTTTCTATATTTGTTTGAGATCTAGATCTATATACTATGAATGATCATTTGGAAAGGTTGAGCATAGTCAGGCATTCAAAAATTTGTCACATTAATTTGTAACTAAGTAATAATGTGAATACACTTTTCAATCTTTTATATTATTTAACTGCTTTTTGTTGGTAAAACCCGCCACTTAATACTTCATATAGTGTGGTTAAGATTATGATACATATATAATGACTTTAATTTAAGTAAATAAATTAATTTCAAGTAAGGTTAAGATTCTGATATATACATATAGTAATTCTGATTAAGTAATTACATTAACTCCAATGACGGATAAGTGTCTTCACTTAAAAGCTATCCGTGTGTTTTTCTTATTAGTAATGGTGCTTTTAGATAGAATTCACGTCTTAATGATTTTATTTTGGGAAATTCGGTGGCCAAACCGATGCAAAACAAGCAAGATATGCATGAACCCGAAACAAATTAATGAAAAGATGAAGGTGCAACAAGGAATGCTGTGCTCTTTCCATTTTTACTAAGTAGTGGAAATATGGCTTGACCAATTACACCAAGGTGATCATGTGATCAGCGCATATTAAAAATTTTCTTAGTAGAGGGATAGTTTAATCTTCTAACTAAAGATTTTTGTTTGGAGATTAACGTGGTTGCAAATGTCAATAATTCAGAATCATATATGATATAGATACAAAGTTGATTGGATTTTTTAAAAGTTCTCTACTATGGTTAAAATAAGGAAAAGCTCAAAAAGCATCTTCATTTTGTATCACGATTTCACATTATATCCTCTATTTCTAAAGCTATGATCTCTTATTTAAAATTTCTTATTGAATGGATGGGACATAGAAACTCCTAAGATGTAACCCACTTATTGATCAATGAAATTTCTAGGAAACTTTCGGGATGACTTGTAAACCGCGTTCTACTTTTTGGCATGTCCTTGAAACGTGACTAATGGACAAGAATTTGTTGAACAATTTTGTAAACCGCGTATGATGAAGACATTTCAACAAGGATCCCTCATCAGCAATGCAGGATGGAGGAAGACTTTGACTTCCTTCCCCTCGCCAATCTTTTCTCTTGAGTAGATTTTGTCGGCTTTTGCCTTATCGCTTTCTTTGCAACTAAACAAGCATGGTGGAAGACTTTTGACTTCTTTGTTCAAAAAAAGAAGAGGAGGAAAATGCAACGAAGCAGAGCAAAGATATTAGAAGACTTTGGCTTTCTTTTCCATGTTACATGCCCGGTTGATTAGCTAACAAAAATGATGATTTGGGACTTGTGTGCTTTCCAGAAAAATTAACCAATCAAGATTAATTGAAATGTCCTTCTCATTACCTTCTTTTAAAGTATAAATTTAAATTATAAGATAAGCAAGTTGCAACTTTAAAATTTTGACTTGTGGTTGGATCATAATCTATAAAATAGTTTGTATTGAAAATTTTTCAAATCACATCATTTTCTAAATAAAAAATATATTGTTGGGCACTATATATTCATTCCATTGCTAAATCTGATTATCTACGTTATTTCACATCTTAATTTTCAAAATCAAGCTGATTTCACCACAATCATCACATTTTTAACGGGATGCTAGATATGTTTGACTTTGATTTTGTGTGATCTTCATTGATTTGATCCATGATTTATTGAATCTCGCAAATTTTCGAAATACTCGGAGTCTTTTGTGTAGCTGTCTTTATGTTTAATATGTGGTGTCATATCTTCCCATATTGATTTGGGATCTAAATCTATATACTATAAAGATCATTTGAAAAGATAGGGCATTGCCAAGCATTCAAACAGTCACATTATTTTGTACATAAGTAATCACGTGAATAACTCTTTTCAAAATTTTATATTATTTTAACTATTTTTATTGGTAAAACTGGCCATGTAATGCTTCATAAAGTGAGTTTAAGATTATGATACATATATAACAATTTTAATTTAAGTAAATAAACTAATTCAAAATAAGGTTAAGATTCTGATACATATATCATTATTTTGGTTTAGTAATTACATTAGAATTGCATATAAGTGTCTTCACTTAAAAGCTATTCGTGTGTTTTTCTTAATAGTAATGGTGTCTTTAAATAGAATTCACATCTTAACATTTAATTTGGGAAATTCGGTGGCCAAACCGATGCAAAACAGTAAAGATATAAATGAACACCAAACAAATTAATCAAAAGATGAAGGTGCGTCAAAGGGATTAAAAAAGAAGAAAAAGAAAGAAAGGTGTTGACTATATTAATTAATATTCGAAGTCCAGCGCCTTTTTCCCAACCTCCATGACGCCAGAGATTGAGTGCTCATCATACCGACAGCCGTCGCTCAGATCCAAGCACACCTAAAAAGCAAACTTCCCTGAGAGATAGAGAAGGGATTTGATATCTGTGTTGCTTAGAGCTACTACAACGGAGAAAGGGACGAATTCACAGGCATCAACCGTACCTACGTATGAGGTTTTTTGAAGTTTTCGAGGAGTAAACACCCATTATGAATTCACCGATTATCTTACCATGGCATGGTTAAGGCCGGGATCAATGTCAATGAATCTCTCCATATCGGTAAGGAAATTGATGGTGAACTTCTACGAGCAATTGAGAACTCCAAGATCTATATTTTCATATTCTCCAAGAATTATACCTCTTGTCACAGGTGCCTTCAAGAGCTCGCATATATGGTTGAGTGCACTTCAAAATCGAATGGGAATAAAGAAATTCTACTGATTTTCTTGACCGTGGAACCTGCCGATGTCAAGCTCAAAACAAACTTGTACAGACAGAATCTTTCAAAGCACTAGAAGACGTTGTGTACTGAAGTGGAGTCATGGGAATAGGCTCTCATTGAGGTGGGTAAGAGAAAGGGACGAACTGGAAGAAAGAGGAAGGGTAAATGTCTTAAACTCGTTTTCCTCCCTATTTAGTATATTTATTCATCTAGTCGATTCTATACAGTTCAGATAGCGGCCGCTACTGCTATCAGCCACTATGGCGACGAGAACGGAATTCTCACTGACAGTGGCCAATAGCGGCCGGTATCGCTGCAATAGCTCCGGTCAATGGCACTATTGCGGTGGCAGCGCACGCTACTCATTTTGATTCTCTCTCCTCTCACT
The DNA here is from genome assembly GCA_016097485.1 of Eucalyptus sideroxylon x Eucalyptus melliodora. NCBI lineage: Eukaryota > Viridiplantae > Streptophyta > Magnoliopsida > Myrtales > Myrtaceae > Eucalyptus > Eucalyptus sideroxylon x Eucalyptus melliodora. Next base: position 25,641,148 of record CM027825.1, read on the forward strand.
CTTAGTCTGACATAGTAGCCACGATCAGTAATGGCTTTCCGAGTAGCTCCACCAAGCTTCTGGCGAGCCAATGCAGCAGCTCGTCCTTCAATTGTCGCCACTTCTTTGTCGCCAGCCTGACAACAAGCCGACATAAGCCACCTCCGAGCCATCCGGCCCCACCCTTTCGCTCTATCACTCACTGAGGCAAGTCAGATCCGGGATCTGGACGTCAGGTCTGAGCCCACCGAGCCCACATCTGGCGTCGCTGACCTTGGGCGACCCCAAATCTGGCCTCGCCCAAGGCCGATGACGCCCTCCCCGGCAGTCGCAAAGTCATGACCCATGTGATGGCAGTGGCAGGGGTCGACTGTGATGATGATCTAGAAAGCACCACACGAGCCTTCATGTCTTGTCGGAGCTCGATATTTTTTCACACTTTCCGACACTTGTCGGAAAATTTAACGCCTAGTTAACTTTCCTAACACTCTCTGACACTCGAGTTAAAATTTCAACATACAAATTTTCGACATGTGATTCCGACAAGTAAGGTCAATTTTAAAAAAATTTTAATAAATGAGGGTTAAAATGTATATATGTGAAAAAAATAATAATAATGAAGACAATAAATGGAGAAAAAAAAAACCTAATATTTTCTTCTCTTCTTACTCTCATTTTCCCTATTACACAATTCACTTCCCAAGTTTTTTTTTTTCTATTTTCTTTTGATATGTTTGACATGCAAGTCTAGAATGTGAATTATTTTTTATCTAAGTTTTATGGATTATTGGAATGGAGTTGCATTTGTCAAATTGAAATAATGATATTAATAAATTGTGAATTAATGTCTTTAGTGTAAATCAATTATAGAATTTTTATTATTATTTATTTATTGGTGAACTTAAAATGATTTGATTGAAATAATCATAAAAATGATAATTTATTACGTATATAAAAATATACATTTAATATATAACGTGTCTCAACATGTTGGAATTATCTAATTTTTTAAAAATGACGTGTTGGCACTCTAGCGTGCCGTGTTATGTCACGTCCTAGTGTCGGTGCTACTTAGATAGTGATTGATGTTGGGGAGCAGAGAGAGATTGGCAAAAATTTAGTTCGTATCGGTGTCTAGATATTTTTGTGTAATTTCCTCAACAAGTGAGGGCAATTTAGTCACTTTAGGAGTAGTTTTACACTATAGAAGTTACCGCTAACATGGTTATTACCTTACGGCAGTCAAGGAGATTTGATCCGTTCACTAATTCGCATGGTATCGGTTAAGTAAAGGTTGTATATGAAGATTTGACCGAACATCTTGTCGGAGTTGATGATTGTGTGGAAGCTATAATCAAAATGTTGGATGTGGGATCCGATGATGTACCATTTCTCATAATCCACAAAATGGGCTGTGTTGGCAAAACAACCCTTGCTAAGGTCATCTTCTACAAACTATCTTCTTGCTTTGACCAATGTTGTTTCCTTGTAGACGTTCAGGAATCATCAAAAAGCAATGATGGTCCGGTAAATTTGCAAAAACAGTCGTTATCCAAGCTCCTTGGTTCTCATTCTATTAACCGAATTTGTCATGTGAATGATGGGATCAAAATGATTAACAAAGGAATACTTAGAAATAAAAAATACTCATTATTCTTGATGACATGGATAAACAAGAGCAACTGAAAAGTCTTGCAAAAGAATGTGATTGATTTAGTTCGGTAGCAAGATTATCATAGCTATGAAGGACAACAATGTCCTATATGAAGGCCGAAATGTTTTGACTTATGAAGCACATGAAATGGAATTTGATCATGCTCTTAATCATTTCAGCAAGCATGCATTTAGAAGAGACTATCCACCAAATCATCATGTCTCCCTTTCTAAAAAAATTGTCCATACTTTGGGCAAGCTTCCTTTAGCTCTTAAGATTACATGTTCATTCCTTATTGGTAAGTCCGACGAATTATGGATCGATACATGGGAGAAACTAAAAGAAGCTCCTCCTATGGAAGTCCAAAGAAATTTGATGATATCTTATGAAAGGTTAGATCCAACATAAAGGGAAATATTTCTAGATATAAATTTTATTTTCTTTTTTGTTAATGAGGATAGAATATACCCTTTCTATATGTGGGATGCCTATAAGTACCACCCACACATTGCCATTGATGTCCTCGTTCTCATGTCCTTGATAAAAATCAAAGATGGCAACACTTTCTAGATGCATGACCAAGTACAGGACCTCGGAAGGGAAATCGTCCATCAAGAGAATTTCAAATATCCTGATAAGCGTAGCAGAGTGTGGAACTATGAGGAAGCACTTAGCATTTTGAAGAGGAAAAAGGTATAAAAAGGGACCAACAATTTATTTTCCTGCAAATTGTTGTTGAGTATTCTTGCAAAAGGATCAATTAACCACTATTCTTGCTTGAAATCGTTTGCTTCTGACCTTCACACGTGGACTTCTTAGTCAGGGAAGTAGGAAAATGGAAGCACTATCAGGTACAACCTAGATATCATTTCATTTATCAAGATACTCTCACACCTGATGAATTTGCTGATTTACAAATCCTAAGGTCTTTATGAGGGGAAGTTGGGTCCCTTGTTGGAGAGTTCAAGAATCTTCTCTCCAATTTAAAATGGCTTTCTTGGCATTGTAGCTATTCCAAGTTTGAGACAACAAACTTTCATCTGGCTAATTTAGTGGTTCTTAACCTTTCACACAACTGTATTTTGGAGAAATGGATTGGCTAGTATCAAATCAAAGTATGATACGAGTCCCACTTCTTGAATAAGCATGTCATTTCTTGTCGTTTTTTTAATTCCCTACAGGCTATTTCTTAGTATATATTTTATCAAATTGTTTTGCAGGAGGCCAGAAAAATAAAAGTACTAGATCTTAGAACCTGTGAATACTTAAAGAGAACACCTAATTTATCTAAGTGGGTGTATTGGAGAGATTGGTTCTTGAAGGCTGCATCAACTTAATTGAAATTGACCATTCCATTGTCAAATTAAAGCTTCTAACTATTTTGAACTAGAATGGATATAAATCTCTTTGAGAGTTGCCTGAAGAAATAGGATGTCTATAGGCTTTGACAGATTTTGTTATGTCTCCCCAAAAAGAAGAATATCAACGGTTAATGATAAGCAAACAATCATCCTTAAAATTGCCATACTCAATTGGAGGGCTGGTGAAACTTAAGTAATTGAATTTATCTAGGTGTATATGCATAGAGGAACTTCCAAATTCAATTGGGAATTACAATCATTAATCGAGTCAGATTTGTCATTGACAAGTACTGGTCACCTACATGATTCAATTGGCAATTTCAAGCAACTGAAAGTACTAAGGATGAGTGGCATAAGAGGGATGAGAAAATTACCAAGTGTGGTTGGGTTAGTGGAGAAGTCGAAGAGTTAGATGCTTAAGGATGTTGCAACTTGACCGGCAATCTAACAAAATTGGGAGATTGTCCTATTTAAGGATCATCAACTTGTCAGGCACATGTATGTCCAGATTACCCACCACGGTGAGTCACTTCTCTAATCTCCAAACACTTAAGCTAAAAAAATGTCCCGAGCTTAAATAGTTGCCGGAGCTACCCCCAAGTTTGACTCATCAGAGATGGGGCCCAAAAAATTGCTGTTATTCCTCCAAAGAGGAGATGAAATATGAGCTGGAGGAATTTTTCCAGGAGAGACGAATTGGTACCCTTTCTCAAGATGAAACCCTTGTCGCCGCTCTTCTCACTAGCATCGGCATCTTATCTCAATTTATAACACTAAAATTGTGCTGCAAAAATATGCAATTCCTCCCCCAGCTTCCGTCTAGTTTAAGAGAGTTACAACTTCGTGATCTGGTCGCCACTCAATAACCGGATTTTTCCAATTTGAAAAACTTATCAATATTGACATTCTATGAATGTTCGCTAGAATTCTCTAGTATATTTGATGCGGTGTCGGAGGAACTCCGTATGGAGCGCTATGAGCTCAAACAACTGGATGCGCCATTGCAGCTGGAAATGAAAAGATTGAGATTATTATAGATGGATGTATGTGAGTTTTTTTCTAGAAGTACTTAATCCGTCGAGCATGAAGAATCTACACAAGGTAAGTCTGCGACATTGCCTTTCATTAGTCGAGACTTGTGGCCTTGAAAAATTGGGATCCCGTTACTCCCTATCAGTCGTTTTATTGCCCTTCCGTGGAGAGGATATCGGACCTTTCGAAATTGAAAATGCCATGGGAGCTCAAAGTACGATATTGTTGTGAGCTAAAAATTGTGCAGGGTCTCAACCACTTGGAATCTTTAAAGAAGCGGGAAATTTGTGATAATGGAGAGTTTGGGGGGTGACACCTGAAATGCTGCCTCTGCCTCCGCCATCGTATCCAGGAGTCCCGTCGGCAGCTTCAATTCGTCGTTCATGTTCGACGAGCTCAGATCTACTACATTCTTGGACGTGTCGCTGCTGCCTCTGTCGTCGCCATCGCCTCTAGGAGCCCCATTTGACATTTGGAATATGGCAGCACCTAGTTTCACGCCAGAACTCACACTGGTAATTCTAAATTGCACACCATATGATTGCACAATTATTTATTTCCCTGTTCAGATTTGGATATGTAGTTTTATTACTAGGGAGGGTGAAGTTTTTGGTGTTGAGCTAATTGGAAAATCGTGTGATGGACGTCTTAGTTTTGATCTGATTTGGTGTGCAGACGATTGTAAAAACCCCACATTTCAAGGGAAGTTTTTGTTCACAATCGTTGAAGGGCTTATGGAGTTGAATCTTGCAATGCGGAACAACAAATCCTCACTTTACTTCGACGGTAGTGAAAAGTAATTACTTCCTATGTTGAATCCATTTTACTAACAAAACTGTTGTTGAGTTGTTTGGAAATTTGGACCTTGAGTGGCCAGTGTTCTGTTTTTAGTTGTGTTTTCCATGGTCTCAGGCTCCGTAAGGTTTCTTAGAGCTTCGGGTATACAACCTGGCCTCTTCAAACTAAAAAATGAATAGGTACAATCCGTTGAATCCATTCCTCTTTTGTTCATTAAAACTCCAAAATCTAGAATTAGATTGAAGAGAAAGCTTTCAAATTTAAGATTAAGAGAGCAAATCTCCTAAATCTAAAACTAGATCGAGAGAGTAAGGAAAGAATCAAAAGGAAAAAAAAGGAAAAACAACTATGTAGGGAGAATCACCGGTCTCAGTGGCTCCGCTGGATAAGAACTACGATAATCCTTAAGAAGAGTTGAGGAGTTTGAAACCCAGGGGAGACACTAGGTGACTTAAGTGTGACACCGGGGGTGGTGGATCCTCCCGCTTATGCATCACCTGGGGGTTTACACAAGACTGTCGGCTGCGTGGTTCCTCTAGCACAAAAAAAAAAAAAAAAAAAAAAAAAAAAAAAAAAAAAAAAAACCAACTATGTAAGGAGGGAGAGATCTAGGTCAAATCCCTCCCTTATAGAGACTTAAGTGTGACATCGGGGTGGTGGATCCTCCCGCTTACGTGTCACCTGGGGGTTTACACAAGGCTGTCGGCTGCGTGGTTCCTCCAGCAAAAAAAAAAAAAAAAAACAACAACAACAACAACTATGTAGGGAGGGAGAGATCTAGGTCAAATCCCTCCCTTCTAGAAGTGGAAGAGACGAAGAAAGTTTCAAAATAGGAGAGGGGTTGGGAGAGAAAAGGTCTCGGCATGATGAAGGAGACTTGAAGACGAATGTTAATTCCATGGTTTTACATATTATGTGAGGAAAATTACCAAAAAAATCTTAAATTTATTGTATAGATGCCAATTCATACCTTAAACATTTCAACTTAGCTAATTTTATAACAAAAGTCTTTGATAATTTATCAATTTAGTGCTCCTGGCTTTTTTTGGTTGGGAATCTTTGGTGTGGACTCTGGACCTCTTATGTGACATGGAAGGCATTTACATGGACTTTTTTTTTCACAATTTTTCATTAAAAATGATTTTTATTTTTATTTTTTGTAATTTTATTTTTCTTGTTCTTTTCTTGTTCTTTTTTTTTTTTTTCAATCATGACCAACGACACTAGGATAGGGCTTGCAAGCCCTTGCCTTGATCGTAGCCATAGGCAAAGCTTTCATGGTTGAGGAGGGCCTTCACACCCTCCTTCGCCTATGACTAGCATCAGCCTTGGTGAGGGTTGCAACCCTCACTAGCTGCCACAAGGGGTTGCAAGTCCTTGCCTAATGGTTGACGATCCTCTTTGTCCACAATGAAAAAGGAAAAAAAAATGATGATATGCATCATTGTAGCTTTGAGCAAGATGCCTCTAATTTCGAGTTAGGCCATGGCAAAGAAGAGAGAGATGCAAACAAAGGTGGGGCTAAGTGTGGAGGGCATCATCGGTTTTGATCAAGCAATGACAACGTCTACTGGGAACAAGGATGGTGACATTGACTGGCAGTATGGTTGGGGGAGAGAGAAAGAGAGAGAAACGATATGGCAAAACAAAAGGTATTTCATGTGACAATTATATCATGTGGTGTGATAAACCAATGCAAAGTGAATATCTTAACGTTTTAGTGCCTTAGACCAAAAAAAGAAAAAAAGAAAAAAACATTTTAACGCCCATTCGAATGACTTGCATATTGCATGGGCAACATGGATTGATCAATTATACCATGTCAATCATGGTGATCGAAGCATAAAATCAAATTCCTTAGTAGAGGGATAGATTAATCTTCTAATTAAAGATTTTTGTCTGAAAATGAACATTGCTACAAATGTCAAGAACTCAAGAGTCGTACATGATATAGATACAAAGTTGATTGGATTTTTTAAAAACCTCAAAAATCATCTTCACTTTGTATTTCGATTTCACTTTATATTCTCTATTTTTAGAGCTACGAATCTTTGATTTAAAATTTGTAATTAAATGACTGTGACATGGAAGCTCCTAGTACGATAACCCATTGATTGATAAATGAAACTTCTAGGAAAATTTCGGGATGACTTGTAAACCGCGTTCAACATTTTGGCATGTCCTTTAAACGTGAGTAATGGACATGAATTTATTGAACAATTTTGTAAATCACGTCTGAGGAAGACTCTTTGATAAGGGTCCCTCATCTCACAATGCATGATGGAGGGAGGAAGACTTTGACTTGCTTCCCTCACCAGTCTTTTCTTTTGAGTGGGTTTTGTTGGCTTTTGCCTTATCGATTTCTTTGCAACTAAGCAAGTGAGATGGTGGAAGACTTTTGACTTCTTAAGTCAAAAGAAAAGAAGAGAAAAATGCAACGAAGCGAGCAAAGAGAGTAGAACCCGTGTTACACACTGTGACGTAGATTAGCTAACAAAGATGATTTGGGACTTGTGTGCTTTCTAGACAAATTAACCAATCATGATTAATTTAAATTTGATAATTCATTGCCTCTTCTCATTACCTTCTTTTAAAATTTTAATTTAAAATTTAAGATAAGCAAATTGTAATTTAAATTTTAGAATAAAATATATAAAGTTGTTTACGGTTGAATCATAATTCATAAAAATAGTTTGTATTGAGAATTTTGCAAATAAATCAATTTTATAAATAAATAATGTATTGGTGTTCACGGTAGTCTACATTCACTCAATTGCTAAATCTAATTGTCTAGGTTGTCACAATTCAATTTCCAAAATCAAGTTGTTTTCGCCTCAATCATCTTATTTTGAGTGGGATGCTAGACTATTTGACTTCATTTTGTGTAATCATCACTAATATGATCCGTCATTTATCGAATCTATTCGGAATATTGTTAGCATCTTTTATAGAGTTGTCTTTATGTTAATGTGTGGTATCACATCCTTACTGTTTTTGTTTGGGATCTAGATCTATATACTATGAATGATCATTTGAAAAAGGTCAGGCATAGTCAGGCATTGAAAAAGTTGTCACGTTAGTTTGTAACTAAGTAATAATGTGAATAACTATTTTCAATCTCTTATATTATTTTAACTGTTTTTGTTGGTAACACCGGCCACGTAATCCTTAATAGAGTGAGGTTAAGATTATAATACATATATAATAATTTTAATTTAAGTAGATAAATTTAATTTCAAGTAAGGTTAAGTTTTTGATACTTATACAATATTTTTTATTTAGCAATTAAATTAATTCCAACGACAGATAAGTGTCTTCGCTTGAAAGCTATCCCTGTGTCTTTCTTAATGGTAACGGTGTTTTAAATAGAATTCGCATCTTAGCCATTGCAATTCAGAGTTATTTAGAGCTAATAGACAAATTGAAGAGTTTGGCATAAATTGAGTTTACATTGTGGTGTCAGGCATCTAGACTTCTTAGGACACCTAAGAAAAATTATGAAAACCTCATACCGTGTGTCACAAAAATAAAGTTCCATATTATCATTATGTTATGACCAGTTTTATCCATTCATCTTCATAAATGCTGGTCTCTCATCTCTTAATGCAAATTAGCCCAGCAAGATTGACGGAAGACTCTTGACTTGCTTTCTTTGGTTGTTGAGGGGTCCTCAATGATGGTGACACTTATTTCTCGTCTCCTAATGCAAATTGAGGAGTTTGATATAAATTGAATTTACATTGTGTTGTCAAACATTTAGATTTCTTAGGATACCTAAGAAAAATTATGAAAATCATACCGTGTGTCACAAAAAATAAAATAAAATAAAGTTTCATATTATCGTCATGTCATGACTAGACGTCATCATAAAGGCTGGTCTCTCCTAATGCGACTAAGCCGGCGAGATCGGTGGAAGACGCTTGACTTGCTTTCTCTGGTCGTTGAGGGGCCCTTGATGGTGACACACTCTTTTTTTATTTATTTTTTGGTCGAAGTGACACACTCGTTTCATTATGCCTTTTCTTCTCGTTTTCCTTTTCTGGGCCCCGCTGATGGTGCGACGAGGTTTGACTTGGAAGCAGGTATTCGGATCGCACAGCTGAGGATGATTCCATCAGGAGCGGGAGCAATTAGAGTGGGTCATGGGGGAAGATGAAGGCCCGGATCGACGCATGCCTAGATGCTAACAGGTGTAACAATTAATTGGGGAGAGGTACTTCAAATTTTTTCCGTCAAAACAACATGCATATTACACGGACAATTCAAATTGACTGATTACACCATGCCAATTATGTGATCGCCACAAAGGGTAATTTAACATCTACTTAAGGGTTTTTGTCCCTAGATGAACAACGCCACAAATCTGAAGAACATGTAGATACAAAGTTTGATTGGATTTTAAAATTTTTCTAATATAATTAAAATAAAGAAAAAGTTAAAAAGTAATCTTCATTTTGTATCTCAATATCACTTTATATCCTCTATTTTCAAGACTGTAAATTTCTGATCTTGAATTTGTTGTCAAACGTGTAAGGGACATGGAAATTCCTAGGATTACAACCCATTGATTGGCTAATGGAAACTTCTATAAATCTTATGGGATGACTCGTCAAATATGTTCTATTTTTTTACCCAACTTTTAAATGAGACTTATGGACAAGAATTTACACTGTGTTGTCAGACATTTAGATTTCTTAGCACACCTAAGAAAAATTATGAAAATCATATCGTGCGTCACAAACAAAAATAAATAAAGTTGCATATTTTCGTCATGTCATGACTAGTTTTATCCATTACATCATCATAAATGCTGGTCTCTTGTCTCCTAATGCAACTAAGCTGGCATGATCGGTGGAAGACTTGACTTGCTCTCTCTGGTCGTTGGGGGGTCCTTGGTGGTGACACTCTTTTTTACTTTTTCTTTTTTTTTTGGTCGAAGTGACACACTCGTTTCATTAGGCCTTTTCTTCTCGTTTTCCTTTTCTTGGCCCCGCTGATGGTGCGACGAGGTTTGGCTTAGAAGCAGGTATTCGGATCGGACAGCTGAGGATGATTCCATCAGGAGAGGGAGCAATTAGAGTGGGCCATGGGGGAGGATTAAGGCCGGGATCGACGCATGCTTAGATGCTAACACGTGTAACAATTAATTGGGAAGAGGTACTTCAAATTTTTTCCATCAAAACGACATGATATTACACGGACGATTCAAATTGACTGATTACACCATGCCAATTATGTGATTGCCACATAAAATACATTTTAGTAATAAAAGGGTAATTTAACATCTACTTAAGGGTTTTTGTCCCTAGATGAACAACGCCACAAATATGGAGAATATGTAGATACAAAGTTTGATTGGATTTTAAAATTTTTCTAATATAATTAAAATAAAGAAAAAGTTAAAAAGTAATCTTCATTTTGTATCCCAATTTCACTTTATATCCTCTATTTTCAAGACTGTAAATCTCTGATCTTGAATTTGTTATCAAACGTGTAAGGGACATGGAAACTCCTAGGACTACAACCCATTGATTGGCTAATGGAAACTTCTATAAATCTTCTGGGATGACTTGTCAAAATGTGTTCTAATTTTTTACCTATCTTTTAAATGAGACTTATGGACAAGAATTTCGTAAACAATGTTGTATGCCACATGCCATCTCTTTATTCAAACCTTCATTTTCACTCGTACAAATGCCAAAAATATTGACATTTAATTCTTCTTGCCATAAACCAAATTTTTCTTGCTATATAAGAAATGGCACCACTATGATATCATGACATTTTAAAACCAAGCAGAGCCATATACTAAATATTATTTCCATAGTTAAGATCTTCGATCTGCTATATCAACTAATTAAGTTAATCTTATATAGTACTATGACAATACTTACTTCTATCTTGTTTGTCTATATATTAAGAACCAAAATAGGAGCATAGCTACGATTATAAGATTGCACAGTCGACGGTCGACTTGTGCATGAACCGGTTAATACTTAGTAGGCCCTTCACATTACTAGGGGTTTATCCAATCTATATATAAAAGGCCTTTCACATTATTTGGGGGTTTATATATACACACACATATAATACTAGTTGTGTTTTATTATTGAATGGATGGGTTTGAAATCTAATGGGTTCCTTAATTAACTTTAGAATGGGTGTCGGCATGATTTAGAATAAATAAGATAAAGCAATATCTTTCTCTCCAAAAAATTTCCATGGCTTAAAATCTCAAAAATTGCACGGTCCATCTCTCAAAGAAAAATGAAGCAAAAGAATTATGATTGTTTTGCTATAAATGTTCTAAAAAAAATTGTGTTTGGCTGAAATTTATTAAAATGCTTTTAGGGAATATTTATATTCTCTATTGCGCTTTTATCATCTCAAAAATGGATTTGTTTTTTTCCTATTTTTATTTCTAAAAAAAATTCCCTCTACCATAGATTCCTTAACTTTGACACAATACACTTATTGATCGACCAATTCAATTAACGATTCTACTCTGTCAAAGACCAAACTTTCTGATGATATACAGTCTCATCCCAAAAACCATATAATACAATGTGAATCTCACCTTCGCCTCGTCTCCTCTTAGTTCAGTCAATTAAGGCTCAAACAAGCAGACTCCTCCCCATTCGCCCGCACGGCTATCTCGAAATGTAAAAAATGCCATCAACAACACCAATTATCAATTTATCACCACCATTTATACAACAGAAACAAAAGTCGCTCATCCAACACAATGGCACTTTCGTAATAAAATTGCTAGATGAGACTTTTAACAATGACATGGCAGATTTTTCACTCTCTCTTTCCTTTTCCTTTGTATCCATTATAAGGTCCAGCACTGCTCTCTCTGTCTCTCTCTGCGCAGAGCTCTCATTCTTCAATTCTCACGCATTCGCGTACTCCCTTAGCCTTTTCCACTCTCTCGCTCCTCTGCTAGAAACATGGCAGTTTATGGCGAACATCGATCTCTTGACGGCTCTCTCCCTCATGAGCTCACCTCCAAGACTCCCTTCCTCAGCCTCAAGCTCTACGTCCTCATCGGAATCCTCAGCTTTTTGCGCTCTCCATTGGTCTCGTCATATACCTCTGCATCCGTGCCAGTGGGACCTTAGAGAAGCGCGAAATGCTAACAAAAGAGACGAACTCACAGGCATCATCAGGGCCTTCCCCTGAGGTTTTCCTAAGTTTTCGAGGATCAGACACCCGTTATGGATTCACCGATTTTCTTTACTATGGCATGGTTGAAGCCGGATCCTTGTCTTTAGGGACAATGAATCCCTCCATGTCGGTAAAAGAATTGGCCATGAACTTCTACAAGCAATCAAGAACTCCAAGATTTACATTCCCATTTTTTCCAAGAATTATGCTTCGAGTCACTGGTGCCTCCGAGAGCTCGCATATATGGTCAAGTGTACCTCCAAATCGAATGAGAATAAAGAGATTTTACCCATTTTCTTGGATGTGGAGCCTGACGATGTCATGCTCAAAACAAACTTATACCGCAAAGCTCTATCGAAGTATCAAAAAAAGTTTTGCACTGAAGTTGAATCATGGAAAAAGGCTCTTATTGAGGTGGACGAGATAAAGGGATGGAACTTGAAAAAAGATGGAAGGTAAAATGTCTTAAACATTTCAACTATCATCTATAGATTTTCTTTTCCTCCCTAGTCATTTTAATTGCATTATAATTGGTAAAATTATTCATCTTACCGATCCTCAATAGTGTAAATTGTGGTTGTGGCCATTACCGTTATTACCATCGACCATAGTGGCTGACCGACTCTATTGCCACGATAGCTTTGATTGATGGTGCTACTACACTGGTAGCACACCTACTCATCCTGATTTTGTTTCTCCTATCACACTATCTCTGACACAGTAGCCACAAACATTAAGGGCCTGTTTGGTAACCATTATGTTCTTGGTAATAATTTATACTCAAAAATGATTATTTTTTTATTCCGTTCCCTAAACGAGTATTTGAGTATTTGAAGACATTTGATAACTATCCAAAATTTATATTCCCGAAATAGAAACCATTTTGGTACAACCCTCAAATTCTTTTGTGACTTAGAATTTCTTTTAATGTTTTAATAATTTTATTACATTTTTTTTTTTTTTTGCTTCTTCTTCCTTTAGTCGGTCATTTGCCTCGGCCATAGCTAACAATTGGCTAGACGAGGGCTAATGACCTTGTTGAAGTGCCACTGGCCCCCAACGAGGTTGGCCTCGTAATAACCAGGCGACACTAACCTCACGGTGGCCCAGTTAGGTTGAGCCTCGCCTAGATTTGCAAAGCCAAGTTCACTTAGCCACAGGAAATGCCAGGCCACCACAAGATCAGCCTCGCCTTGGGCGAGTGACACCGGCCTCGTAGTGGTCCGACGAGTTCGAGCCTCGTTGGTGGCTAGGTGAGCTCAACTTCGCTAGATTTGGGCAAGGCTGACCTCGCCTAGCTAAGCAACCAAAAGCCACAGTTGAGCCATTTGGCACCCACCATTTCTCCCTTCCACTCACTGTCTTGAGTTTGAGTCGGATATGGGCTCGGGACGCCAATTCTGACGTGATCAAGCCAATATCTGGCATCGCCAACCTTGGGTGACCCCAAATCTAGAGTTGCCCAAGGCTGGTGATACCATCCCTGGCAATTACAAGGCCAGGACCCACATGATGCGGAGGATCGAGACAAGGCCGAGATGGGTGGGTCAATGGGGGCGTGACGGGCTACGACAATAGAACGCCACGGTGACGGCTTGGGTTGGGGAGGTGAGTGATGTTAATGGTGGCATGCTAGGGGCGGGGACCAATGGTGTGGTAACTAATATTGGGGGAGCGGAGATAGATTAGGAAAAATCTGGATTGTTTTGGCGTCTGAATTATTTTGCATAATTTCTGCAAATTGTAAGGGGAATTGAGTCACTTAGGGAGTAGTTTGCAATATAAAATGTATCCCTAACATGGTTGTTATGTTGTGGCAGCCAAGTAGATTTGATACAATCTGTAATTCAAATTGTGTTGACTAAGCTGAACATCGGACATAAAAAAAATGTGACTGAACATCTAATTGGAGTTGAAGATCGTGTGGAAGCCATGATCAAAATGTTGCATGTGGAAACTGATAGCGATAGCGTACAATTCCTTGGAATCCACGGAATGGGCGGGATTGGTAAAACAACACTTGCCAAGATCATCTTCAACCAACTGTCTTCTCACTTCCGAGGCTGCAATTTCCTTTCGGATGTCGGAGAGTCATCACGACGCCATGGTCTGGTACATTTGCAAAAACAATTACTATCCATGTTCCTCGATTCTCGTTCTATCCTCGACCAAATTAATGACGTGGATGATGGGGTCAACATGATAAAGAGAGTACTTTGCAATAAAAAAGTTCTCATTATATTTGATGACGTAGATGAGAAAGAGCAACTTAGAAGTCTAGCAGAAAAAGGTAATTGGTTTGGTTCCGGTAGTAGGATTATCATAACTACTAGGGACCAAAGTGTCCTAATGACTGATGGAGAAGTGACAGGTGAAGGCCTTATAAAAAAGTCTACAAATGCTTCAACTTACGAAGTATGTGCAATGGAATTTGATCACGCTCTTAAGCTTTTTAGTAGGCATGCCTTTAGAAGAGACTCTCCACCGGATCATTATATCTCCCTTTCAAAAAAAGTAGTCTCTACTTTGGGAAAGCTTCCTTTAGCTCTTGAGATTACAGGTTCATCTCTTAACGATAAATCTGAAGAATTATGGGAAGACATGTTGAAGAAGCTAGAAGAAGCTCCTTCCAGGGGAGTCCAAAGAAAATTGCTGATAACTTATGAAAGGTTAGATCATGCACAAAGGCAAGTATTTCTCGATATAGCTTGCTTTTTTGTTAATCGGGACAAAACTTACCCTTTCTACATGTGGAGTGCTTGTGGATACCACCCACACAATGCCATTGAAGTCCTCTTTCTCATGTCCTTGATAAAAACCAAGGACAACAATACTTTCTGGATGCATGATCAAGTGCGGGACCTTGGAAGGGAAATCGTCCGTCAAGAGAATTTCAAACATCCCAGCGAACGTAGCAGAGTGTGGAACCGTGAGGAAGCGCTGGACATTTTGAAGTTGAAAGAGGTAAAAAAGGGAATGGCAATTTACTTTACTGTAAATTGTGGTAGACTATTCTTATAAAAGGAAAAATAATCGTTTGGCGCTTGAAATTGTTTGCTTTTTACTTACACATGTGGACTTTTTGGTCTTACCATTGCCAGGAAAGTAGGAAAATAGAAGCACTGTCAACGGGACCTCAATATCCTTTCTTTCGTCAAGACATTCGACGCATGATGGATTTGCTGATTTACGATATCTCGAGGTTCTTTCAAGGGGAAGAGGTGTCCCTTGTTGGAGACTTCAATAATCTTCTCTCCAATTTAAGATGGCTTTCTTTACATCACGGCAATTCCAAGTTTGAGACAACGAACTTTCATCCGACTAATTTAATTGTTCTTAACCTTTCACTCAGCTGTATTTCAGAGGAATGGATTGGTTGGGACCAAATCAGAGTATGATACGAGTCCTACTCCTAGCATAAGCATATCATTTATTTTGTCTTGTTTTATCCCCCTACAGGTTGTTTCTTAATATATATTTTATCAAATTGTTTTGCAGGAGGCTAGGAAACTAAAAGTACTAGATCTCGGCTATTGTGCATACTTAAAGAGAACACCTGATTTATCTACATGGGTGTACCTAGAGAGATTGGTTCTTAAAGGCTGTAGCAATTTAATTGAAATTGACCATTCCATTGTTAAATTAAAGGTCCTAACTATTTTGAACTTGGATGGATGTGAATCTCTTCGAGAGTTGCCTGAAGAAATAGGATGTCTACAAGCTTTGACAGATTTTATTATATCTCCCCTAAAAGAAAATTTCAAAAGGTTAGTGATCAGCAAACAACCATCCTTAAAATTGCCATACTCGATTGGAGGGCTGGCAAAACTTACGCGGTTGAATTTATCTAGGTGTATATACATAGAGGAACTTCCACATTCGGTTGGCAAATTACAATCTTTAGTCGAGTTGGATTTGTCATTGACAAGTATTGGTCACCTACCTGATTCAATCGGCAATCTCAAGCAATTGAAAATACTAAGGATAAGCGGCATAAGAGAGATAACAAGATTACCAAGTGCAATTGGGTTGGTGGAGAAGCTTGAAGAGTTAGATGCTCGAGGATGTTACAACTTGACTGGTGAAATTCTTGAAGAAATTGGGAGATTGTCCCGTTTGAGGATCCTAGATTTATCAAACACGTGTATATCTGGATTACCCGCCACAATGAGTCACCTCTCTAATCTCCAAACACTTAAGCTAGAAAAAAGTCCCAAACTTAAACAATTGCCTGAGCTTCCCCCAAATTTGACTTGTCTGAGATGGGGCCCTAAAAATTGTTGGTGTTCTTCTACAGAGGAGCATAGATATGAGCCGGGAGGAATATTGGCGAGAGCAAAACCGTGCTCGTGAGGAATATGAGCAGGAAATAGAGCGTCATGCTCTTAAAGAATATGGGATAGCTCTCCCTCTTCCCACTAGAATTGGTGCCTTATCTCAACAGGCAACACCCGTCACCACTCTACCCACTAGCATCGGTACCCTATCTCAGCTTAAAACACTAAAATTGTGCTGCAAAAATGTGCAATGCCTCCCCCAGCTCCCATCTAGTTTAAGAGAGTTACAACTTCGAGATCTGGCGACCACACGATCACCGGATTTTTCCAATTTGAAAAACTTATCAATCTTGACATTTTATGGATGTTCGCTAGAATTCTCTAGTCTATTTAATGCGGAGTCGGAGGAACTCCGTATGGAGCTCTGTGAGCTTAGAAAACTGGACACACCGTTGCAGCTAGTAATGAAAAGATTGAGATTATTAGAGATGGCTTATTGTGAGTTCCTTCCGGAAGTACTTGATCTATCGCGCATGAAGAATCTATGCAAGGTAAGCCTGGGATTTTGCCTTTCATTAGTCGAGATTCGTGGCTTTGAAGAATTGGGATCCCTTTTCTCCTTATCAGTTGATTATTGCCCTTCCTTGGAGAGGATGTCAGACCTATCAAAATTGAAAAAGCTATGGGAGCTCGAAGTAAAGTATTGTGGTAAGCTAAAAAGCATGCAAGGTCTCAACCACTTGGAATCTTTAAAGAAGCGGGAAATTTTTGGTAATGGAGAGTTTTGAGGTGACACCTCAAATGCTACCTCCACTCCACCATAGTGTCTAGGAGTCTCATTGGCAGCTCTAAATCTTCATACTCGTGATCTCCGGCGAGCTTAGATCCATTGCATTATTCGATGTGTTGCTGCTGCCTTGCCTTTGCCCGAGCGCCTTTAGAGCCCCATCGGTGGCTGGAATATCGCGGCACCAATGTTCCGCACTAGAACACTTATCAAAATTCTAAATTGCACACCATATGTTTGCACAATTACCTCTCCCCGTTCAGATCTGGATATAGAGTTTTGTTATAGGGGTTTGATAGGGGAAGTTTCTGCTATTAAGGTACTTAGGAAAACTATACAGATAGACATCTTATTTTTGATTTGATTTGGTGTGCAGACGGTGGTAAAAACCTCCCAACATTTCAAGAGAATTTCGTGTTCACACTTGTTGGAGGGCTTGGGGAATCTTGTGTTTCGAACATTAATATCCTCATTTTTCGACAACTTTGTCTATAGTGGAAAGTAATTACTTCCTACCTTGAATCCATTTTGCTAACAAAACTGTTGTTGAGTTGTCTTGGATTTTGGTCCTTGGATAGCAAGGTTCTTATCTTGTCCTTTATAGTCTCAACCTACGTTTGGTGGTGATGATAAAATTTAAGATAAGATAAAATATATCCTATCCTGCATTTGTTGCCTACTTATGATAGGATAAAATTGGATATAAAAATATAGATTGAATAAAATTATTACAGGGGGAGGTAGAATAAAGGGCGGATAGGATTTACGTATCCGTAATGAAGTCTTTTTTTTTCTCAAATAACATTAATTAAAAAATTAAAATTATATTTCAATATAAATAATATTTGGATTCTAATATAAGAAATTCAAAATAACAAAAAAAAATTAGTTTTTCTGGAAATTATACCAAGATAGCTGGTGACCGAATTTCGTGTTGATTGCAATGGTAGGTTTGGTTTATTTAATTGAGTGCTAATTTGCAAATTGAGTGGAAAGTGTAGTTTT